>CM060961.1:40026304-40343804 GCA_030765045.1 Tenodera sinensis | reverse complement strand
CAGTTTTGTATTTCAAGGATGCTACACGAAGATTTTGAAGAGAAGAGCCCCACCCTAAACTACCCTTTACATGGAAAATTTTTCGAAAATTTTTATTTTCTTAAACATGGCTCTAACGAGTTTCATTAAAATGCTATATGTTTAAGGTATTTTTATAACAAATGAAATGTATGTTTTGAATTTTCTGGCTATAGCTTATGAAGTCCTCTTTACTCTGGATGACTTTTGAATAATTCGTAAACAGTAAGAAACAGGCAAAATCTTACTGTACAAAAAATATAGATCTTGCTACAACGCACAATTTATGTCTCAATAAATGTATGTCTGAATAAATTTTTTTGTAGAGTGAATCATTTCGGACATATTCCTTGTTATTTGTGTCAATTTCGGAAAACAAACCTTTCGTGAAATAGAACATCGTTGTTCATTTTTTTAAGTTAAGCGTGGAAGGAGCACGGGATCTCAAAGCTTTAAAAGATTTGACTATTGCTCAAAGCCTACTGTATTTTAACATTCCCCTTGTACCTACAAGGAAATAAGCAATAAGATAATTAGTACAAATGTTTACCTCAAATAATACGAAGAAGATATACGAATAAGAGTTTATAGGAATGGTTAGTACAAGAGTAGAGAAAGTTATATGAGTGCAACACATAAGATTTTTAGAAAAAGGTCCGTGTGTGTCTGTCAGACTGTGGTCAGCATAACCCAAGAACGAAAATTCGTTTAAAAACCAAAGTTGGTACTTAAGTTTAATGTGATTAAAGGATGCGACATGAAGATTTTGAAGAAAATTGCTCCACCCTAAGCTACCCTTTACATGGAAAATTGTTCGAAAAGTTTGACGTTTTGAAAATGACTCTTAACGATGTTGACTAAAATGCCATATGTTTGAGATATTTTTATGACAAATTGAATGTATGTCTTGAATTTTCTGGCTTTAGACCATGAATTCCTATTTACTCTGGATGACTTTTGCATAACTGGTAAACCATAAGAGACAGGCTAATACAAAAAATGTTGATCTTGCTAAAACACACAATTTATGTCTCAATGATTTATTTTCTTTTGGTAGAGTTAACAATTTCGGAGATATTCGTCTTTATTTGTGTAAGTTTTGGAGAACGTATACTTCTGTCAAGTTTAACATCGCTATTCATTTTTCTTTCTCTATTTTATATGTTAACCGTACAAAGAGAACGGAATTTGAAAGCTTTAAACGATTTGACTACCGCCCAAAGCCTACTGTACTCCATATTCCCGTTGCACGTGCTAGAAAACGAGCAATAAGATAATTTCTGCAAATGTTCGTAAGACTTCTAAGAGTTTGTAAGACTTGTAAGTCCTAGGGGGTGTAAGCCAACATAAGGGGAAGGTAATCAGGAAAAGAAGAAGAAGAGTTTGTAAGAATGGCTAGTACACGAGTAGAGAAAGTCATGCGAGTGTAACATATCAGACTTTGTAGTATAGGAGTAGAGAAAGCCACGTGAGTGCAACACCGGTGTCCTATCTTTTGTTTTATGCGGTTTTTTCTTTTTCTTTCCTTTTTATTAACTTTCTGCCACTCATTAATATTTGACATGATTTCATATAGAGATGCATATTACGGCTTGCCTGTTGAACCAACTAACAACAAAGTCGGTGTAATTAAATTAGCCGTGATAGTAAACGCTTTGCTTAAGTTGGTGAGGGACGAAAGAAGCAAACGCTAATCGTTTGTTTGCATCCTTCCACTATAACCTTGACTCCAAAACATGTTAATATACAAATTACTGTAAAATATATATAGTGATCTTTACGACACACCATCAGCTTACTGGTGAGGATCAAAACTTGGTATTGCACTCTGAACTTTGAAGCTGAGTACAATTGATCGCTTTATCACGGGGTGTTTATGAAAAAGTTTCAGAAGGAGATAGTTTAGATGAGAGCTGGTTAATGAATATAAATATAAGCACATCATACAGTAATTTTACACAAAGGACTCAAAATATTTTTAGGTTGGAAATATTGGCGTGAGGGCATTTGCCTCCCATTGATTTTGCGTAGGTGGGAAGCACATTCCGTAATATTGCCTATAGAATCATTAGCGTAGTTTCTTTCTTTCCCTTTCTTGTTCATAGGTCACCACAAAGTTTTGTAAGAATTAAAGAAAAGGATTTTAAAAAAAGATTCCCCTGTTCAACTCTTGAACATTTATTCGTCTGCTTCAAGACTATTTTTATTATTCATTTAGTATATGGTATCATATTTGCCAAGAATTAATCACAGCAATCACAATGCAAACAAATTGGATACTCAGAACAACAGATAAAAATGCTATTTAAAAATGTGTGGCCTTTGTTCGTCCTCCACAGCCTTATCTACGTCGTCCAATGTGCTATTAATCACGCATTCTAGAGAGCCGTTTGAAGGTGAGCAGGAAAATGAGAATTGTTTTGGTAGTTGGCAGCACTGAAAAGTAGTAGAATCAGGAAGAAAGTAGTGGAAACTTGTATTGATAGCAAGTGTAAGGTTATTGTTCAGCTATTTGTTTGCTGTGAGAACAGAAACAATTTGCACTTGTGTGCTGTCGCTGTACCTCTGACAGGTTGAAGGAGAACATACAGTTCTGAAGTATCTGTTGTACATTCATGGAAAACAAGATGTTGGATAAACTAATGAAGCTTCTTTCACATTGGTACTTGCAATATGAACTGGTTACGTGCATTTATGTTTTTGAACCGTGGGAGAAGAAGTTATTGAGTATCCTTTACAGAAAATAGTAATTTATGCAGTATTTGACTATATTTTAATAAATAGCTATGGATTATTTGTCTTGCAATGAAATGCGCGAATTTTCATGAATGCTGTTATTTTGACTTTAGCTCTCGACGTTTAATCTGTTTCTTTATATCTTTAAGCGTCACTTTTGGTAAGTGTGCCAGAACATAGGAATGTCAAAGATAGTAATTTAGTTATGCATATGTTGCTTGACATTTCTCAGTACTTCCTGCATCATATCTTATTAGCTCAGTAATGTTTCATATAATAGCATTTTTACTTTCCATACCACATATCTAGTTCATAGAGAAAGTATTTGCTTTCCACTCCAAAAGTTCAGAATCGAAATTTGACTGGAAGTACATATTTTGAGGGTCCCTGAATCCTAAAAAGTCAATTTCAGTTTAAGGTCCGTGAGGTGTGTCTGAACTGCATAATGACATGTTGTAAATACGACTGCAGGGACTATAGCCAGAAAATTCAAGATACACATTTCATTTGTCATAAAAGTATCTCAAACATATGGCATTTTAATCAAAATTGTTAGAGCCAATTTCAAGAAAATCAAAGTTTTCAAAAATTTTCCATCTAAAGGATAGTTTAGGGTGGGGCTATTTTCTTCAAAATCTTCATGTCACATCCTTGAAAGACGTTAAACTTAAATACCAACTTTGGTTTTTAACCTTCTTTTCGTTTTTACTTTCTCTACTGTTAAGTAGGGAAAGTATTGTATACCACCCAAAAATTTGATGTCGAGATTTCACCGGTAATATATGTTTTGAAGACCCCTGAATCCAAAAAAAAAGCATTTTTAGAAAAAGGTCTATGTGTGTGTCTGTGGACAGCATAACTCAAAAACGAAAAGTCGGTTACAAACCAAAGTTGGTATTTAAGTTTGTCATTCAAGGATGCAACATGAAGATTTTGAAGAAAATAGCCCCACCCTAAACTACCCTTTAAATGGAACATTTTTCGATAATTTTGATTTTCTTGAAAATGGCTCTAACGATTTTGATTAAAATGCCATATGTTTGAGATATTTTGATGGAAAATGAGATGTACATCTTGAATTTTCTGGCTATAGCCCCTGTAGTAGTATTTACTCTGTACTACTTTTGCATAACTGGTAAACCGTTAGAGATTGACCAAATACTATACAAAAAATGTTGATCTCGCTAAAATACACAATTTATGTCTATATAAATTTTCTTGTAGGTTGAACCATTTCGGAGATATTCCTTGTTTTGTGTGTTAGTTTCTGAAAACTTAAAGCTTCCATGAAATGGAACATCGTTGTTCATTTTTTTATATGTTAAGTGTGCAAAGAGAACGGAATCTCAAAGCTTTAAAAGAAGTGACTATTGCACAAAGCCTACTGTATTCTAATATTCCCCTTGCACCTACAAGGAAATAAGCAATAAGATAATTTGTACAAATGTTTATTTCAACTAACACGAAGGTGATTGAGTGAATGTGTAGGGTTTAACGGCCAGTCGATGAGCTCATTTGGGTCAACACGAGGAAGATATAGGAATAAGAGTTTGTAAGAATGGTTAGTACAAGAGTAGAGAAAGTCATGTGAGTGCAACACATCAGATTTTTTAGTTATGCTGTCCACAGACACACACATGGACCTTTTTCTAAAAATGCTACTTTTTGGGTTCAGGGGGTCTCAGAACATATATTTCTGGTGAAATCTCGACATCGAATTTTTGAGTGGATTACAATACTTTCCCTACTTCCAGTAGAGAAAGTAATACACCACTGAAACTTTATTTTTCAATATAGTCTCCTGGTAGATTAATGCACTTGGTCCAGCAATGTTCCAATGCCTTAATCCCATCTCAAAAGTGAGATTTTTCCAGACCTGCAAAATAGTTATCAACTCGGCTATCAATTTTTCGTTTGAAGTAAATCTTTGTCCACTAAGGAAAATTTTCTGCTTTGGGAAGGGACAGAAGTTTATGGAGCCATATCAGGCAAATAAGGTGGGGGTGGCAACAATTCATACCTTAGTTCATATAATTTTGCCATGCCGATGGCACATGTGTGTGGGCATGCATTGTTTGATAGAAGATGACTTTCTTCCTTGCTTAGCCTGGCCTTTTTTTCACATATTTTTTGTTGTATTTGGTCCAGGAGGTTAGCATAGTACTTTCCAGTAATTGTTTGCCCGGTGGAGAGATAATCTACAAACAGAATCCCCTTCACATCCCTGAACACTGATGCCATGAGTTTTCTGGCCAAAAGAATTCTTTGCTTTCTATGGTGACGGAGAATCAGCTTGTTTCCACTGCTTTAACTCTGTTTTTGTCCCTGGGGTATAGTAGTGGATCCAGGTTTCATCTGTGGTCACAAACCGGCGCAAAAACTCTTCTTTGTTTCTCCTAAAACGTGTAAAACATTGTTCCAATATTTCCATTCCCATGCGTTTTTTATCCAGTGTCAAGAGTTGCAGCATCCGTCCTGTATATACTTTTTTCATGTCTAATTCTTCAATTAAAATGTGATATACCCTGTCAGATGACATCTGGCAAGCTTAAGCAATTTCTCAATTGGTGATCTCCCGTGGCAATTTTGTGCGCTTTTGCAATGATTTCTTGGGTAGCAACACAAAGGCGGCTTGAAGATCCAACACCTAGTCAGGCCGGTAAAGGACAAACTGCACCTTAATGTACCAGGGGTATACCGTATCCCCTGTGAATGCGGGACGCCGTACATAGGGCAAACCGGCAGGACCATTTCCACCAGAGTCAAGGAGTACGAACGGTCCATACGATTAATGCAGCCTGAAAAGTCAGGGCTGGCGGAGCACTGCTTTGAAAAAGACCACATAGCTAACTTCAAAGAAACGACCATTGTGGCAAAATGTAGCGGTTTATGGGAACGGAGGGTTAAGGAGGCTCTGGCCATCTCCTCCGAGAAGAGTACACTAAACCGGGACGCTGGATTGCAGTTTAGTCCATCTTGGAAACCAGCCTTAAAATTGGAAATCGACCGACTCAGAAAACACAGATTCCAACGGAGCGGTGAACCACCTCCACACTAGACTGGGTGTTTTCTACTCGGTACGTACTGGCTGACAGTACTAGTCCCTTCACTCTTGCTAGTCATTCATCCTGAAAATGGGAGAGATGTACACTCCCGAAACGTCGATGTCTTTTCATTACTACACCTGGCTCGAAGCCCGAGAGTATCTTGAATATGTTCGTCGCCAGGAAAGCTTCAAATCATATGAAGATTGTAGTTACTAATGCAATCATAAAGACGGCAGCTGTTTGGATTTGTTGTTCTGCAACCTCATGCTCTGTGCTTACAGTTTAGATCTCCCAAAAGAAGAGTGGAATCTCCTGTTAGAAAGAACAGTGAAAAATAAGTTGTATTAAGCTGGTAAGTTGGAGGCTTATACGCACATAGTAATATGAAATCATTGTCACGACAGTGAACTCTTATGCCAGTAATTTCAAGTTCTGTTGAAGTAGGAGGCAGTATCGTGTGATGAGTAGTATGCTTTATTGGTATTGCTACTCCTCCTGAGACAGTCCAAGCATTTCTGTATATTTTATAACCAGGAATTTTGAACAATTTATTAGGCAAAAATAGGGTTTCTCTGACGCAGATTATGTCGATGTTGTGAACTGATAAGAAAGCAAGAAATTAAACTTGTTTAGAGCGAAGATTATTAGGATTCCAGTTTAAAATTAACTGATGAATTCACAGTGCTTTATGTGCTGCCATTTTGAGAAGCTAAAGATAACACAAAGAAGAAACTGTTGTTGACAAGTGTGAATAATAAAAGAGTGAGAGAAGGCTTGGACCAATAAGTTAGAGAGAAAAGAAGAAAATGAGTCTGAAGACAAATTATTATTTCCCTGATTTATTTGTTTTCTTTGATAGTGCATATTAACTTCCTTTGTAACAGATGCAAAGTTTCATTGGGAAGTAGATGGTGTAGCTGTGTTAAGTGGTTGTTGTTGCTCTCTTATTATTGTCCATTGTTGAGTTATCGAGCAGAGTTTCATGGATTAAGCTGCTCTACATTTCGAGGTGAGTGACTAACTTGAGTCTGAGATGCTCATTCTCAGATGCTCCTAGAGTGTTTCCTAACACACCTTTGAAACTCTCTGCAAGTGCCTGTCAGACTCACAGAGGTCTTGATGGACAATAAAAAGCGGTCAAAAGACTTTTTAACAATGTTAAACAGAACCTAAGGATTTAGAATTTTAGATATTGTAATTTCATACTTTTTCAACCTTTTTATAACTTTGTTTTTATTCTGACTTTTGCCTCTTTGTTTGGTACATTTATCTATATTTGCTTTTTTAGCAGGATTTTTATCCTATATCAAAATTCATCTGACTTTTACTATGATGCTTTTTATAAGGGTGCTGATGACCAGGTAGTTGAACGCCCTTAAAACTACATCATCACCGCTTTAAAAGGTACTCCACAGTAGCAAACACCTTAAGAGATAGCAGATCTTGTATAGTATAAGTATAGTATTTCACAGAGACATTGCCAAACGTAAAATTAATGAGTGCATTGGTTTTCAAACTAAAGCTTGACAGTAACATCTTTCATAGCATAGTTTTGTGATACAGGGTAAATGTGTTGTATAGATTCAGTGAGAGTACTTTCTTATGCCTTGCTTGTTGCTGTTTACAATCCTTAACAGATTCCCAGATAGCATCATAATAATGATCGTGGCATTGGTGGCATACTCTTCTTATGTTTACCTCCCACAGTACACAATGAGGTTACTTTCACAACTAACAATGTTGGGCACAGATAATGTGATGGTTGACTATCCCTATGGTGGTTTAGAAGGACTGTAACAGATGGACTTTTAAACAGCTCATATCACAGACTTCATTAACATCACTTCTTTCGAATTAGCAAAAGAATGTAAGTGCCTTTCTTAAGAATACAGATTTGGCAAGGAAGTGGTGTTTAGGTTTTCTGTACCTCTTTATTTAACTGGCATAAATATGTAAATAATTTAAAATTTGTTTCAATTGCAATTGTAAATTTGTAAATTATATACTTTTTGTTTATACTTAATAATAGAGCTATGGTCATGTAAAGGCACAATAGAAGTGTACTTTGTGTGGAATAGTTTGCCCAGCACACACATCTAGTTTAACTATATAGTGTTAAGGCCAATAAAAGAGAGATACTGTCATACCCTTCCTTGTCACATGACTTAACTCATTATCTAATTGATTTTGTCAATCACTGCTGTTCAATTTTTCTAGATTATAAATGATTCTTAGTAGCATGGCCAAAATATTCTGGAAAAAGTATAAATCATGGTGCACATAGACTTTTCCACCAGTGAGTTCACTTGTTCTTTTTCATAGTAACTGGTTATACTGACATAAGTTTAATTATGCACTTTCTAATTTGAGGGTAAATGAGTTTTAAATCTTGAGCTGGTGATTTGGTAGGTAGCTTTTAGAGGCCATGGGCTAGGTTAATCTCCTACATGCCTAAACATGTGGTGTTACTGACAAAAGTATATAAAAGGTATAAGCGGAGTGTTTTTTCCTCTAGCTTTATTTCTGAAATTTCAAATAATATAACCTTTCAATTTTCTTTTCTCTTGAACATGTTGTGGCCCTTGTTTGTGCGTACACTTTTCTGTCTTACAATATTTATGGTATTTCATTTTTATAATTTTAATACAGTGAAATATTAACAGGAATTCCAAAGGACAGAAAAATGATGACTTTGTGTTAAAATATTTGTACTAGTCAGGGACCCCTGTCTAAAGACAGCCTTGTCTTTACTATGTTTACTAATAGATATGCGTGTATATATAAGAATTTTGTTCATGGAAACGGTAATGTTCTCATCCTAATAAAGATATTCTTTTAATAAAAACATATGTTTGTCAGAAGTTAAATAGTTCAGAACACACAGATGTGTTCTTAAGAATTATCCACCATAGTGAGCAATTGACCACAGCATAGTTCTGTGATGTCACACACTGAACTGTAAGTGTGAAACTTTTAAAATAAACTGCCTGCTACAATGGTTAGTCAGTACCATTCTGCACTTTCTTTTGTAAGATAACAAGGAACTTGGGTAAGATATTGCACTTGTATGAGAAGATGAGAATTTGCCTAAGGGAGATAGCTTTTTACTCTTTCTTTTTAATACCTATTGCATAATTGATCATTCTTTTGTTAAAATTTATTTCCATCCTTGATTTCCATAGGTTAATACTAGTAGTAATATGTTTACAATTTATAAAGAATTCTTTCAAAAGTACTTCTGTAATTAAGGCAAATGTTTTCTTAAACATTTCTTTCAATCTCATTAACCTATATACAGTATGTTTACTACAAAACTTGGCCGGCAGACATACGGCTCATCTCCTGTACACATACTGCACGACTTGGCCAACAGTCGCACTGCCCGTCTCCTGGTCATACATGTATGGACATCAAATCAGAAATTACATTAACAATTGTCAGAATTAACACAAAACATGCTTTATCACAGATGTTGGAAATCTGTCCATCTGCATCAATACATCTATGGCATCCTTCAAGGAAATTTTCATTCACACACATACTTCCAAAATAGCATTAATTTCTCTCCTGATATTTTGTTTTTAATTGTTTCTTGTGCAAGGCACCTAAGAGGTTTTTGAGGTAACCATTCTAACCTTTCTCTGATTTCGTCTAATTTCCGTTCCGTAAGCACAGGATGTTTTACCTTTCTTTTCCTATCATGAATTGATCCCGCCTCCCTGAATTTATTTACAAGCAAAGAAACAATGTTTCTACTTGGAACACGCATGCCAAGAAATTTAGTTTTAAATTGCCTTACAACTTCCCTACATGATGTAAGCACATAGGTATCATACATAAACACTCTTTGTTGTACTGTATACTGCAATAGATTAATTTTGAAAACACTTCAGGCAAAACTAAACACTCCTAATGTTATTCACTTGTGAACTAGACTGGAACAGCACAGAACAACTAACAGAAGTAAGACTGACGCATGTGTGATGATTATCACGTGCATGCAGGGAAATGTAGTGTAGGTTACACAGGCTGTGCACCTGCCGGACAAATTTTGTAGTAAACATACTGTAGATTAATACACGTAGTGATATGTTTATAATCACAGAAGAATACTTTGAACCAGTTGCTTTTGCAAGTGTATTTATTAAATGTGAACATTGTTCTTTCTGTTTGTAGGCACTAAGTGGAAAGTATTATCACATTGAAACATCCAATACCATGTCAGGAACTTGAACCTTATCTTCATCTTTGCTGATGCTCTATTGCAGAATTACCAGGGCAAGAAAAATCCCTGAGATTAAAAATCCTTGTAACATTGCAAGTTGCCTATACAATCTTGAATGTTTGATTTTGCACTCCTTGAAGGTTTACTGATACACTTCTATTACATGAAAAGATTTAATGTGTATATGAGCATATCATTATGGTAGCTCAGCAGTAAGAGTGTTAGTATGGAAAGTCGAAGATACATGGTTCCAGTTCCAGTTCCAGCCATGGTATCTGAGCTTTTCAGTCCTGTTTCAACTTTCCATATGTGTACACTGTTTTAGAATCCTGTATAATTATTTGCATAGGTATGAATATTTCTAACATAAACAACCTCTTTGCAAGATTCATTTTTAGTAAAATGGATTAAATTACCATAAATATGCCAGCCATTCCATGCATGGAGGTTTAACAGTGAACATTGAGGCCATCACACACATAACACTAGCACTAGTTGAAGTTTGTGTATAATAATAAAGTATCACACCATTAGAAAAGAAAACTTGGCAATTCATAAGGTTGTACAGATGTAAATTTTACTTTGGTTAAAGTGTGTGCGTAAATTTTTTCTTTAATAAAAATTTAACATTTGTTTCTTGAAAAAACTATTTTGTTGACATTCCCTCTACTTCCTCCACTCTTCAATTGGGATTCAGTTCATAAATATACTTTCACAAACTAAATATTTAGCTCACCCTTTATTGATTGTGACAGTATCAGAAATTTTGGGTCACTCATAATAAAATTAAGTATTAACATAACAAAACTTAAGCATAAACTTCATGCAATACATTGTCATTACCTTGTACATTGGTGAAACACTGCTGAAATCAGTGACCAGCTTCACGTACGTAGGAGTTACTGTATAGACAAAGGGAACTGTGTTCACATATCATATAAATGACAGTAAACACCACGACAAGAAGCATAAGCAATATTAAGTCAATAAGCTCTCTCTGGAAATAGCCCTCCAACTATTTGACCTCAAAGTGGATCCTGTTGCGACATATGGACTGGAAAATATATGGGTACAACTGAAGAAAACAAGCCTCGAAAAAATAGAGAAACTGAAGGCCACATACTTGAAAAGGGTGCTTTGTCTTGCCAAGTACACACCCTCCCGGCCAAAGGGGTGAACTGGTCAAAGAGCTCTTCTACATAGAAGAGCTGCATTTTGGGTGCAATAAATATTAATTATTAATCATTATTATTATTATTATTATTATTATTATTATTATTATTATTATTATTATTATTATTATTATTATTATTATTATTATTAATATGTTGTCATTCACAACTGCAAAAGAAAATATCAACAGCAGCCAGTTGCAAGAGAGATTAAAACAGCTGAGCTAATATGGTAGCCTGCAAGGCACACAAAAAGTCAGCCAACTAACACATGGCAACTGAGTCTGATGAGAGACGGCAGCATGATCACAGGATGAGGTGTAGAGACAATTGCTGATTAGCTAGTTTCTTGTTTGGCATAAACATAAAAGCTTGGGGCTTGCAAACTTCTTTGTTACATTTTAAGTTTATTGCCATGTTTGTCATTTTGAGCTAACATGAATATGTGCGTTAAGATAATATGAGAGAAGCTTCTAGGTTTATGTGAATGACCCCTATAGCTGGTAATGTACTTCACTGTCTCTTTTATTGGCCGTGTGTTGCATGTGTATTATTAAACATGTATATTGTTATATTATCATACATCTTAGCCATTTGAACGTAGCAGCATTGGAATTATCAAGAGTATCATTAAAGTAAAACATACCAAAAGCTTTCAGTGAAATAACAGAAATCATGTTATACTTTTATCGTGTGTATGTGAACTAAGCATTAGTTTACAAGTATATTAACTCATATACCAACATGTTTGTAAGTTATTTAACATTGCTGTATTTTATTCATGCTTTGATGAGCTAGTAGAGGGTAAACTTAAAGCATTGTGAGTAAAATGTTTGACAAATGCTTTCCACTTCAGATGAAAAGCAGCACTATCAATTTGTGTTAACAGTTGATTTAAAATGGCACTTACACTTTTATGCTAATTGTGCAATTTTAGGGATTCCTTCCTTTGTTTTTTGTGGATTAGTTGAGTGAAAAGAAACTTGAGATTAATCCTTTGGGCCCTTACTTTCTGTGATGTATTTAATCTAGTATGTAACTCTGTATGAATGTGATTCCTAACTGTATAATTCACACTTAGTGTGGCTTCAATAGAATCTGTGTACATAACAAGTGTGTTAATGATATTTATATATTTTTGTAGGTCTTTAAATAAAACAGTGTGAGTTATTCATGCTGTTCAAACATTCCAGTTTCCATTGTAATTTTGAGTGTAATGCATATGTAACCTTGTGTGGAAATCTCATATTCTTTATAAGTAAATCATATTTCACATAGTAACTACTACATTTTCTATGTAACTTGGACTGATACTTAAACAATAAAGAGTTAATAAAGTAATTATATTGCTGTTCTTGAATTATGTATGTATGCTCACAGAGAGGTTCTTCTACAGCAAAAACCCAAGTGCATGCATTTCTTGAAAGTGATAAGCAGCGCCTGAATTGTTATTATAAAAAGACTAAAAGTGGTATACTAAGTATTAAAATGGATTTAAGAGCAAGATTTATTTAATTTATTAAAATCATACATGGAAGTTATAAATTAATATACTGGGGTAGCAAAAAACCCCTGAATGGGCTGTGCTGTGTTTTGCCTGTCTACTTCCTCGGCACTCATTGCCATCTGCCGCAATCATAGAAAGGCATGGATTAAACATTTTTAAAACTACTGTTAAAGGCTTTACTTACAAACTTGTGAAAGGAGATGCTGAAACTGGTCACCATTGTTGTCCATACATTTTTGGCACTTCTTTAGGAAACTATCCATCACTCACTGTAGTTCATGCTGAGAAATGCTGGCAATTTCCTGGCAGATATTTAGTTTTCTTCCAAGGTGTGTGCATTTGTCTTGTGAACTTTATGTTTTAAGTTACCCCTGAGATAGAAATCGTAGGGGGTCAGGTTGGGGGACCACATATCTCTGCTAATAATTCTGTTCTGAAACACACTTTCAATTGTTCTCATCTAAAAGATTGGCTGTATGAGCTGTTGCAATCTTGTTGAAGAAAGTCAAAATCACGCTCCCTGTCTGTCAATTCTCAAAAAAAAGACAGGGGCAAAATCGTATTCACACATGTATAGGCATCAACTGTTGACTCGAAAAAAATTGGCCCTATAACTCAGAACCTAATACTGTTCATGAAGTAACCCTTCATGACAAAAGATTTAGTGTATGGTGTGCGAAGTTTTTCAGAGCTCCAATAAGTGATTTCTATCTCTGGGGTAACTTAAAGCATAAAGTGTGCAAGACAAACCCACACACCCTGGAACAACTAAAACAAAATATTTGCCAGGAATTTGCCAGTATTTCTCAATATGAACTACAGCAAGTGATGAATAGTTTCCCAAAGTGGTGCCAAAAATGTATGGACAACAACGGTGGCCAGTTTTAGCATCTCCTTTAATAACATAGGTAAGTAAAGCCTTTAAAAGTAGTTTTAAAAATGTTGTATGGTTTCATCCGTACCTTTCTATAATAGCGGCAGATGGGAACAAGCGCCAAGGATCCAATAGCCAAAACCCTGTGCAACCCGTTCAGAGGGTGTTTGCTCTCCTGGTATAATGGGTATAACTGCTATATAACAGAAAAAGTAGGTACATTAATAATGATGAAATAATTTAGAAATGGATTAAAAATAATGGTTCCATGTTCTTGTTTGAAGAATCTGAAAAGAAAATTGTTTTGAAGCAGGTCTTACAAAACTATAGGATTAACTCTTTTTTGTTCTCAGATTATACAAAATTTTAGTGAACGAAGAGGGCTTCACAGCCTATGACACAACATAAGGATAAGGGTAATAAAGTGAGTGTATGCACTCATTAAAATGAAATACTGAACTGTTTTGTCCTTAGTTTGCGATATGACTTTATAACTAATGGTACCTATTCTCGTGACTGCAGCCACGCCTTCCTCACGCAACCCTTTCCACACTAATTATTAAATAGAAATGTGATTTTTTTCTAAGAGTGAGAGTGAAAGATGTATAAGGCTACTCTTTATTTCTCAATTGAATTCGCAATGCTTGAATAGTTATCCTTATATGGAATGTCAATAACGATATCATAGAAAGGTGCAGATGAAACTATTCAACATTTTTAAAACTGCTTTTAAATACTTTACTTGCCAGCTTTATGAAAGGAGATGCTGAAACTGGGCACCATCGCTGTCCATACATTTTTGGCATCTCTTTAGGAAACTGTCATGCGACGTAGTTCACATTGAGAAATGCTGGCAATTTCCTGGTGGACATGTTTTAACTCTTCCAGGATGTGTGTGTTTGTCTTGTAAACTATATGTTTTAAGTTACCCCAGAGATAGAAATCACTTATTGGAGCTGTGAGAAACCTTTCTCCTCTAATGGTACACTATACATACATTTTTTCATCAAGAAGGGATACTTTATGAACATTAAATTCTGAGTTATAAGGATAATTTTTTTGAAGTCGACAATTGATGCCTGTACATATGTGAACACAATTTTGCCCCTTTTTTTAAAGAATTAACCGCCAGGGAACATGATTTTGCCTTTTTTCAACAAGACTGCGAGAGCTTATACTGCCAATCTTTTGATGAGAACAATTGAAGGGCAGATAACCATAGTGGGCCATCTACAATATTACAAAATGGAGAAAAATAAGACTAAAGTTTAGTTAATTTCACAATGTACTAAATAATTGATAGCATAATGTAGCATTAACATGTTACTAACAACATATGCTACAAATTATTCAATACATTGTGAAATTAACTAAATTTAACCTTATTTTTCTCGTTTTTTTATAAATGGCAGATGGCCCACTATGGTTCTGAGCCCTTCAATTGAAAGTGTGTTTCAGGACAGAATTATTAGTAGACATTTGTGGCCCCTTTGCTCTCCCGACCTAACCCCTTGCGATTTCTGTCTCTGGGGTAACTTAAAACATGAAGTGTACAAGACAAACCCACACACCCCAGATGAATTAAAACAAAATATCCGCCAGGAAATTACCACCATTTCCCAACAGCGAGTGATGTATAGTTTCCTAAAGAGGTGCCAAAAATGTATGGACAACGACGGTTGCCAGTTTCAGCATCTCCTTTCATAAAGTTGATAAAGCCTTTAAAATCAGTTTTAAAAATGTTGTATGGTTTCATCCGCACTTTCCTATGATAGTGGCAGATGGCAACGAGTGCCAAGTATATGGACAGGCAAAATACCATGCAGCCAGCTTATTAGTATTTTGCTCTCCCCATATAAAATTATTTATGTACCCTATAAATGGAAATAAATGACTAAAATAAAGACACAAAGAATAAGAAAATGAGAGAATGAGTTATAATAAAAAAAAATGTCCTGAAAATGGAGAATGGCATAAAATGATCTGATACCCATTTTCGTAATTGGAACCCATGATATGAGTTTATGTACATGTGAACAATCCTATTATAAGTAACAAAAGAATGACATCTTGTCATTTACAATGTTGTATCAGTTACATGAACAAGTTACTGTGAACCATAAAATTGCATGTCCATGAAAATAATGAATGGTGCAGAAATGTGTGGAATTACAACTACTACAATTTAATGCTTATGTTCAAAAGTAGGGTATAATATTAGTAATACATATAAACATGAAATACTTATTCACTACCATCACATTGCAGTTTCTTCTGACAACAATGGTGCTCCCTCTGTTGGCTGCACCATAGTTTTCAAAAACATTCTAGCGGAGTGTACCATAGTTTTCAGAAGTACTCTATCCGTCTGATAATATAAATCTCATGAAATTCTTCTGAATAAATTTTTGTAAAACCCATTCTTTTTGTTCAATACATACTTTTCTATATTTCTGTCTGTTATGTATCTTAAATTTTGTATATTAGTTTATGTATTTTTCTGTGAAGTAAGTATTTGCATTTCTGTGAACATCTATCTCTGAAATAAAATGTTAGATAAATATCAAACTTGTTATTTAATTCATCTGGGGCAGAAATATTGCAACTGACAAAATAATAGTAAAAATTACAGCAACATGATTATATGAACGTGGTGATATCTTGAGACCTTTTATGTAAACAAAATAAGTGTGATGGTTTGATTGAATGCATAATAAGTAAGCAAATGAACTTGACCTTTTGCCAAGGGTAGCAAAGAATGCATGCTCTTTTCGCCTGGGAAAAGTTAGATATCTTCCAAAGGTGCGACAAAGCAATTTTCAGGGAATTCCCTAACCCCAATTACCCTTTACATGGAAGAATTTTCAGTATTTTTGATTTCTTCAATAAAGGGTCATAATGATTTTGATTAGGATACCAGTATTTAAGATATTTACATGACAAATACAATTAATAACTGGAATTTTCTGTGAAGTCCTCTTTATTTGGAAGGAGTTTTGTATAACAGTTAAAGTATAAAAGATGAACAAAAACATACTGTATGGTAAATTTTTTTAAAACACAATTTATTTCAAATAACTTTTTGGGAACACCAGTCATTCCAAGATATCTGTTATTGGCTTAAATTTTTCAATACTTTGGTCATTTTTTCAGAGTGCTGTTGTTAGTTACTTGTTTCTCACAATGTCATGGAGGGGTATGGAATTCAAAAGCCAGCATACAGAAGGCTGCTTTTAAGCTTCTAGCCACTTATTTGGTATCTTCTGTCACTTTGTACCTAGAACGAAATGTGTAATGGAACTCAAATATTTATCTTGAGTAATGTGCAATAGATAAAAGAAAAAACGTTTGTAAGAATGGTGTAGAAGCTGTATATGTGAAATGGGTGAATTTAACACAGACCATTTTTAACTGTTGTCAGTTTTTGTTGCACTCAGTCTTTTGTTGTTTACTCATTCACACAGTTATGATGTGCAAACTGTTATTTACATTTTAATTTTATTTAATTGCATGATGTGTTAGTAGTGTTCCATGTTTGCATTTATAGTACTTGTTCGGTGATGTGCGCATTCAGGTGAAGCCTGTGACAATGTAGTGATACAATGATTGTGAACTCATTGTCTAGAGTGCTTATGTTCACTTTGACTTGTGTTATAGCTCTGCATGTAACTTAATTTTTTTTTTTTTTTTTGTTAAGCGGTATACAAAACAGTGATTAACATATTAAATAATTTTCAACATTCTCTAATTTTCAGTGCATGAAATTAAGTTGACTTCAGAGTCTTAAGTTCGGCATTTAGAATGCTCAGGAAAAGAAATTTACAAGTATCAACAGTATTGTAATGGCCCTCACAAAATAAAAGATGAAGCAAGGAATGTTTTGAGATATAAATACTTTTGATTGCTTATTTTCTTGATATTAATAAACCATAGTCGAGGTTTGTAGCAAGGATGATGGAGATCATAAGTGTTGTTATATCAGAATGCACATTTAAAACATTTGTTACAATTAAAAATAAAGCAGGAGTTATACTAGAACCAACAACGAACCAGAGGGTTGAATGCTTCAAAATGCCTTATTACCACTGCTCCATATTTTCATTTTTTACTTTCTCTGCCACTTAAGATAAGAGGAAATATTGTGTTCTGCCCCAAAGACCCCCTGAGTCCAAAAAAGCTTTCTTAGAAAAACATTGTAGGAAGCTTTTTCCAAAGATGAAACAAAGGTTTTCAAGAACCTTACCCCAAACTACCCTTTATATGGAACATTCTTTTTATTTTCTCAAAAATGGCTGTTTACAATTTTGATTAAAATATATATTAAAATATTCATATGACAAACAAAAATGTATACCTTGAATTTTCTCAGAGTAGCCTATGAAGTTCTTTTCATTTGGCTGGAATTTAATATATATTTTGTTTAACTGGTAAACTGTAAGAAATAAACAAAAACCTACTACACAATAAAATGTTGTTGTTGTTGTTAGCTAATGCTGGATTTCTGACAATGAAGTCATTAATCCTCTTGCTCTCCAATATTTTTCACTGATGGATGGGGCACTAGAAGTGGCCGGGCATATTTGAAGGTGGTCTCGATCCATTTCCTCTTGCAGATCACATAGAGGACAGAGTGGTGAAGAATATATCCCAATTCCGTTTAAATGTTTTGCCAGACAATCATGTCCTGTAATCAACCTGAAGGTTGCAACTGCTGTTTTTCGAGGATACTCAGGAATCACTGTTTGAATGTTTGGTAGTTCCCATCTTTTATTCTTTGATTTTTCATAGTAATATTTTGCAATAATTTTTTTGAATTCAGAGTTGACTAACCTTTTAGCTGCATAAAATGGTAGATTAACTATAGATTTTTGTACACCGCTGGTACCCTTTTTTGCAAGAAAATCAGCTTTCTCATTACCACTCAGTCCACAGTGAGCCGGTATCCATTGGAAGACTAGGTGTTTTTGAAGTGCTGTTAGGTGGCTAAGCATCTTCCAACATTCTATAATAGTTTGGTTTTTTGGTGACAACTTGGAAGTAATTGCTGCCCTGGAATCTGAGAGAATAACTGCTTGCTGAAAATGTGAAATTCTGTACAAAAGATTTTGTAGGGCCATTCGAATTGCTTCAATTTCTCCATCAAAGTTTGTAGTTCCATAACTTAAAGATTTGTAATAGGAAAAGAGGTGACATGTGACTCCAGCACCTGCTCCATCTTGGTTTGATATCAATGATCCATCAGTATAAATATGGAGCCACTCATGTTCTGGAAATCTAGTATGGATTGTCTCTAATGCCAATAATTTTAGAACACTAGTTGGAGTATCACTTTTTTTAACTTCTTCTGTCAGGTGTAAATAATATGTGATGTCTAATGTATGTGTTGGATTGACTTTAGATATGAAGTTTTCCTTTGAATTAGGAAGGTGTACATCCTTCTTGATGTCTTGAATTTTGGAAAGAAAGCTCTCCTGAGTCTTTAGTGTATGTGTAAAATTTCTCTTGTGCCATGTATTGAATGGGAGTCTGATCAACTTTTCGTGTTGAATAAGAGCCGCTTTTTCTATTTCATATTCAATGGGATATTGGTTGGTTAGTATTTCCATAGCTGCTATTGGTGTGGTTTTGATAGCACCTGTAATTAATCTCAGACTTTGGTTTTGAAAGATTTGAATTTTTTTTTGTGTTTGCTGTTACAAGAACTTCGCTGCAGTAAGTAAATAATGGTTTTATATATACATTGTATGTTGTGTTAAGCGTTGCTCTGGAACATCCCCACTTCATTCCTGTTAGACGTTTTAACAGTGAAAGGCGCCTCTCTGCTCTTTGTATTACATTTTCTATTTGTTTGGTCCATGTAAGTTTGCTATCAAATGTAACTCCTAAATACTTTGCTTCCTTTGTTTCTGGTAATTGTTAACCCTCAAAATTTAGTTTTATTTTTAGTGGTTTTTTTCTTAGTGAAAAGATTTGGTAGTTTGATTTTGTTGTATTAACAGTCATTAAATTTTCTTTGGTCCACCTCTGTAAGTTGGTTAAGGATTGTTGCATGGTTTTTTCCAGTTCTGTACTTTTGCTTTTTGGTTTTGAAGTCCACATTACTAAGTCAACACAAAAAATGTTGTTGTTAGCTAATGCTGGATTTCTGACAATGAAGTCATTAACCTACACAAAAAATGTAAAATTCTTTAAACAATTTATTCAAAGTAACTTTTTTGTGACTAGCCATTTCCAAGATGTTATTGGTTTGAATTTGTCAATACTTTCATCATTTTTACTTTCTCTGCTACATACAGTATGTAGAGGCACTCTTTTTATGAATTTCACATGGTAATTAACACTGGGGGAATGGGAGAATTTGTCTCTGGAGTTTAGCTGTGATTGACACAAGTGAACCGAGATAATGCACCGTTGTTTTTTCCTCTCGTGCTGACATTTTACACCCTGCTTCAAAAGCAACTTATCCTTTCTTTCCCGGCACAATAAATAGTATGCAACAGGCATCAGCAATACATTACATTATTGCACCAAACAAAGCAATCGTGATACTTTCAGTAATATCACTAATGAATTGTTTGTTGAAGACTCAAGAACCACGCAATATAATGTAGCAACACTGTAAGCAGTCCCAACTGCCTTGTAGACAGTAATTTTGAACTGCTGGTGTTACTCTGTTTACATTGTACGAAGAAGCTCCCTACCCCACAGTGCAATTGCAGGTTCAGGGACAAAGACATTCTCCTGAGTTAATGACAGTAAATACAGCCTCTTAAGAAGTCATACTTAAAAGGAAACAATGAAACGCTTAAGTGCAAAGCATTTAGTTTTCTAAGAATTCCATACCCTTTTCTACTTCCATATGCAGAGCAGTCTATTCACGCTCAGCGTGGTCAGGTAAAAAAGGGTCAATTACCAAGAGTGCCAATCTAACCTTCACTATCCAGACCATCACTTCACTAATGACAGAATGGTCAACTTCCAATAATGTTAAACCATCCTTAAGCATTAGTCATTACTTCACTATTTTTGTAATATAGAGTTTTGCTTCTCTTTTTTGTAACTTAACAATTCACAGAAATGAACTTAAAAGAAATTCAGAGCTTATTCTGATATTCAAAATTGCTGGAATTTTGCGTTTTTCGCAAAATAAGAATTTCACTTCAATCTGCATTCATTGCTAAAATTTGATAAAATAACATTGATTTAGTGATTAACATCACATAATTTGGAAACATAATGGAAAATCACTTTAATATAATGTTTGTCGCTTTCATCATTAATTGTGAAAAAAGAGTGCCCCTAATGGTATGGAGTCCAAATGAAAACTGACTGACATTACAGCTAAGAACGCTGCAATACCCAACATGTCTCACGTTTCCTATTGCCACATCCTTCATTAGCTGAAGTAGTTTGTTGCTACCCTACTTCCATCCAGTAAGAATTGATCATATCTAACTTTAGCCAATCAGAGAATCAGAACATCTCCTGGAGTAAATCACAAGAGAGGAGTTGGTTCCTCTTTACTGATGAAACTCCTTAGTTGCAATGTCAGTCTAATTTTGAAATAGACTATGAGTAGGGAAAGTACTTTCACCCAAAAATTCAGTGTGCATATTTCACTGGAAATATATGCTTTGAGGCCCCCTGAACCCCAAAAAAAAAAAAAAAAGATCTGCATTTGTGGGTTTCTGGTGTAGCATAACTTGCAATTAATAAATTGGTTAAAAACGAAACTTGGTATTTATGTTCAGCATCTTTCACATTGTGAACATTTTTCAAGAAAATCCCCATGCCCTAAACCACCGTTAAATAACTTTTCAAAAATGTTTATTTTTCTGAAAAATGGTTCTTAACAATTTTGATTAAAATACCATATGTTTAAGATATTTTTATAAGAAATGAAATTATAACTTGGCTTTTCTGGGAGTAATTCTGAAATTGTCTTAACTCTAAATGACTTTTGCATAACTAGTAAACAGTAAGAGATGGTTGCGGAGTTAACCACTTTCGAGGAACTATTTGTATGAATTTTGAAATGCTTATACGTTCATGAAGTAGGATGCCATTTTTTCCCCCTCTTCTCTTGGCCATGCAAAGAAAATGGAATTGCAGAACCATTTATATTGCAACCAGTGGTAGTCAAATCTTAAAAGATTTGTACAATTTTACTATCACTTAAGCCTATTGTATTCCTCTTATCCTTTTGTATGTACAAGAAAATGTGCAGTAAAATAATTTCTGTAAACATTTATTTCGATTGATGACTAAATGTGGCTATTCAATTATTTCTTTAGATGATGTATGGAATTGTATAGCCACTATTCAGTGGCTCACTTAAAAATCTGCACTGCGATGTGGTTTCCTCTATCTCCCTTGTAGTACAACAAAATGTGTGGTGTAAGTTTTCCTGCAAAGGTTTATCTTGTTTAACCCGAAGTAGACAGAGAAATATTGTTCATAAGAGTAGTATTAGAAGTCTTACATAAATGTTAATCGTAGAAAAGGTGATGTATATCTAACATATCAGACTTTTTTATTTCATTTTTAAAGGTTAAGCTAGTGAAGATCTTGAGACAGTCTTAATTTAGGAAACAATTGTTAAATGTAATTTTCATTGGTGTTTAACTTAAAGTTTTGTACTCGCTTGAAACACTCCTTTCATTCCCATATTCATGCATTTAGAATCTGTAGGTGTTAGAGAATGGGTCTAATTAAAGAAAAATTCCCCCCTCCAGCTGGATATCAAATATGGACTGAGAATTGCATGTTGACCTCTTCACCTGAATTCTTTTCTTATCCCTAATGATATAAGTAATTTTTAACAGATATAGGTTAACATTTCTATCCTATTGTGTTGAACCAAACATGGGACCTTGTGGCAAAGCACAAGAACACTGTGTTCATTGTAACTAGGCACTTATGTATTTTTCTTTCTTCCATATGGACCAGTGATCATAACAGCATAGGGGTATTTGCTGCCATCAACACATAGCAAGAGCAAAGAGCAGCAGTGAAAAATGCTGGTGTCATTCATTGGACTGCTTATGTGAAATGTCAACAAACTTGTTCTTATATAAGCTGTATTTATGTACCTAAACAAATTTCAAAACAGTGTCAATAGTTTGTGTTGTTCTACTACACCCTAGAATGGTGTGCATCTTGATTTTCTGAAAGTGTCAAGTCAAAACCTGAAACCCATTTGAAAAATTAGAATCCTTGCAGAAAAGCTTCATAAGAGATTCTTCACTGTGCAAAAATCCAATTCTAAACCCTTTCCTTGAATTAACAGAAGGCTTGTGAATGTTGTGAACTTCAGAAAGAGAAACAGCAACCAAAGTAGATGAGGGGAGATTTTATTATCCGAACAACTGTAGTATAATAACTGAATGATTGGATTAGGTTAAGTTTCTATAGTCTCAAAACTTAATGGTTTCTACATACAATAGAATTGAGAGGATGAAAATGTTGATATTGCTTGGTAATGCAGAACAGAACAGTATATCATTACTGAAATTCCAAATCTCTTCTAGACTTTGTTCCCATAACTAAAAGGAAGCTTAACAAATGGGTGGAAACCCTCTATAAATTGTGCTTTCCAATACAGGTGTAGTTCATCAAGAATTCTTATAAAATTGTTGCTTTCAGATTTTATATACTTGGTGATAGTTACTAAGCAAGACATCTATGAAAGGTTCAAAATCTTATTATGGTACAGCAGTTCAGAAGGTGTAAAATCTGCTTGAAGACCTTTAACATGTCTACAACACACCTAATCCCAAAACCACCAGGGAGAAAGAACTGAAGTTACTTCATTACAAATAGTGAAAATACTAGAAACAATATATTCCAGTTATTATTTATTTATGCCAACAAACTTACTGTTGGTGTTTTTAAACACACAAGCCGTGTGTGGGCAAAGTTTAAGAGGTAGAACTGGAACTTAAAAATTCAATGCCACAACTGGGATTTGAACCACAGACCTTCCGCTTGCCGGGCGGACACTCTAACCACTGAGCTATTGTGACAAACTGCCAGGAGAAATACGAACTGGCTTGAGAATTTAATGCCATTCTGGCAGTTTGTCACAATAGCTCAGTGGTTAGAGCGTCCGCCCGGCAAGCGGAAGGTCTGTGGTTCAAATCCCAGTTGTGGCATTGAATTTTTAAGTTCCAGTTCTACCTCTTAATATATTCCAGGCTTATGGGCCGTGGTCTACTGGGTTTCTTCTTCTTCCCAGACGTTTTCGTCCACGACTACGGCAGACATCATCAGTGGCAGCGAGGTTGAAGTATCCTAGAGGAGATTTCAACAGATTTCAACCCAATAGACCACGGCCCATAAGCCCGGCATATATTGTTTCTAGTATTGAAACCGGCCATGAAAGCCTTAGAATCTCAATAGTGAAAATATTGGAAAAGCTTTATTTCACCTGGCTCAAAAAGAATTGCAGTATGTCAGCAGTCTTCAGCTTTGGCTCAGTTATTGGAAGTACTGTAATGGCAAGTTGTAGTGCACACTGTAGATACCTACCCTACTCTTATAGAAATGCAATTTCCATGATCAGAAGTTCAGAACAAGAAAAGAAGAAGTTCCTTGTTATCTCTATGTAACTGATGTGAACCGCCTTATTTCAATCCATGATTCATCCGGGTATTTATTCCTCTTCAGCCACTTTAATTTTATTGGGATCAGCTTTTAGTTTGAGAGGGAAATTGAAGAGTTTATTAATTTTTTTTAAATTTGATTTTGTGGAGAAGTTCAGGTTATGGTTTTCTTCTCTGCTCTTGTAGCTGTTAAATGTTGGTATGTGCTGCCCTGTCTTGGCAACGGATTTGCATGGAGTTATAATGATAGGGGTGGTGGTCTTTTCTAGCAGTTTAGCATGGCTGTTATGCTTTTGTTGAGTATGTCAATTATTATTTCAGGCTGATGATGCTGTTGCATGTGAATTCAAGGATGGCCAGTTGTCTTATGTTGGTTTGTTTGTGAAGCGTGCAGTTGGGATATTTAGATTTATTTTATTTTAATCCTTTAGGAACAATATATATTGTTTTTGGACATATTAGCCTGTAAAATATTTACAATAATTAGACGTATATGTATTTATGTGTATATATACAGAGTGTTAATGAACTACACCAAAATATTTTCAGAGGATATGGAGATGTCTTAAGCAAGTAATTTGAGAGAGGAGAATCACGGCCTGTTTGTTCAAATTTCAAATTTGTGACTAAGCTTCTAAAGTGCCAATATGCCCGACTAATATCAACCATTCGAGAGTGTAACACGTGAAAATGAAGGGATGTTTTAAGGCGCAATGATTATGACATTTGTATTCGAGTATAAGGTTGTCATCTTGAATTCCAGTCTCATTCTACCTTTTTTTACTTTCTTTACTGGTAAGTAGAGGAAGTATTGTATTCCACCCAAAAATTTGATGTCGAGATTTCACTGGAAATATATGTTTTGAGACCCCCTCAATCTAAAGAAGGCATTTTTAGAAAAAGATCTGTGTGTATCTGTCAGTCTGTGTACAGCATAACTCAAAAACGAAAAGTCAGTTAAAAACCAAAGTTGGTATTTTAGTTTAATGTCTTTCAAGGATGTGACACGAAGATTTTGAAGAAAATAGCCTCACCCTAAACTACTCTTTACATGGAAAATTTTTTGAAAATTTTGATTTTCTTGAAAATTACTAATGATTTTGATTAAAATACCCCATGTTTAAGATATTTGTATGGCAAATGAAATATATATTTTGAATTTTCTGGCTATAGCCTATGTAGCCCTGTATACTCTGGATGACCTTTGAATAACTTGTAAACCGTAAGAGATAGACAAAATCTTACTGTACAAAAAATGTAGACCTCACTAAAACACACAATTTATGTCTGAATACATTTTTTGGTAGTCAATTATTCTGGAGATATTCCCTGTTTGTGTCAGTTTCAGAAAACTTAAAACTTTCGTGAAATGGAACATCGTTGTTCATTTTTTATGTTAAGTGTGCAAAGAGAACAGGATCTCAAAGCTTTGGAAGATTTGACTTGCTCAAGGCCTACTGTATTCTAATATTTGCATTGCACCTACAAGGAAATAAGCAATAAGATAATTTGTATGAATGTTTATCTCAACTAACACGAAGAAGATATAGGACTAATAGTTTGTAAGGATGGTTAGTACATGAGTAGAGAAAGTCACGTGAGTGCAACACATCAGATTTCTTTTAATTCTGTTCTTTATTTTGAGCAGAGCATATTAATGTTGTTTTGATCTAGATTTTAAATTATGTTTCAATGTATGAAGTTTTATTTCATTTACAATTCTTGCTAAACAAAAGGTTGAAACCTGCTTAATACGTTGATATGCTGAACTTCAGAATTGGAAGTAGTTTAAAGGGCAAAAGTAAAAAGCATAAAAACATCTAAGACTGACAGTTTTATGGGAACTGCTCAAAATGGTGACTTGAATTTTCATGGAGAAACTGACAGCAGCAAAGGAACGATTGTCGTACTCTATCCAAGATTTCTGGTGTGAACTGAATAAGCAAATGATAGTGTTAAGGCTCTTTTTCACGTAAAATAAAAAATAGCAAAAGTAGTAACTGCATGACAGAAAACGAGCCCACGACCTTTGGGACTACAGCCTTGACGTAATGAACTAAGCCACAACAGCAATCAAACAAAGGTCTCTAGAGTAGGCTTCACAATGCAAGAAGGCAGCTAATCATTCAATGTTGCATTGACAAGTGACTAGTTTGAGATTTGAGTGATTTATGTGGCATTGAATATTGAAAATGCTGATAACGAGCTGCTGAAATTCAATATTTCTATACTCATAGAAGCAGTTTCAAACATACTCTAAACCAATTTTTACCCAGCTTTGCTTAAACACCGACTTATCAGCATCTGATATCAATATGTTTAACACTGTATCCCTATGTTATGTTTAGTTGCAGACCATACATTGCCTATTTCAAATTATGTATCAGTCACATCTACAACCTCTCAAATTATTTCGGTATAGTTCATTAACACCCTCTAAGTATGTATCTATACAGACACATTGACAATAGCTTAGATAAATGTAGCAGTCAATTTTAAATCTTTGGTCGAATTAACGAGCAACAATTAATTTAAAACACACATTTGAATACATACTATAACTGAGCAACTGCTTAAAAAGTGTATACATAAATATTAGAAAGGTAGAATCAGACTGAAAAATTCAATGCTATAGCTGGGATTTAAACCACGGATCTTCCAGTCGCCTCCATTTGCTCTAAACACTGAACTACCATGGCAACGTGCCGACACTGCACTAAATTGTCCAAATGACTCACCTTTTTTCCAGTGAACTATGAGATCTCAAATTCATACATTAACTGGTCTCTTCAACTCCAAGCTCATACCCTGGGGGTCTGGTGAGTATTTTATTGGTGGATGTGTGTCCTATTTCATACTGCTTTCACTCTTTAGGCATAAGTGATTGCAGGGAGATTTCTTGAGTTCTTTTATGTTGATCAAGAAGGCAAACAATTTTAGTTCTGGCTTATGCATGCAGAATAGCTCATTTAATACTGCCACTAAAAAGGACTTAACTGTGTGTAAATTTGACTGCTCATATTAACTTTAAAGTAACATACATGATCAAATCAGAAAAGTGACAGGCATAAGAAGTTAGTTTTTTTTTCCTCCCCAGTTTTGTGATGACCCAAAAATATTTGGATTTATGGTGCATTTACTACAGCTTTCTATAGGATTTGCCCATACACACGAATCACTAAGCCTCTAGTAACTGTTGGGAAATAGCGTCACTAAAGAGATAGTGTCGCCATTACTATTGGCATTTACCTTCTGATATATATGCTTAAAAAGGTTATCCTCTCCAGAAATTTCTGGATCCACTACTTAGCTTAAGTTTGCTTTGCATCGTGGTATTAAATATCTAATGTGACATTTACCTGGCCAGGTGGGGGGAAACAGCTAAAAGATGGAAAATTTAAATTACCTGTGTTGTAATGTGTCATTTTAGCCACATATGTTAAAATAATACATTACAGATAAGCTTTTACAAATGATTAGTTTGTACTCTACAAATAATGCATAAAAATTGTACAAGGCAGTTAAACTGCATAAATAGAAAGACAAGCACAGTTGCTGCAAAGAAAACTGTTTAAACTGAAGAATGGTAGCTGCTTTCGTGAAGGAGTTCAGAGACATGAAACAAGATTTCTGATAGATCCTCACTTCAGAATGTGAATGAATTTACATTTTTTTCATTACATTTCATTTTCACGCTTTTAATTACATTTAAAAGCACACACCAATAAATAACCTATTTTCATGACACACAGTTAAAGTACTACACATCTTTTCCATATTTCAATTCATTACATTTAAATGGATACATCATTACTCAACCTATTTATGTACTTATTTACCCGATACACAAATAAAGTGTTACACATCTTTTCCATATTTATATTCCTCTAGTATAGAATGCATTTTCAATTAGATATATTTTTATGATTTTCATCATTTCTTTTGTTTGGATGTTTTTTATTTTACTTGCTAGTGTATTAAATAATTCCCTTCCTAAAATTTCTACTACATGAGTATTTAATGTTCCCCTTAGTGGTGTTCTGTAATAGTCATCATTGTTTCTCAAACTATAAGTGTGTATATTACAATTTTTTTGGGCCTTTTGTGTACAATAGTTTTTATACTTTCATACTTTTGTTATCCATTGTCTTTCTGATCTGTCTCATTAAATAGATGCCTTAATTTTTTTAGTAATGTATGCTATGTGGGATTCCCAATTTAGATTTTTATCAATTATCATTCCGAGAAAGTTTGTACACTTTACTTTAGATATACTTTCACCTTCTATGGTTAATTTAATATCTGATTTGTGGTTCATTATCTCAAAATTAATCAATACTGTCTTTTTTACATTTATTGCCATATCTAGGTTAGAGTATGGTATATTTAACTCAAACAAGGCCACCTGCAGATCCTATCCAGTCCTAATGATCTGTTTATGGGATAATCTGGGCAAACAGACTGTGGGCAGCTGAAATAGTGTTTGATGTGTACCTGCCCTTGACAAGGTTTAACCACTTATCAGATGTGGTAAGGGGGTTGCAGGATGGCAGGTGTAACTGAGATAGACAGGGTGAAAAGAGGTAGCAATATTGGTTCTTCACAGCTGCTGATCAAGGTGTAATGGCCCTTTTGCGCACTTTTTTCGAAAAATGTTTGTATATTTCAGGGATTTACTTTTTAATTCTGAAATCCAAGCATCTGGTACGATTGTATGGGAACTCAGCCTTAGCTGCTGATGAAGTTGCTCATGGGTGTTGTAAACAAAAGCAAGCATTAATTCCAAGCTTGGTTTCACATAAATAAAATTTGTTTCCTCAACCTCCTTTCAAGCTAAAGCTTGCTGACCTTGATCGCTGAGCTATTGTTTGTGAAATTATATAAATAAAAACAAGGCCTGTTTGCACTTAGTAAGCTTTTGTTGGTCATTTCTTGAGGTACCTCCGTAGATACTTCAGCTTGCTCAACTGAAGTTTGGTTCCTGAGCGGAAAGAAAGCACTAATACATTACATTCACTTCCTCTACTCACTCTTCTATAAACAATTGTTACAAAAATTTCCTATATTATACTTTTCCTTAATTGAGATGAATTTTAATGGCATTTTGTAGGACTAAAAATGTAGCAAACTAAAGCAACAGTCAAATGTTTGATCACTATTTGATGGCTATTAGAAATGTTCAGTTCTTCTGGGCTTGTGGGTCGTGGTCTAGAAGGCATTGTAAATACCAACGTTTTGCCAAGTACTGCACTTGGCATCATCTTAGGGTGATGAAGCATCAGGGAGTCATCCTTGGCACTGCCTGCCCTGCCGTAGTAGTAAAGGCCTGCATTAAATACTACAAAAAAAGTTGTCCTCGACTATTTTTGCATTGAAGATACAAACACATTTTATCCCTAGGGTTTTATAGTTTGATAATAAATAGTAAACAATAAAATTCTTGGATTTTTCCCCAAGTGAGACACTTAAATTTACGACTCAAAACATAATTTTTACGTCAACTATTCTAATTATATCACCCCTGTTAACCTTATAACAAAAAAAAATAACTATCATGATTAGTGATATTAAACCAAGAGTTTGGATTATAGATAGTTTGATGTAACACTATCCATCGTAATTTCCGGGTTGGTGTCCTGCTCCACTGCTACTAGGAGCAGAGGCAGTGGGATTTTGGGCCCTTGCCCATGTGGAGCTAGTTGGTGAGCTGCTTCTGCCTAGTCGGTCTGGGTGGCTCAGTTGGTTAGACGCTGGCCTACTGATCCCAAGGTCATGGGCTCAAACCCGGCCCAGGCCGATGGTTTTTAAGTGTGCTTAAAAACGACAGCTCCATGTCAGTAGATTTACTGGCATGTAAAAGAACTCCTGTGGGACAAAATTCCGGCACACCGGCGACGCTGATGTGATCCTGGCAATTGACAGCGTCGTTAAACAAGAAAATAATTTAAAATTTTTGCTTCTGCCTAGGGGTGACATCCTGACATCCTAGAGGTTGAGGTGTCCACTGGTATTCCATGGATGACCCTACGGAAGTCATGTACCTCATCCAGGAAAAAGGTGAAGTGGGAAATCCCCATCCTCTTAAGGTGATGAAGCATCAGGGAGTCATCCTCGGCACTGCTTGCCCTGCCGTAGTAGTAAAGGCCTGCATTAAACACTACAAAAAAAGTCGTCCTCGGCTATTTTTGCGTTGAAGATACAGCAGCTTTTGTTCCGCCACACATGCATACTTCCGACAGGGTTGACATGATTTCCTTGAAGTCAGTAGCCTTCACAAAGTGGTCTACAATGATTGAAGGAATATGTCTGTTTTATCCATCGTTCTGGGCAGAACCAGAAACGATGGACATAGATGCCCTCGTTGGCTAGAGGGTACATCCCCTCCAGTCAATCGGGCAGCAGGACGTCTGCTACTTTGTGAGGTTATCTCACGAAACCATTTTCCCCGGCCTTGGACAGAGAATTCTGTGCAGATACTAGCACATTCCTTGGACTCGTACTCCGAAATTTCGCCTACACGAGGAATTTCGTCGTCACGTGGGAGGTCCTGGTTCATTACATGCTCGGACATACCAAACACTGAATCTTGCCTTTGCCGCAGTCGAGTTTTTGGCAAGATTGACGTTTTCTACCCTCTCTAGTGACTAGGTGGCTGCACCAGTGTTGGTGCTGGTAGCGGCTAACGGTAGTTGCCATGTAACCACAGACCTGTTTCGGGCTTTGGTGGCCCAAATGACGGGCCCTTAAACGTAACTCAATCATTCACTCACTCGGGCTTTGGTAGCGGTAGCCCTTTTTGTAGATGCCATCAAAAGTTAAAACAATATAAGAAGCCCGCACGCATCCCATGAAAGTATTGTTATCACATGGAATAAAAGGAATAAGGTAAGTAGAGGAGAACAAGGGCAATGAAGCAGAATGTGGTTGCCGATTTCTCCATGACAAATGTTGATTCAATGCATCCAATTCTCTATTTCCTATAGGATTTTCGACCCATAAAGAAATGGTTCGAAAATGGCACTTAACCGACGCGCTACCATCATTAAGGAAACCGCGATATTTAAAAATGGCCAAAGAACCAGTAAATGGAGCTGGAAACTGGATGGGATAACGAACTGGACAATCGTGAACAGCATGGACAACTGAGAGCTTGGGTGCTTTGACCATGTTGAGAAGAATAATCCTGTGTATAGCTAAATTTCCAACTTATTTCCACTGATTCGAGAGTGATACTCATTCACTCGAGAATATCAGACAATAGGGTAGGAGGTTGCATTGAAGGAGAAAATTCTACAAAACAAGGTGAAAGCAGAAAGTTAGTGTAATTACAAATGTGTGGTTTTCTAAAAAAAAAAAAAAAAAAAAAAACATTAATAGCAAAACTAAAGTACAGATGTGTACCTATTTTCATTTTTTGGCATAACAGCGAGAGATGGTTTTACAGTACACCAGCCACCATAATGATCTATACTCCCTTTTCTTCGCAGAATAGAATGGTCCAAATGGATACCAAACACAATCCACGCTTATTTCGGAGCTAATTTACAAAGTTCTGCGGACATTTCTTGGTTTGTCTCCATGCGGAGGTCTTCTGATTTGAGTTGTGGCATTATTAGAAACATAGGGAAGCTATGAAAACAATTAGCACACTTGCGAAAAAGCATGTTGCTATCTGAACATCTCCATATGCCATGAAACTAGATCAATAAAAAATGTATACTATTTCAGGAATGCGAGAATACGTTGTTTTATAGGTAATAACTGTAAACCAGGCAATGTCTAGTTGGAATAAAAAAAATACTCTATTGCTGCTTTTCTCTCTGCATACCTGTCGGATATACAAATATGATTTGTTTAAAGACTTAACAAAATCTTTACACTTTAGATCCAGTCTTTCTACCTGAACTAATGAAAATGGCCGATGCTTCTGTAGGGGCGATGGTCCGTTCTTTAGAAGCATTGCAACTATACAGAGTTGTATAAACTGTAATTCTATATTTTATAGGTTACCAGTGAAACACTACGCTTGAAACTGGTCAGAGATAGCGTTCTGGATGGCCCGGTTGGTTAGGGGCTGTCCTACTGTTTTCAAGGGCACGGGTTCAAACGCGATCCAGATAGTTTTTATGGATGCTTAAAACGCAGCTTCATGTCAGAAGTGTCAAGAGCATGTAAAGCTGGAATCATGTTCTTGGTCCCTCGTCCGGTAGGCGAACCCACTGTCTCTTTCATCAGCTCATTTTTGTCGAATAAACCACGCACAACAGGAGGGAAGAGGGAATGTAGTAGTGTGATCTTCATTTGAGGCAATGTCCTTGCTAATTCACAGTTACTATGTAGCGTGCAGTTGAACATATAATTAGAGCTTTGCGATAAGGAGTGAGTATTGTGAAATTGTGCGGCATATATCATTGCTAAATTGGGTACAAAATACTACATAGTGAGAGTCGAGAAATTGTTTCAAATATATGGGCATACATGAACAAGGAAGCTAAAGGTATGAATTGCTTACACCAGAAGCTTTTTTCAAAAAAGATGAAAAAAGGTCCAAGAACGAGTATCAGAAACCACAGAAGTGTTAGAAAGAACAGTGAAAAGAATAATTACGCTGGTTGCAACATTTTTTAGCCCTGATGAAATAATGGGTAAATATTGTATGTATACATACCTACTTTCAATCCAAAGCTGGTAAAGAAATCTCTCCATCACCCACAGCTTTCAAGAGCTATGGATATCAATATCGCAAAAATTTCGACTTTAGCATTAAAAACACTTCGAGTTACGGATTACAAAATTTTTAGATTAATTTCCAGGTATTTTATATGTTGTATGTAAAGTTATTTTCACAATTAAAGTCATACAATCGTGATAATAAGCGAACACGGCAGTATGTGGCAGATACTAGGCTTAACGAAGCGTGATGAAGTGGAAACTAATTCGCTACTCTTCCTTACATTCTTATTTACAACATTCTGAAATAACATTATGAAACAGTGTTGATTCAGAAATGCATGCAGATGAATGAGAGTGCTTCTTCAGTAAATGTATATAAGTTCGATATACTGGAGTGGTTTTAATTGTGTTATTGCGTGTGTTAGGGAGTACCAACAGTATCCCGATCTTGTCGCAATATATCGGATGTGTTCTGTTATATATGTAGAGGTTATACATTAAAATCCCAAAGAAAACCTCTATCCTCTCATGTGAAGAAAGCTTACAATCTGTACTTCGGAAGTAAGGTTGGTGATGATAAAGTGTGGGCTCCAAAACATTGTTGTGATACTTGTTCACGGGGACCGACTGGACATTTTAAAGGTACTGAAATCCAATGCCCTTTGTTGTTACAATGGCATGGCGGGAACCTCATGATCATGTAACTGACTGTTATTTGGCTTGATTAACATTACTGGTTTCTGCTGGACACAAACATAAGACACACCACCCATTCAGTATAAGAGTAAGAGGGCAATAACATATCATAGAAGAAACCTCGCAGCACAGCACCGGTTCCTGCCGGCAAGGTTCCAGCATCTACAACCGATACCAGCGCCTCAAGTACACAGACCGGCCAACCAACAGAGATCTCAATAGCAACTCCTGACGCATCTAGCAGCAGTACTGTGGAAGCGGTGGTGGCAGCACCACTCCCGGTCTGTGCTACAGATCCACCGCCGACCACTTCCAGGCTACCGGACAACTCCGGCATCTCGCCTGCTTACAGTAGCAATGCTTCGACTAACCTACCATCGCAGTCAGCGCCTCCTGAGGCCCAATCGGGCTTCAGTGGTTATCTACGGAGTTCTCAGAGACCTCCCAGCGCGTTACATTCTCGCCGCCGCACAGCACGAGTAGACCTCAGCAATGAGGGCCACGCGTATCATCACTCGCAGAGGACCATCAAGCCTCATGCGACTAGTCTTCGCTGATTCACGCGACCGCGAAGCTATCTTACGCACGGGTCTGCCTCTGTTAGGGCGGTACTTGCGCGCTGAGGCGAGCCGAGCGGAACGCCAAGTACCCTGCCGCCGCTGCTGTGCCTACGGACACAAAGACACCCACTGCACCGCCCTTCCTCGGTGCCACTACTGTGGCGCCCAGAACCTCACCAGCGACTGCACATCACACGATCTACGCAGACGACGTCGGGACTGTGCCTCCTGCAGTGGCTTTGGCCCCTTTACGGGACAAGCACAGTGCCCACTATATCCCCGGCACGGACACACATACACACCAGCACCTCGCAACGCAGCTTCACGGCCTGCACAAACGACAGCACCTTACACCGCAGCTCCACGGCCGTACACACGTGCGGCCCCAACCACTACAGGAACACCACCAGTCGCCGCAGTCACAGTCACATCGACACAGACCGTAGCAGTCCCAGCACCCGTCGTCGCCGATAGCATCCTACGAGACGCGGTTCAAGACCTCCATTCAGAGGTTCTGAACATTGGCTCTCGGCTGGAAGCTATCACAGAACACTACAACACGCCGGCAAACCCAACGTCACTGAGCTCCTACAGCGCCATGACCACGCCACAACCAACGCCCTAGCAGCAATCCAGACACACCTCACGGAGCTCATACAGATTCTCATCAAAACAAGCGAAGAACTCGCCCGACTACGCCAACATACAGAGACCATCTACCGCAACACACAGAAGATCAAAGACACCACAGCACTAGAGACCAGAGTCAACCAGATAGTCGACATCATCACACTCCCCAGATTTCCCATTGGTCCCCCAATGCCACGCACAAACGCCCCAAGTCGCTGATCAATGTCAGGGCATCCGCCATGATATTAGACCTGCCCTCACCCAACATTATCATTATATGCACCCACAAACATCCGGCTTGTTTCGGCGGTACCGGACCTCATGTCACCCCTTGTTCAAAAATAAATTGTATCACCACAGAATAACTTTAGTATAGGGAAAAAAACATATCAGTTACAAGGTATGGTTTTGTCTGTAAATAATATACCTTCGTTCTTTTCTTGTACTTTTGATGAAGATCCTCGGTGTTCAATTCAACTGTACTGACTGTCCATTTTCCAACAATCCTGAAATTCCAACTCGCTTTAGAAAACTCCCTCTTTTCTGGTTGTCTAATCTGTTGAAGGATTTTGCATCTATAGTTGCAAACCTCTAGACCTAGTAGTTTGGATGAGTAACCCAATTAGCATTATAATAGTTAAACTTATTTGAATCTCAACCCCCAAAAATGGTGGGTGATAAAAAAAATTCTACTGTTCACTTATTATTGCACAACAAAATCAGGGTTAAGAAAAAAAAATTGCCGATAAATGTTATTAAAGAACGCAAACAAAATGAAAAGCAGAACATTTCTTTAGGAACACCAACGCGACGTTCCAATAGATTACCAGTTCCACATGACTTCGACAAATGTGTCTTTAGAAGAACCACTCAAAATGTTTATATTTAGGGGAAAAGTGCTCCTGCAGTAGCTAAAAATAATAAGAGTAAAAATAATAAGAGACAGCATTAACTTTCTGAGCAGCAAGTTATCTTTAAACAAAATACAGAGAGTACAGGATTTTAAATGAAAGAGTACCAAAACTAACAGAAAGCTGCCGACAGAAAAGCACGAAATTCGTTCTAAACGAGAATATTTGAAAGCATAAGTCAAAGGTAAGCCCACCGTTTAACAAATTATACGTATATACACAGTAGCCACACCAACCCAAAAGGATGGAGGATGACAGTACTACAGATTTCATACCTCCAGTATCCAAAGGCGAGAAGATAACCGTTGTTGATGCTGGGTGTGAAGAAGATTTTGTTTCAAATGACTATATAAATCAAATCAGAAATAAGGAGATTATGATAAGGAAACGGATACCATCAACTACGTTAAATCCAATGAAGAAGACACTCTCTGGTATTGAACAATTAGAGTAAACTTATTTACAATATCTTCAGTGATGCATGCTATTCATACGAACACATTTGCTCCACTAATTGAGCTAGGTACGGTTCGTAGATTTTTTCAGCACGGACTGCACTGCTTTACTAATAACAACGTTATCTGAGTAGCGCATAGGCATAAAGTTGACGCATCAATTATCCTAGTTTGTACAGTCATATGGTTTAGCAAGTAAACATTCTTTCAAATCCTACCTTTACATATTCCAGGGACAAAGAACGGTGAATCCAGCTGTAAAAGAAATTTTACGTGACAGAATTCCGGCATGTCAGCACCACTACTACGACCTGTCAATTGAGAGCATCGTAAAAACTTTTTCTTTTCAGAGATGGCGTCGGCATCATTCAAGGAGATGCGCTACTTATAACCCTTCGTTTTGCCATCTAAATCACTAGCTCTGAATTAATTTGACATAGTCCTATGAGGCTCCCTGTAAGTCACATGAGTATATTACTGAAAAACACCGGGACGATGAAGGTGATCTGGTTGCTGGATAACAAATATCACTGGTATGTTTTAAAAAAGAGCGAACATACATATTTGCAATCTAAGGCAGTCTCCTGATTTGATGAAAACAATGGGAATCTAGTGCGTCTTTTTGCAGAAGGCAAGGCACGCATTTGGTAGGAACAGTACACATAAATGGGTATCTGCACTTCGTCTTTAATATAGCGTTTCCAAAATGCCTACATATGTTTGTATGTGCATCTAAAACAATGTCTCTATATTACAAAGATGTGCCAGTTCACAATATAACGACTTTTGAAGCTCAACATGAACGACAAAGCGATTGATCAGTAATTCAGTATGAATAACAAAATCCTAGTGACGGAGGTTGAAGTGGAATCAAATTTGACCACACAACATAGCAACATCCAAGAATAGTTTAAGAAGACACCACTCTCCAAAGGAATGAATTTTCCCCCAAAAAATACTTAAGTGCCCCGAGTTATGTACATGAACTGAGTTCTAGTCATGTAAAAATACTACCAAATGGAAGGTTCTTTCTCACGGTAGCGTCAAATGGTGTCAACTCATTGTAAACACTAGATTTTAGAAGCAATATTGTGCTGCAGGTCGCTCATATCAGTTCACCAATGTCGTTAGATGCTGAATTTGCGCATTACACTGCACGGCAAACTTAAAACAGCTTCAATTCCAGTGAAATTGGCAGCTTCTCTTCCGAGAAGGTATTTATTACTGCTGAAGTACGTGCCAGAAAGACTCAAATAGTTATCATTGGTGAGAAAGTACCTTGTGATAGACATTCGCGCTGCCACACGGCGCTCTCAGCACCTGCTGCCATATTTACTAGTTGACCGTCTGTAGCAAGACGAAGATCCGTGAGATATAAAATACAGCAACGTTAGAATAATTAAATATTCGCAGAACGACTATATATGATCAGGGATTACGATGTACTTTACCTAACATGAATTAACGCGACAGGATCTAACGCGAAGTAAGAATGTCGTTAAACTACACAGGGGAGATGACCCTGATTGGTTGTCATATTCGGCAAACACGGTGAATATTCAAAGTAGCTCACTTTTTCTAATAGTGGATGTTTTTTTTCAAAGCTAAAAGAAATAGAATATGAAAATATGAAGTCGAATACAGTTTGGAGTTGGCCACAATCACAAGAGAAAAGGGAAGTAAGTCACTAAGTTAACCAAAATTAGTTAACATATTCATGCAGCAAGAGTGATGCAGACAGTGTAGACAAAATAACAAAACAAAAGGGGGATTAGTTATTGAGACATTTGCTCTAAAAAATTTCACCTGCAAGGAAGGAGGAAGCAAGTCACTGGTTTACCACGGAAAAGAGAGGCAAGTCATTTAATGAAAACGAAAGCACACATAGACCACAAGTCCTACATTTAAACATTTTCTGTGACTCCGCTGGTGGACAAAGTAAAAATTATCCATTCATCCGACACTTGCATTATATTGTTCATGAAAAGCAACGTCTGCAGTCATTTTCTGTCACATTTACAATATAAGGACATTCATATCTGAAATGTGACAAAGATATGGGCCTGATAAAAACAAAAACGATGACTGAAGTTCCTACAGATTGGCCCAGAGTGGCCTTAAGTGCTAGAGTCAAACCTGAACCCTTCAGAGTCATTAAAGTAGATGAAGCAATGATCAGAGACTGGGAAGGTTTCCTAGCGGAGTATTGCCTTGAGAAATGTTCCTGTCCAACTAGGCCGGTAAGGTAGTTGCAGGTCTAAGCCATTCTCGCCTCATCACCCATCGGGAACACTACAATGCAGCATGGATTTCCACAAATGTATGCGGAAGGTGATCAGATAGAAGTTCACAACCTCGGGATCATCACGAGTTTCTGCATCCTCCAAGAGCTTATGAAGGTCTTCTGAAATTGAAAGTGTTTTGCTCCAGAGAGGCTCAAATCTACTACATAAATTTTCATATGAAACTAGGCAAATGAAAAGAAGTGTAAACTAATGTGATATTTACGATATATGATATTATATATCGTATAAGGTATTTTCAGATTCCGAATAATATTTCAAGTGACTTGTGCCTTTCTTTTTCAGTAAAAGGTGATATTTGGACAGAATTTTTTATCAATTTTATATTTATATTGAAAATAATGGGCAAATTTTTTAGTTGATAACAAATAAATATATGCTTATTTTATATTACATACCAAGAAGTAAGATGTCTAAATAAAAAGTAAAGTTATTTTGTTTCAAACTTTAAATTTACTCTGGTGTAAAATTATGAAAGCTGACTTACCTCCCTTTCCTCCTGTGGTCTTTAAATAAAACAGAATGTCTTGATGCAAGTAGACAACTACAATTTATTACTAAATGGCATTACTTCTCATCGATTGGTTCATATTACTCACTTGGCATCCAGACTTGACGTAATGTGAACTGCAAGGCAACTGCTGAAAATGGAAAACCTGTAAAAATATGGTATGTAAAATATGTTAGACATTTTTTTATGGAATAAATGATGTCCAATATGATTTGAAGGTTAAAATAGTTTAAAACAAAAGACACTCTGGCTAACCCCGTATCTCAGTCATACGAAGGCAGTGGTAGAGCAGCTACCTGCTGTGCCAGGGTCCTGAGTTTGATTCCCGCCTGAAAGGGTGGGAATTTGTCTTTAACTGGTATAATTCCTCGTCCTCCCTGGAGTGTGGAAGTATGAATGGGTGCGCGAATGTGGGAACTTAATGTAATAAGGTAATCCATAAGTGAAGAAACCCAACGATCAAAACCATCTTAAATTGAATGAACACCATTGCTCTTGAGCAACAGTTCCGGGAGGTCAAAAGCCGTCGATATGACTTTCGATGTGAAAGGCGGTATATAAACGGGACATTAAAAAAGATGGCTCAACGAGCAATGGGTAAGAAACGCAATTCATATACCCGTTTGATGGATTGTGAAAGAAGATTGCGATGCAACCCAGTTAATGAGATACTGTGTGCCCAGGACAAGAAGGCAAGTCTTAGGAATGTGTAGCGTAATCATTTTGTGCTTCCCGCACGGTGTTTATGCCTAGTTTCCGAGAATGACAAGGATGCTAGGCTCGTTTAAAATACACAATGTTGTCACATAACTCACCTATAGCTAGAAATATGCAGTCTCATACACTCATTTCCTAGTAAGCAGATCTGCTACCGGAGTAGATACACAGTTCAAGCCCCCTCTGCCCTTCATTCCCCTCTAGCCTTCTTGTCGTGGGCATACAGTACGTTGTTTTGCTCTATGTGAAGGAAGTTTTCATATGGAATCTTACTGGCCGTCAATGAGGCGAAAGAATTTACAGTGAAGAGGGTCAGCAGCAGCGAGTACATTGTGACGCTGGCCGCCGATCAGAGGGAGCTCTAGGTAGCTACCTCACACTATGTTAATAGGGACGCGCGGCAGGAACAAGGGCCGTTTCTAGACAATTTGAGAGGTTTCGAGTTGGGCTTTTACGACAAACTTCGAGAAGAGAGTTGCAGAAAAGTCACCGGCACTCAATTTTCGGCTATATATGAGAAGCAAATTGGCATTGACAGAACGGTCATTGTTTGAGCCACAACAAGGTCAAGAGGTTTGTGGATGAGTAGAACTGTCAGAGCGAGGTACGGACATTGAGCGGTATTTGTGTCAAGGTTACGATATAGAACAAAATAGCTGTGAGTTGTATGCTCATGACGAATTGTAAATTGTGTCAACGATAAAACAGAGAACTGTGTCCTAGAAGAAATAATGTAATATTAAAAGTAACCAGACTTGACATTTGTCACAATATTAAAGCGGGGGTAAGTTCCTTACCGAATGGTGTCATACCAAGTGTAGATGCTCTATTGGCTTTGCATTTTGGGGGATTATAGGGACATTACGTTAAGGCTAGTTGCAGGGATGAAGTGGAAATATTAGATTGAAAAATTTGTTACGGTGGTTAATTAAAATGTGGGTTTGAGTCAGCATTGAATGTGATTTTTGTTGATGGTTGTATCTCAGAGTTCCCGCCCCCCTGCTCTATTGTCCAAGTACAAATTTTTGGGTAGAAGGAATGGGATGTGGAAAGGTTACATTCGGTGGTGGATGGTTGCTATAAGTCTTGGAGGATGTCATATGTCATTGACGGCATACTACCAGTGATGGATGCAGCCACTTTCCTCCGAGGGAACATCGAGCTTGACGGGGAGAGAATGTAACGTGTCAATCCCTGACTTGTCTATTGTTGATTTCAAATTTCGTAAAAGCGGCTACCGGCAGGGTTGAAATTTGTCAAAACAATACAAACTTATTACATAGCACCGACCCAGATAATTTAAATTCATATATTATTTTGACTGTTAATATTTATAAATATTTACAAAAATTCCTAGGGGAGGCGGAATTTTCCCCTCTGGGCCAGTTCCTGAATTTATCGCTGTATAGCACGATGAGTAAGAAATGTTGACAACAGGCTTATTGTTGTTCTTCTGATTATACATATGAACTTTTTCACAATTACCAAGGGACGACAAAGCGTAGCCAAAACCCAATGATCGCCAAACTGGCGGATTTCACTCGATCCCTGTTTGGTACTCTCTACCTTTAGTAAAGAATGTTCAAAATTACATTGAGATTTTTAGGTGAATGAGAGTATGCCACAACGTGATCTGGATCGCAGATTAACAATCTGCATTTGATATTTAAAATAGCAAATCGTGCTTTCTCAAAGGCATTTCGTTATTTCATGGTAATTTGCTCAATCATTTTGGAATATTTTTCAATATTATTTCTTAAACGTCTCAGCGTATAGTTTGAGCTCGTTGAATGACAATATGATTCGTAAAACTTATATTTTATGGCAAACTTCTGATCTTTGTTTCCGAAATTTTGGATTGTAGCTTCATTGGGTACGTTCTACATTTGGTGATACTGCTAAGAGTTCCTTCAGAAATGATGCTAGCTACTCTAGTTCGTTTGGTTAAGAAATCGTATCCAATGGAGTGCAGCCACTACAAAATGGCGGTAAAAAGTGTTATTGGAGTGTAATTGTCGGCTAATGTTTGTTTTGAAATAAGTGCAATGGCAACACAGAAGCCTGTGGAGTGGGTTTCGTCTTTAATTACGCGATTTGAAGAGCAGGTAGTTATCATATTTTCGAAATATTTCTATTATTCATAGCAAATGTCATTACATCTGAACGGTAGTAATAAAAAATCAATAATTTTAAGCCGCTTTTGTGAATGGGCTGGGCTAACCGGATGTCGCAGGAGAGGGGATGACAGGTTGTGTGAATGAATGGTTGAGGCCCATTTATGAAGATTCGTCAATCTATGAAGTTCCCGCAAAATATACATGTTCCTCATTCATTTTCATTCGTATGTCCATAATGTCGTTTATAATCATCCTTTTAAAGAAAGTCTAAACCTTATTTGGATTAGGGAAATTAAAGTCTACACAAACCTTGTTTTGACATATTCGATGTTTCATGAGTTTGTTTTTAAATAAATGGATTGAGATATGGGACAGTCAGCAGGTATTAATGAAAATACCACACTCTAAACTGCGATTATGTTAACCAGTAATATACGAAGGTTGACTATAAAAAGACTTGAAAGATCTAGGCAAGCTGAATGTTAAACTTTTAATTTTAAGCCTTTTTTTTTATTTGTAATAACATCATCTAAATGTTACCCTTACTGTTGCTTTTTTTTACTTGCTTGAAGAACCTTGACAAGAGAATACTTTTACAGAATAGTTCTAATCATTTTGCAAGAGATCATCTTAATTTTTGCCCCTCAAGTGGTTACTTTACACAAAAAAGGAAATAATTGCCCAATTATGTGCTGTTCAGACAATATAACAGTGGTGCATAGGAGCTTACCATTACTTTCAGAAAGTATTTTAATGTCTTAGAATTTTGGACATTAAATTGTGTGAAATACTGAGATTGAGTGAAACACTCAAATTTCATGCAAGGCTAAATGTGTAATCAGGCAGTAAAACATTACAGGTAAAAGGTTTGGTTTGAAGCCCCACACCACCTGAAAATCTTTTAAAACTGAATTTCATTTTGTTGAAAATTAAAGCACTTCAGTAATTTCTTAATGAGGTCTTAACGATGTGGTTTTTCTTCAAGAGAGCATTTTTTTGTGAGATTAATGTACATTAACCCGGTAGGTCATATTAGATGGTTAGCGAAAGAAATGGATGAACTAATGCTCAAAGGAGCCCAGGGATCCAGATTGGAGTTGCCCAGTAATTGAGGATAGGGAAAAAATTTTCTTATTCTGACTCGGGATCTCTTGAAAGTAAAGCAGTCAAACTATCCCCACATCTTAAAGTTAGAAATTACTTTTTGTTCCATTTCTACCCAACTTTTAAGTTTAATGGTCAAATCAGCTGTCTATCCTTTCGGAACATAATGTCTATAGACAATGGTATTAACTCGTATACAGTGGGTTTTGAGTCTTTGGGTTTTTTATACATTAGATCACACATACACATTTATACTCTCATCCATACTTCCAGACTCTGGGAGGAAGAGAAAATTCCCACTCCCCAGCTGCGAATCAAACCCTGAACCTGTTGCGCAGCGGACAGGTGCTTTACTGTGCAATGGGTCTCAGCTTTGATTCTTTTCCAATGAAAACTTCCTTTGTTATTGCTATCCTTTGACTTCATGGCAACAGCTCTTCTATACTATTACAGTAAAACCTGTCTAAACTGGACTCCCCGTATACCGGAAACCTAGACAGATGGGAAATAAATCTCAGAACAGAAGTATTTCCTATGTTAAATAATTGGTTAAATGGAAATGGAATAATTAGCTGGAACCATTTGCGTAAATAACCTAAATAAAGTTGATTATTACGTTGTAATATATAGCTTTGTGCTAAATTTTTAAAATGATAGCCATTAATTTTTAATGCAATTGTACTTGCACTGAAGTTTTAAGTATCGGTTATGTGAGGTTTAAATCAGCACAATTTTGTGAAGACAAAGAAACTATGAGAGTAATTGCAATTATAAGTTGAATATGCAGCAGAATGAATAGTTGAACAATTTTTACTTTCTCTACTAGGTGCATATTAAGTTGGAGAAGTGTTATATTCTACCCAAAAATTCAATACCAAGATTTCACCGGAAATACATGTTTTGAGACTCCCTGAATCCCCCCCCAAAAAAGTAAAAAGGCATTTTTCAAAAAAGGTCTGTGTTTCTGTGAACAGGTAACTCAAAAACAAAAGTTGGTTAAATACTAAACTTGGTAATAGGTTCAGCATTTTCCAAGAATATGTAAAATATTTTCAAGAACACCTTCCAAATACAACCCTAATGACCTAGCTGTTGACAGGCCCTTAAAACCCACCCACTCTCCCAAATACAAATTATACTGTTTACATGGAAAAATTTTGAAAATTTTGATGTTCCCAAAAATGACTTTTAAGAATTTATATTAGAATACCACATGTACCAGATTTTTTGTGCTTTTTTTTATTAAAACACAACCCTTTGTAGGATGGAAGCTGTGCTGGAACGATCACATCCTGTTTCAGGCAAGGTTTATTGTGTTATAAAGAGAAAGTGTGTGTGTGTGTGTGTGTGTGTGTGTGCGTGCGTGCATATCTCAAATACCACTCAATGGGTTTTGATAATTCTTTCTTCTTTACCTGATTAACCTCCCCTTATGTAGAACTTACAATCCAGTGACTGATATGGATTGGACAGAGTGAAGACCTGGAAGTGGGTGGTCAGCCCAACTTCAGGCATGAGTGAGGAAGAGGATGATATGGAATGCAGGCAGAATGGATGAACGGAAAAGTGATGGAGCAATTGGTGGAATGAGTAGTAGGGAAAACCAAGGAACCCAGAGAAAATCTGCTCAGACGCCACTTCGTCCACCATGAATACCACATTTGAGTCCCTGGGATAGAACCCAGGCTGCCTAGGTGCTAGGCAAAGTCTAACCGCTTGGCCACAGTGCCACTTTGATAATTCTTTAACCATTGAAAAGGCCTATTGTAAATGATGAGTATGGGCTATAAAGTGCTATCCAATTTCAATTCATACATTTAAGAGTATACTGTGGGTATTTAAGTCCAAGCAATGTATGTAGATGGTTATGATTTAGCAAGAGAATCAAATCTGCTTATAATGGTATGATATGCATCTGATACTAATGCCAAAGTATTTTAATAACCCTTGTGTAAAAAAGTTTTGCTTTATTTTCCGTACAGGTGTTGTTTTCTAGTGCCTTGCATCTGGCAATGAAGCCATTAGCATACAGGTGTGGTCTAGCTCATTAGCAGTGTATGCTAAATGATGTATAAAGAGAGGAAACTGTGTTCAGCTAACAGTAGAAATCAGGCAACTGATATTTTATAATTAATAGCTTAAAAACTTATTTTTCTTTAGGTCACAGTTAATGTGTGTTCTCCAAAATGGTTAATGTTATGGCCTGGGGTGGGGAGGGGACTTTATATTCATGTTTTGCTTCTATATGGCAAGGATTTCTGTATTATGTGAAAACTATATAGCTTTCATGTTAATAACTATGAAGCAAAGGGAAGACACAAAGGTTTAAAATTTCACCTACTGTTACTATTTAAAAATTACTTGACCATTCCTACTGATGATTATTCCAACCCGAAAGGGTACCTACAGGTTCTGCTGTATTTCCCGAACTTGGAACACTGTTGGGGCGGAAAATTAAGGGAATCAGACATTCTGCCAAGTTTCACATCCTTTTGCATGAATATCAAATGATGTTTCATTCATTATTAGGAATAGTTGGCATTATACAAAATTACAATTATAAGAGGTAAAAGAGTGGATTGATCATAAAATTTCTCTAGTTCATTGTTCAATACTTTGATAAAAAAATGAGGGAAAGTAAATTAATAAATCAGTTATTTAATTTTAGAAAAGTAACTGTGCTATGTTGGTAAGCTAGCTAGTCTTACTAATAAAGGTATGCTCTTGAGTGTGTAAAAGTTTCCTCTTGCTTCACTATTTAATTTTGAACATTCAAGTGTAGCTGCTTTACTATGCTACAGCAGTCATCTTCAGTCATTTTTTTATGTATTTACAGTAGGACCCCGCTAATCTGAACTAATTGGGGTGCGGTCTGTTCGGATTCAGAAATGTTTGATTATCCGAAAAATGAAAAAAAAAAAAATGTTGTTTAAATTCATTAATAAATGAAGGCTTTCACAGCCAGTCATAATTTGTGAAGTATGCTTTCAGGCTAAGAGGCTGTGGTTCACTGGAATAAAGAAGTCCAGTGGACCAAGACCTGTTGGCCTGGAAGCATATTTTACAAATAAAATTATATAAATTCAGTCATTGGATTAGCAGCTACAAGGTAACTAGTGTAGCGGCGTGGGGAAGTGGCGATTACCATGTACAACATGATGACAACGTATTCAGCATAACAACAATGTATTCTTCTGACCTGTGGACATAGCACGATACTCATGTGTTTCATGTGCTCTTTCCATTATTTTCTCTGTCATGTACCTACCTATAGTAGATAGAGAAAGTATTGTATTGCACCATATAAACATTTAATTGTAAATATGTGTTGTGAGTCTCCTGAATAAAAGAACACACTTTTAGGGCATGTGTATTGTGTATGCGCACAGCACAGCCCAAAAATGAAATGTTGGACTAACACCAAACTTGGTATTAAAGTTTAGCATCTTTTAAAGATGCAACATGATTCTCAAGAAAATTCCTCCACTCCAGCTACTTTCTACATGGAAAATGTTTTGTTTTAATTTTCTCAAAGATGTCTAATGATTTATATATTTATAAGATATTTACATTGACAAATAAAGCATCTTGAATATTGTGGGAATAGTGTGTGAAGGCCTGTTCTTTTACGACTTTTATACCATTGATAAACCATAAGATATAGACAAGGTTACTGCATAAAAAATGAAGATCTCTTTAAAAGAAGATAGAGGAATAAGAGTTTGTAACAGTGGTTAGTACTAGAGAAGAGAAAGTCATGTGAGTACAACATATCAGATTTTTCAAAGTGCTGTCAGTTAAGCTGATGAGAAACTAAATAATGACTACATACAATTTTAAAGTGTAATATTTAAAATTCTGGAGCATTTAATTGAACAGAAAATATTTTGGAAGCAACTAATGCTACAAAAAGTTTTGGCATAAATTATCATTTTAGGAGAACTATGTGTAACAAGCGTAACACCTTTTCTCTTACGGTTTCTCAGTTAAAAATTACTCGGAACGAAGTGGACTAAATGCTCTATTTAGAGAATATTCAAGATGTATGTACATTTTATTTGTAATGCTGCTGCTTAACACTTCCATTATTTTAAACCACATTTTTAGCAATTTTTTTTTGGAAAATATAGAATAAATGTTTTCCATTTATGGGTTGATTTTGAAGAATTTCATGAAAATTTTCAGCTTACATTCTTAAATTATGCCCAATTTAAATACAAACTTTAGCATTATCTGACTTTTATTTTATTCTTGTGTGGGCCTTTTTCTGAAAATGCTGCTATGCATTTAAAAATATGTATCTGTTGAAAGTTTTGCTGTCAAAATTAAGGTCAAAAGCAATGCTTCCTGTGCCTTCACAATAAGTGGTAGGGAAAGGTGGGGGGGAGATAAGAAAACAGGAAGTGCCTAAGGAAAAGTTAAAGAGGATGCTTTTCAGGAAGCAGAAAAATACATTTAGATTAGGAGCAGATTTAAATGTATTTGATGATTATTTTCAGCTGCCATGCCGAACAGGACCACAGACAACACACTCCCGTATCAACGAGGAACAGAGCAAGAAGTGCCTCATTCAGATCAGTCGATATCGTTTCTCCCTTGTTATTTCTGGCCTCACCAAAATACTACAACGAGCCAACGAAATGGTAAGGTCATTGAACTTGGAAAGTGAGAAGGTGGGAAGATAAAGATTATCTATCTATTCCTGTAGTTCACTGTATTGTAACTAGGGACAGGTATTTTATGTTGTAATAATCCCTTTAATATGTATGCATATATGCAATGAAAAATTCTCATAATATGCACATAAATATATCTCATATGAAAAGTATCAAGATGTTAATACTGCCATAAAATAAACATTTAAGGAAATTTTATGTAATCTCTGTGAATAAAATTATTGTGGTAACTATAGAATTCTTGAGCTCTTAAAATTTACCTTTTATATTGAAGACTTTGAATACGCCCCTGTAACGTAGTTTGTCACTCACTTTTAGCATTATTACATAAAAACAAGGTCTTCACTATATACAAGTATCATACAAATAAATATATAAGTGTAAGCACCACAGTTGAACTCAATTCCGACAGCTCCTTGACAGGCACCTTCTTACCATAAGGGAATGCCCAAAACTAGATTAGGCGGGTATTCACCAATGTGACATGATCTATTTATTGTATTGCATGTGAGCTACCAACAGTTTTACCAAGTTCCAAAGCTGATTCTATGGCACATTGTTTGGAAATATCATATTTATAAATTTGATATGAAGATAAAATAAATAAGATAAAAATATTTTTATGAAATTACATATAAAACCAGCAACATGGTTTATATTTAAAGCATACACTGAACTAAATGTCTGCATCATTGAAAAGATACATAGGAGGTGCATCCATAAAGTAAGTTTTCCTGGGGCTATGAACAGAAACAAAACACAATTTAATTGAAAGATTCATTGGAACAGATACAAGAAATGTTAAGCTGTTTTTCAACATATTCACCAACAGAATTCAACCAATGCATACCATGGAACCAAATTTTGCATCCCTGTGTCGTAGGAGCCTAACACAAAGGATTGAAACCACTCTGTGACAACCACCTCTGCCTCTCTCAGTCTGATAGTGCTGATTCCAACTGGATAGGAATTTCTTGGGATTCCAGGAGAGATGGAATTCGCTGGGAGTGAGATCTGGGCAGTAGGATGGGTGATCAAATACCTCCTAGTCGAATGTTTGCAGGAGCTCTGTTGTCCATTGAGCCATGTGTGACTTAAGTGCTATCTTGCAGTAAGACAACACTGGTGCTAAGCTTCCAATACCACTTGCTTTGAATGGCCTATCACAAGTTCTGCATTGTTTCACAGTAATGCTCAGCGTTCACTGTGTCACCTCTGGTAAAGAATTTAACAAGTAGTCGCCTCATCTGTCCCAGATCACTGAACACATCACTTTTTGTGCTGTCACAGCCTACTTGAATTTTGTCTAGCAGGAAGTGCCACTGTGATGTCATTGCATTGACTGCTGCTTAATTTCTGGAGTATTATGTGTAACCCATGTTTAATCACTTGTGGTGATCCAGTCCAGAAACTCGTTGCTGTCGTCTGCAAAAATGTCAAAGCTGTCACCTTGCGTTTTACTTTGTACTCTGGAGTCAGTTGTTTTGGCACCTACCTGGCACACTATTTTCGGAACAACAGGTGCTCTGTGACAATTTCATGCAACATGGAGCAGTATATTTTTGGGAACTGATGACTTATTGTGAAGCCATGATTCTCCATAATGCAATCCTACACAAGCTCCACAAGGTTGCCTGTAATGATGCCGCCTTCTACTGCACTCCTCATTATGGAGATTTTGGCAATCTGCTGCTAAGTCTTTACACCAGTGATGCACCATCTGCTCCAGTAGGCACATAAACATGGCACAGCTGATGATGAATTTCAGTGAATTCAAAATTTTATCCTGACTGCACTTCACATGCAGGGGAGCTGGAGTATGAAACTCCATTTTTAACCGCTGCTGTGAGGCATATGTGAGACCTTGGGAAGTTTTGCTAGCGCATGTGCCATACCATGTGATTACTCTATCACATATAGTCACTTTGTGCCACACATGGTTTGCTAGGTATGACAAGTGGGAAAGCTACTTTTTGACATATGGTAGAATCCCGATAACTCGATATAATGTGGACAGAGAGTGTGTCGAGTTACCGAAATGTTAAGTTTTATGGAATAAGGGGTCTGCTTTTCACAACTCAACATAATACTGCAAATTGGATGTTCTAGCACAATGTAGGAAGCAGAAAAGTATAACATATCCTAAAATTGATTACACATTAATAAGTTCCTCTTTGTCTGGTCTCTTTAACGCATCCTATCTAATTTCTGTTGTCACGTTAACTTGTCTTTTCTTCTTGTTCAACGTTTTTATTGGCCCAAACACAACTCAACAGAACATTAACAGTCAACCTGAAATTTGAGAAATGGTACTGTAACCAGAAATACGTAACTGAAAGTTTAACATACCGTGTATGTCCTGGGCAAAGCAATGGATAAAGCTTTCTGAACAAATGCTTGTGTTATGTATCTAGATTATTAGCGGATACATAATGATTTTTTTGACAATGGTCTGCTTATGTTCTAACTACATATCGAAGGTTAGCCCTTTTGTTACTGTGAGGGAGAATGCAGTATATGTACACTATGGCTGACACAGAATTTAATGATGGGTGGCTCAACACAACATTCAATCAGAAACTTGCCATGCCTTGAGGTGTTGTATAGTTGAACATGCTATGAAATCATTTGAAAAGCTGATGATATATATCACGTGCACCCACAAAATTTGTTTGAATAACAGGAAAGAGAATAGCAATGGTAAGGTATAACTGCCATTATATTTTGTGTCTGCTACAATTAAAATTTACCTATACGTTTATATCGCATTATGGATTATAGAAATTATTAGTTAAGTTTAACAATAAGAAATAAAAGAATTATAATAAAGAAATCGTTGAGTTATACAAAATGTTGAGTTATCAAGAGTCGAGTTATCAGGGTTATACCGTAATTATGTGACATTTTCATATATAGTTGAATGGAAACAAAATTATGAAGTATTGTTAGCTAAAAGCAAGCAGGAATGGGATTTAGATTTAAATTTGGTTATTGACAAGTGTATGTTTTCTGTTTTTCTGTAGTTTGACCACATAAATACTATTAAGATTTGCAGAAGCAAGACTTAGCAATCGTAAATGGGGATTTCAATGCTCATTCCAAAAGATGGGGTTATGAAAAAGTGGATCTACAGGGAAGATAGTGGAAGAATTTTTGAATACCACAACTTTTGAACTGATTTATAGTAAAGAAGATCCCAGAACCTTCATACATTACTCTGGAGCAGGCAGTAACCCAGACCTCTTGTTAGCTACAACAGATATTGTTTCAAAAATTAAAAAACAAGTTATAGAAGATCCAAGTTCTGGTCACAGAGCAGTAATTGCTGATATAAAACTAGATAATACAAATAACAGTCAATGTCACACGAATCTGTATTGGAACTTCAAAAAAGCAGATTGGATCAAATATAAAACTGAACTGGAACATAAATTTAAAGAACAAACAAACTCACAGATATATGACCAACCAGATCATTTGAACAAAAATTTCTGTAAAGTCATCCTAGAAACCGCAAAAAAACATATTCCTCGGGGAAGAATTAACCCCAATTAGAAGAACTGAAAAAGCAAAGGGATACAGCTAGAAATACAGCTGAACAAACAAAAAACATATCGGATACACAAATATGGCGGAAGAAATGTGCCTCACTAAAAAAAGAAATTAATACTGCTAAAAAGAATTACTTTAATAATTTCTTAGAAAAAATGGATTATAGGACAGATGGTAACAAAGCTCATAAGTTCATAAAAAATGTCAAGGACAGGAAAGAAAACAACAGCACACCTATCATACACAACAATAAAATATTAACAAATGAGGCAGCCATAGCCGAAACATTCAATAAATATTATGCTAATTCACATAAAGTAACAAGAAATAATAAAAAGGAACGTAAAGAATTTAAGAAAGATTTGAAACAAGAAAGACAATGTGATCCTAACACTCAGTGCAATATCTTTTTTCAAAATTTTAATATGCAAGATCTGAACATTGCAATAAATAATCTAAAAAACAAAAAAGTCTCCTTGACCTGATCACATACATCCAGAGTTCATAAAAAACCTTGGAAAAACAGCAAAACAACAACTACTAAAACTCTACAATCTATCCTGGAAAACCACTGTACCTGCTGAATGGCGAAAGGCAATAATTGTCCCACTCTTGAAGAAAGACAAAACAGCGTCAGAAATAAAAAATTATGGACCAATAGCTCTTACTAGCATAATAGCAAAAGTGATGGAAAGAATGGTGTCAAACAGGTTAAATTGGTTTCTAGAATCAAAAAATTTAATTTCCCCATGTCAAGATTCAGAGAGTTCCACTCTACAAATGAACAAGTCTTACTTCTCAGTCAAGAAATCAAAGACTCCTTCAATAGAAAAGAAGATAATTTATCAGTTTTTATTGATTTCCAAAGTGCATATGATTCTATATGCAGAACAGAACTACTAAAGAAAGTAAAAAAAATAGGGATACAAGGTCCAATGTTATCATGACTATGTCATTTCCTAACACAACGCTTTATTACAACCAGATATGGAAGAAATATATCTAAATACAAACAAGTACACCGTGGCTTACCACAAGGCGCAGTGCTCAGCACAACACTTTTTAATATATTTATTAACGATCTGCCACAACAAATACAAGAATCAGGTGTGAAGTGTGCAATATTTGCTGATGACTTAGTAATGTGGACTTCAAAACCAAAAAGCAAAAGTACAGAACTAGAAAAAACCATGCAACAATCCTTAACCAAATTACTAAGGTGGACCAAAGAAAATTTAATGACTGTTAATACAACAAAATCAAACTACCAAATCTTTTCACTAAGAAAAAAGCCACTAAAAATAAAACTAAATTTTGAGGGTCAACAATTACCAGAAACAAAGGAAGCAAAGTATTTAGGAGTTACATTTGATACTAAACTTACATGGACCAAACAAATAGAAAATGTAATACAAAGAGCAGAGAGGTGCCTTTCACTGTTAAAACGTCTAACAGGAATGAAGTGGGGATGTTCCAGAGCAACTCTTAACACAACATACAATGCATATATAAAGCCATTATTTACTTACTGCAGCAAAGTTCTTGTAACAGCAAACACAAAAAAGATTCAAATCTTTCAAAACCAAAGTCTGAGATTAATTACAGGTGCTATCAAAACCACACTAATAGCAGCTATGGAAATACTAACCAACCAATGCCCCATTGAATATGAAATAGAAAAAGCGGCTCTTATTCAACACGAAAAGTTGATCAGACTCCCATTCAATACATGGCACACGAGAAATTTTACACATACACTAAAGACTCAGGAGAGCTTTCTTTCCAAAATTCAAGACATCAAGAAGAATGTATACCTTCCTAATTCAAAGGAAAACTTCATATCTAAAGTCAATCCGACACAAACATTAGACATCACATATTATTTACACCTGACAGAAGATGTTAAGAAAAGTGATACTCCAACTAGTGTTCTAAAATTATTGGCATTAGAGACAATCCATACTAGATTTCCAGAACACGAATGGCTCCATATTTATACTGATGAATCATTGATATCAAACCAAGATGGAGCAGGTGCTGGAGTCACATGTCACCTCTTTTCCTATTACAAATCTTTAAGTTATGGAACTACAAACTTTGATGGAGAAATTGAAGCAATTCGAATGGCCCTACAAAATCTTTTGTACAGAATTTTACATTTTCAGCAAGCAGTTATTCTCTCAGATTCCAGGGCAGCAATTATAGCAATTACTTCCAAGTTGTCACCAAAAAACCAAACAATTATAGAATGTTGGAAAATCCTTACCCATCTAACAGCACTTCAAAAACACCTAGTCTTCCAATGAATACCAGCTCACTGTGGACTGAGTGGTAATGAGAAAGCTGATTTTCTTGCAAAAAAGGGTACCGGCAATGTGCAGAAATCAATAGTTAATCTACCATTTTATGCAGCTAAAAGATTAGTCAACTCTGAATTCAAAAAAATTATTGAAAAATATTACTTTGAAAAATAAAGAAAAAAGATGGGAACTACCAAACATTCAAACAGTAATTCCTGAGTATCCTCGAAAAACAGCAGTTGCAACCTTCAGGTTGATTACAGGACATGATTGTCTGGCAAAACATTTAAATAGAATTGGGATATATTCTTAACCACTCTGTCCTCTATGTGATCTGCAAGAGGAAATGGATCGAGACCACCTTCAAATATGCCCGGCCACTTCTAGTGCCCCATCCACCAGTGAAAAATATTGGAGAGCAAGAGGATTAATGACTTCATTGTCAGAAATCCAGCATTAGCTAACAACAACAACAACAGATTTGCAGAAGCTATCCTAATCACACAAGTGACTATTAGTAGAGTAACCCTGTCATCTAGTGAAGAAAATCTATTCTCATGTAGCACATTGTTCACCCAGCACTTGCTACTGTGAAGTGATATATGTATACCTAGGTGTTAAAAAGGATTTATAAAACAGATTTTACTCACAATAGAAATGAGCATTTGAGTTAAGCACTTGCCTGAGAATTTTCCCTCACTTTATTATGTCAAGTGCTTTAATGCTTGATTCTTGCATTTGGCATCTGATACAGACTGTTCTATTTACAAAAAATGTGCATCTCAAAAATAAACAAAAAGATAAAGGAAAGAAAATCAACAGGTTATCCCAATTTAACAAGTAATGGCATTTTGTTCTCATTACCCAGATTGTGCAGTTCATTTGTATCAGACATCTAGGCTTTGTTTGTGCAATACATTTTAGTTGTATATATATATATATATATATATATATAATTATTTTTATGTATATCACCATAGAATGAATGTAGAATAATTTATTTGTGCTCAAAAAGAATACAATATTAACGTACTAAAAACAAAAACATAATTAAACAAGTATAATTAAGTCTAATAATATTTCTCACAATTGTCTGAGTTACTGGAAGCCAGCAGCTATTCTATCTAGAAACCAGGAATTTATACACCTTAACTATTGGAGCCAGTAGCTATTCCAAAATTCTTCTACCTACTTATACAAAATTTCACTTTATCAAAGTTACATTACATACACTTTTCTTTACTATCAGAGCCACCTCAGCTTTCATGGCACCCTGGCCATTGCTCTGCCGGGTAGCTCTTATTAATCCTTTCCCTTTATTTATTTTCCCTTTCCTTTCTTATATTCTTCACACTCTTTCCCATTTTTCTTTTACTTTCTGTAAAAATCCAGCTATACCTCTAATCTTCTTTTCCTGTTAATATGTTTACCACTACTGCACTCTACTTTTCCCCATTTCTATTCCCAAACCTTCCCCCCGCCCCGCCCCCCCCCTCCCAAAATGTTCTTTACACTCTGTTGTGTAATGTGCTATACTTTCTCACCACACAATTTACATATTCCTTTTTCTCTACCTCTTAATCCTCTTAAAAATATTGTACCTGTTCTCATCCAAGCTAACTCTTCTCTTTCTTGTCTGCCGCAGTAACCTACATATGGCTCTCATCACCAGTTGCTTTTTATTTGTTTAGAAAATTGTAATGATTTCCTATTTTCTGAACTTCCCCAAATTTCCTGCCTTTCTGTGTCCTCTATTCTGGTTCTTATCAATTTACTCACATCGTGTATGTTCCTTTCTTCTAGCCTCCATATATCTCCTATTTGTATTTCCTTCATAATTCTTACTATCGCTGCCCACCAGCTGTTTGTGCTCTCTAGGTGTTTTTCCTGCTTTACACATAATTTCAAAAATTCCTTTTTTTCTTTGGTCAAACACCCATACTAAAATGTTAAAATTCTTTCCAATATCATTCCTTTACTTCTTGTCTTTCCTAACTCTACTAATGTTACTTCCTTTGGCACCAATCTTGGTAACCCTAGTAGCTCGTTACAAAACATTCTGTACATTTTATCCACCTTGTTTGTTTACCTCTGTGGCTCCCAAATCCCTGCTGCATAAAGCACTTTTGATTCCACCAATGCCTCATACATTCTTTCCAACCCTTTAGTTGTCATTTCTAGCTTATATTTGCATATTCTTAAACCTTACATTGCCAACCTTCCTTTTGCTTATATCTTTTTACTGTGTTTCGCATTTCCCATTATTATTCAGCCTTACTCCTACATATTAAAATTCTTTAACCACGTCTGCTGTATATTCAAATTTTTTAACCACATCTGCTCTTTTACTATTTAACACCCATTGTTTTCCTTTTCTAGCTTTTCTCCTTTTTTGCAGACCATAACTTTCGATTTATTTGTTTATTTTAATTCCCCACTTGTAACAAAATGTCTGTTTGTCATCTATCACCTTTTGTAACCCTATTACCATTAATTCATCTGCATATGTAGTTCAGAAATTTTATTACTTACTACTACTGGGCAATGCTGATTTGCTTTTTTAACCTTTTCTATTATGTCATTTATAAATAAATAAAATTGGGCTCAGTTTGCATCCTTGTCTCAGCCCTATTACTTTCTCTACTGGTAAGTAGGGGAAGTATTGTATTTTTATTCTGTCATCTCTGTAATTTCATTCTTATGCTATTTTATGCAAAACTGTACCCCTTCATAAATTTTTTCTATTTCTTTTATATACTTTCCACTTACCTATTTTTTTCTTAATTTCCCAATTAATGCCTTTTTATTGTATCAAACATTTTCTCAAAATCTTCAAGGAACATGTATACCTTTTCCCTCTTTCTCCCAAGGTATTCATCTATAATTGTCTTTATTATAAATATTTGAAGTGAAGTGTGAGTCTCTAATTACTTTGTGTTATTTGCAGATCAGTTTGCTTCACTGTTAATAGCTTCAGATGTGTACATATAAACAAATTATCTACTAGTAATAATAAATACTGGAAGTTGATGACAGTGTTGTTGGAATCACAAATGGGATTTGAGTCAATTAATAACAGTAAACAACACTCACTTTTAAAATTTCCTGGTACATGCTTCATGGGCTAGCTTTCCTCCATTATCAACCAGACATCGACTGAACTGTAGAGGCTGGTTCACAGGGCTGGTATCTCCTGTAGACTCTTCTAGTGGTGGTTTTAAGAATTTGCATAACGGATCACTTTGTGGTATATCAAAATTGAAAACTCGGTCTTTGTTTTTCCAGATGCAGATCTGTTCCCATGTTGACAATTCTTGGTTTCCTGCTATGTTTTAATAATTATGGATCCGGATTAATGTCGTGATTTTCTTTCCAAAAATGGGTGACAACTTGCTGATTTTTCTAAGTGTTGGTATTTAATAATCTGAAATGTTCTTTTGTTCTTTGTTTTCAAATTTCTCTTAGTTTTTCCTATATAAACCTGGTTGCAGTTATTGCATTCTATTTGGTAGATTCCAGATTTTTTTATTTGCTGCAATGCTGTCTTTAGTGTTTGAGCGAAGTAACTTTTAATACTTTATGTGTTAATTGGAGCCAATTGTATGTTGCATTCTTTAAACATCTTTTTGAATTTACCAAATGTCTTTGGGTGGTATGTGAATTTTTTGAATGACATTTTTCTTTCAGTTTGCTTAGAGTGGTTGTTTCCTTTATTAGTTTTTTTCTTTTTTGCTATATTCACTTTTTTATTTATCCAAGATTTCCAGAAGGCATTAATTTCTGCAATTCTAATGATTTCTTTAAGTTCTGTTTGATATTCCTATGTTGAAAGTGTTATGTTCTCTAGAGTGTGGATTAAACATTGAAAGCTGCTTGTTTGTGCAGTCTTGGGTTGAAGCTATTGCATTTGATATAATTATCTATCTGTGTTGGTTTTCTGTAGATCCCAAAGGTTATTCTGGTTTTTGTTTTTATGATTTTTAAATCTAAAATTGGAAGTTGCCCATCTGTTTCTGTTTCTATGGTGAATTTTATGGTTTTTTTCTTGTAAATTTAGCAGTTTTTGTGCATCATCAATGTGTTTCCTTGGTACCAATGTCAAGATGTCTATGTACCATTGCCATATTTTGAAAATTCAAGGGAAGTTCTTGACTACCCTTATTTCTATGGAGCTCATGAAGAGGTGTGCAGGTACTGGGGAAAGTGGGTTATCCATTTCTAGTCCTGATGTTTGTCTGTAGTATTTAAATTGAAATTGAAAAAAAAATTTGTTATGCATAATTTTGTAAGCTTGATGTATTCTGAAATTACTTCTGCAGGTACCTATCTCTATGCATTTTAACCAATTATTAATTAATTTAGGAGGTTTTTCTATTGGGATACTAGGAAACAGTGACTCTACGTTTAAGGGTACCAGTATGTCATCTTCTTTTAATTACAAATCTTTGATGTCAATAAATTCAAAGGAGTTTTTGACACTGAAACTGTTGAATTTAGGGAAAGACTTAATTTTCTGGTTAAGCATTTTGCCAAATTATACGTAGGTGAGTTAATACCTATGATTACACTAGCCTGCAAAAAAAATTTTTCACCTGCTGGTTTGAGATCTGAAAGGTGATATTAACTAATTTCGATGTGCTAAATTGAATGGTAATTACAGTTTTTCTCTATCATGTAAGGTTTTTCTACAAATCACTAAATGTTATAATGAAAATAATGAAAAATGGTATGTTTGATGTTAAAAGTGTGTTATAAAATAAATAAAGAATGAAAAATTTCTCAGTAAACAATAAAAATAAATACCTACTGTAAAAGAGGGTATGAAGTTACATTTTCCTTGCCCGGAAGGATGGCTGCACTGATTTACGTTTATAGCCTGGTCGAGTGATTTTCTTTTTAAAGCACCAAAAGTGCTAGCATCACAACATTCCACGACCCTGATACCTCCTCTCCATCTCTTTGATTTCTTGATGGAATCTTTCACCTTGTTCATCACCAAGGGATCCTAAATTATCAGGAAAATAGTCTAGATGCGAATACAAAAAGTGAAGTTTTAAACTCATATTACACCCAAGTATTCTTAACTTTTTTAACATATTTCTCACAATTACTTCATATTGTAGATCATTTGTATTTCCCAGAAACTTATTGACTACTTCTTTGAAAGTGCACCATGCTTGAAGTTCTCTATCATTCATGAAATCCAAAAATACACTGTCCTACATTGCTTGCCTTATCTGAGGTGTAGCATTGACATTTTTTGGTTCTTGCTGTTATTCTTTTTCTGACAGGGTGTTTTTTGTGAGGTATTGCACAAAAGGTTGAGTTTGTTTTTCACTTTACAGGTTTTTATGCATATTTTTTGCTGACGATCATTAAATAGTTATTTTATAAGTTCTACCAAACCATACTGTCCAAGTTCTTTGTTCATTTTAAATTTAGATGATACAATTTTAACTCTATTTTATCTAATTGTTGGTGGTGTTTGTGGATCTCTACTTTTAAAACCTTTTTCTCCACTGCTTTTTGTTGCCTGTTACCGTTGTTCTGTTTTACTGTTCTAACAAATTTTGGTGCTACTTCTTTCTGTAAGCAAATTTTCATGAATTTTATATCTACAAAAATGTTTCTTCTTCTTCTTCTTCTTCTTCTTCTTCTTCTTCTTCTTCTTCTTCTTCTTCTTCTTCTTCTTCTTCTTCTTCTTCTTTATATATATATTTTTTTTGTAGTTTAATAAATGGTTTATGTCTTGTTTATTTGTATTGGTTTTCATTGAACTGTTCAACTTTTTAAATTGGAAAGATATTACTTCGTTTGCCATTTTTGCTTGTTTCTTCCACATGTGGATTAATTATTTGTGATGTATTACTTCCTGAAGGCTTGTTGGCCTATTAAGTAATAATAAATACTGGAAGTTGATGACGTGTTGTTGGAATGTACATAGCTACTAAATTAACAAGCACCTGCTTTTTTCCAGTTTTACAATAAATTCATCCTTTTTTGCAGACCTTTTTCTGATTTCATTGTGATCTTCAAATATTTTTCTCATTCCAACTGACTTCCTTATACTCTTGTTATTTTCCTTCAATCTAAGTATCCATGTAATCATTGGTTCTTGGACATTGCAACAAAATATAAATAGGCTCTTTCTTATTCTTTGCCTGCTCAAATTTCCTTTAAACCTCTTAATTTTCAATATCCCTATTTTAAACTAGGCAGTCCCCTCTTCCCACTTATGAAATTGCTCGGTATATCTTTCTCATTTTTTTTATTTTCTTAAGTGAGCAAGCCTTTTTCTTGTAATAGAGCAACCATTGACAGTCTATTAATTATCTTCAAATCTATATCTTAATATACTAAAAAATTCATTCCTTATGTTTTCTCCTCAATTTCCATTAATATGATTAATTCTTACAAAATTCCATCAGTTGTTTTACTGTTACATATTTTTATTCACCAGTTTTGCTCTCATTTATTACTGTTCCTATGTCTCCTTCCATACCAGTTATCTGCACTTGCTACTCTTCTAGTCTCCCATTTTTACCTGGTTCTTATATGAGCCAGGTCGTGAAGGCAGCATAACTGGCCAGGAGGGCCTGGGGTGCTGAGCATGTCACGTCCCATTCTCCAGTTCTGCACTCCACTCATGATGCCTGTATTGGGCAGAAGTGGGGGATTCAGCAGCTGGGTGGTAAGCCTTGGCCCTCGAAGGGCTGTTGCGTTAGAGGTTGGCTAGTTTGTATGAACTTTGTTTTACAGCTCTTCTAAATAATTACCTAGCTGTCGAAGGCCTTAAACTTTACTCACTCACTCACTCACTCACTTACTCACCTACTTGCTCACTCATGTATTCACTCCTTTAAGCAAGTTTAGATCATAAGAGGCGTAGAAGTGAAATTTAACTTCAGAACTGAGTAGAGTGGAGAAGAAATATGAAACCATGCACTGAGGACCTACGAAGTGTTAGTCTAAAGCTATCTCACTATTTCCACCTTGCACCTACTTGTAGAAGATTGGGAAATATTGTCTCACCCAAAAATTCATAGTGGGATTTCACCAGAAATATATGTTTTGAGCTTTCCAGATTAAGAAACAAAGCTTTTTAGAAAGAGCATGCATAGCTGTTTGTGAAGACAATACAAACAAAAATCATTTGAAAATTCAAACTTTGTATTTAAGTTCAGCATCTTCCATGAACGCCATAAGAATATTTAAAAAAATCCTCCCAGCTGAAACTACTCTTCAAATGGAAAAAGTTTCAATATTATTTTCTTATAACTGGCTCTTAATTCAATTTTTAATAAAAAAAGTAGTATGTTTAGAGTGATGTAAGAATTTTAATTCTTAAAACAGATTTCATATATATAAACTCATCACTTAACAAATTGATTGTAGCTGCATAGCGCTATTCAGAAGTCAATCTTCCATCTTATTGGCTCTTAATTATTTTGATTAAAATCTTATATGGTTAATATATTGACATGAAGAATAAAACATTTTTTTAATTTTCTGTGAATAGTCTGTGAGATCCCCTTTATTTGATTAAATTTCATATGACAAGCAAATCTTAAAAGGTTTACAAAAATTTACTGCAGGGAAACTGTAAAACTCATTGATACAGAATTTGTGTCAAATGTGTTATATGGATAGCCATTCTCAAAATATATATGTATTCTTTTTTGCTAGTTTAGACTTCATGTCACCTAACTGAAATGCTGGAATGTTTACAATTCTTGTGCTGTCTATCTCTTTGTTTATTTCCCATTCTTTTCTATCTGAAAACTTATTACTGTGAATAAACATCACTTTTTATATGAATAGCATAATGTAGAGTGAATATAAGTAAACTTGTCATTGGCAGAGAAATGTATGAATGCATCACGTGAGACTCTTTTTACTAAGAAAGTTATTATTATTGTTTCAGTCCCTGTCACATACGTCAACACCAAAACCTCATACACAGGATATGGAACGTAATTATTATGACTCCTTGATCATTGTTCTTGATACGTTAGAAAAATGTCTCAGCAATCAACCTAAAGATTCAGCAAGGTATGATGAGGCAATGAATGTTAAACTATTACTTCGAGAAATCTGCCAGTTTATTGGTAAGCAAATTGTTTTAACATTGTGAAATGCTGCATCAGAACCTTTGGATTTATTGGCACTGTGAAAGCTGCATGGGTTATTGTTCTTTTTTAAGTGATTTTTTTAGCTTTTCAAGGGGAAGTTTCCTTAAATGCTTTGAAATGCATGGGACAAAGTAAAATAACAAGGCTAGTTGAAAGTTTCAATAGAGTAGATGAAAACTAACAAAAGAATGTTAGGACCTATAATTAGTACACCCATATTTAATTTATTTATTGCTCATATCTATCTATATACAGTAAACCTTCATTTACCCAGATCTCCAGATTAGCTGGATCAGATTTATGGATCTTTTTTTAAATTTAATGTTCGCATTATATAATAAATTTAACCATGACAGTATGTATGTCAAATATTTGCTTTTTATGTTTGAGGTTATTTTGAGTCACTTATTTACACTCACCTTCACTACTAAACTGCTTTTTTAAAGCGGAAACGTTTTCAGGACCATTCGATCCCATCATCAGCCGTTGGGTGACTGACGTTATCCTCTTGTTCCTTTTCTCTGCTGTCTCTATTCTGCTGCCATCTGGTGTAAGGGTTGCAGAGCTTTAACACTTCATTCAATGCTGGTATTTCAAAATTAATAACTTTATTACTGTTTTTGATGATGTATATTTTTTCCCAAATATTCAGTTCTATTGGTGAATTAATAGATTTTAACAGTTTTATATTAAGGCCGATGTTGTGGTTTTCAGTCCAAAAATGATGTGCCACAGCAGACTTTTCAATTTGTTTTAATTTTATGTTTCTTTGGTGTTCCTTAAGTCTTATATCCAAATTTCTCTTTGTTTTCCCTATGTAGCTTTTGTCACAACTATTACAGTTGATCTGGTAAATCCCCGATTTTTTATTGTATGGGATGGTATTGTTTAGTGGCTTATTAAGCAGGTTTTTTAAACTGTATTGGTTTTGCGGTGCTAGTTTTATGTTTAGTTTCTTGAAGATTTTTTCAAATTTTCTGAAGGCCCAGGGATGGTACCTGAATTTCCTAAATTTCCAGTTGTTTGTGAGTGGTGTTAATGTAGTGGTTTGCGAAATTATCTTGAGCTTTTTTGCATTTTTTGACATGTTCCTAACGGTGGCTGGGTTGAGTCCATTTAATATTGCAATTTCTTCTATGTGTTGTTGTTCTTTCAGAAATTCCTCTTTACTTAACGGGACATTATATAAACGATGTATCAAGCTTCGAAATGCTGCCAGTTGGTGTGAAATTGGGTTGCAATTGTTTTTCTTGATGTAATTGTCTACATGTGTGGGCTTTCTATGTATACCAAATTTTATACCATCTATATTTCTAGTAATTTTGAGGTCCAGGAAAGGTAATGTGTTGTTGTCTTCTATTTCAATTGTAAATTTTATATGGCTGTCCTGTAGATTCAGTAATTTTAGACAGTCATCTTTTTGTTTCTGGGGGATTATAGCGAAAATGTCATCCACGTATCTTCTCCAAAATTTGAATATATGTGGAAAGGCTTTAAATGAGATTCAAAAAAGCTCATGTACATATTTGCTAAAAACGGTGATAGTGGGCTCCCCATTGCTAGTCCTTTTGTTTGTCTGTAGAATTTGTTGTTAAATGAGAAGTAATTACTTTTTGTGCAAATTTCTGTAAGGTTAATGATGTCATTTATTTCAATGGGGTCAACTGTAAATAAGTGACTCAAAATAACCTCAAACATGAAGAATACTTCACTGTCAATAGTGCTTCTATTTTTAATATTCATTTGCTTTTTAGTTAGATTCAGTGTACGGTTCCTGCATAAATTGTATAATTAATTATGATAATACATACTATAGTGTACTGTGAAATGCTACCTGTTGAGTTTAAGAAAGATTTAGTAGTGTGTCATGTGGTGCTGACGCCGTATGTCTCACCAGCTATAAATAGTGCCGGAAGAAAGTGTTGACCTTGATCCCTTATCCATCATTACACCTCCCTCAATCTCTTCAGTTTTCAAATGGCATGCTTCATTAAGTTTATTGTGTGTATTTCAACAGGATTGTTTTTTGTGTCTTATCAAAGTGTTACAGAGTGTAATTCAGTATACCTGTTTAAAATGACATTAAAACGAAAGAAGCTTGTGATTTTAGTGGATAAAAAGTTGGATGCTATTAATGGAACTGATAAAGCAGAAACATTTAAGAAAATAGCTGTTGAATTGGGAGTTGCTGTACACCAGCTGACAAACATATGGTGTACTTGGAGCATCAGCTCGACACCACTCCAGCTGAACTATTAATGATAAAGTGTTTGCATAACCGTACTTCATTCAAACACCGTACATGTTTAAAACAGAAGACAGAGGATCAATTCATGTGATTTATTGTGATTAAGATTTTTATATTTTTTAACGTTTGAAAACAATACTAAAACAGGGAACTTAAGGCGTTGGGTTAATCCCCCACTTTAAGTAAAGTCGGATTCAAAAGGAAAATGTGAGCTTGGATCCAAGGTAAACCCCTGACGCTACAATAGTGGTAGAACAGGGAAATTGAAGAAGAAGAGTAAACAATACATTTTATGTGCTGTACATAATTTTGTTACAAGACATAGTTATTTATCGTCATAAACAACAAGTCTGCTTATTTAAGGATTTAAGTATTTTGTTTTGTTTATTACCCATATAACCTGGATTATTCAGATTTTCACTGGATTGTCCTTCGCCCGAGTTAGTCCAGATAAACAAGGTTTTACTGTATATAGAAAAGGAATAAGCAACTTTATATTTGGCTAAATAACTGCTGTAGTGTGTAGAGTAGGCTACGCTGAAACCAAAATTTTTAAATTGTTTCTGTGCGTGCACTTTAGACTTATATATAATATCTTACACTTTGTTGTTGTTGTTTTCTAGTACCTTGCATCTGGCAATGAAGCCATTAGCATTCGTGCTTTCCAATACTTTTGAACTGTAGTTTCTTCTGATCTTAATGCTTCACAGGTCTTCAAGTGTTCTTCATTCATTTCTGCTGGATCGTTACACAGGACACATATCGGTGAGGCTGAGATACCTATTCTGTAGAGATGACTTGCTAAGCAGTCGTGATTTGTCAATAGTCGGAAGGCTGCAACCGCTGTTTTCCTTGGTCTCTGGGGGATTATATCTGGATTGGAAAGTAGTGTATTCCATTTTTTATCTTTGGCATTTGTTTCTATTTCTTGTAGGTATGAATGACAAAAATTTTTAATGATCAAGCGTTTTATTGAGGAATATGAGAAATTGAATTTAGACTTTTGTGTTATTGTTGTGCCTTTCTTTGCAAGTGAGTCTGCAGCTTCATTCCCCATGACTCCACAGTGTGCTGGAATCCATTGGAGATGAACAGTCTTATTAACTTTTTGGAGTTGTGTTAACATTTTGTAGCATTCTCTAATTTTTGTTGACTTCTTTGTAGTATTTGAACATATTCCCTGAATTGCAGCTTTAGAATCCGAAAGAATTACTGCCTTGTTAAATTTATTTAAGGGAAGATTTAATAATTGTTGGAGAGCAATGTATATAGCCTCTATTTCTCCATCATAATTTGTTGTGTCTCTGCCAACAGAATGATAAAAGGAAAAATGTGAACATGTAACTCCAGCTCCAGTAAGGTTTTCCTTCGAGGATCCATCAGTATATATGTGCAGTCATTCTTCTGTGGGATACCTAGTATTGATTGTTTCCAGAGCTAGAAGTTTTTGTATTTCTTTTGGTGTGTCTGATTTACTTATTTCCTCTATTAATTCCAAATTGAAGGTAGGTTGCAATAATTCCAATGGATTTTCTCTTATAAGTAGATTTTCTCTGGTGTTAGGAATGTTCAATTTGGATTTAATCTGTGTTACCTTTTCTAGGAAACTACTATGAGTTTTAAGGATTGAAGGGGGGAGGTTCTCTTCTGTCCTTTTAGAGTTTGGCAGTCGTAACATTTTCTCGTGCTGGAGCAATGCTTGTTCTTCTATTTTTGTTGTTATTGATGGGGTCCGTGTTAAGGCAAGCATAGCATCAATAGGTGTGGATTTAACTGCTCCAGTGATTAGGCGAAGAGCCTGATTTTGTATTTGTTCAAGTTTATTGATGTTAGCATTTGCTGCTGTTATTAAAGCTTCAGAACAGTACAAGAGGTTTGGTTTAATATACATTTTGTATGTTGTGTTAAGGACTCTCCTTGAGCAGCCCCATTTAGCACCAGCTAACCTTTTCAGGATTTGCAATTTCTTTTCAACCTTTTCTGAGATGTTTGTTATATGTTTTTTCCAACTTAGCTTTCTGTCGAAAGTGATGCCTAAGTATTTGGCATCATCAACTGCTTTGAGTGGTTTACCATTATAATTTATGTTAATATTAACTGGTTTGTATTTTAGTGTAAATAATTCATAATTTGTTTTTTCCACATTGATAGTCATGAGGTTTTTGGAGCTCCATTCATGTACTTTGTTTAGGGCTGTTTCTATTCTATCTTTAATTAATTCAGGTTTTTTTGGAGAGCCTGAAGTCCAAATGACTACATCGTCAGCAAATAAAGCAATTTTGGTTTCTAAAGTTTTTATTATTGATGGAAGGTCATTTATATATATGTTAAAGAGTGTTGTGCTCAGAACAGCACCTTGTGGAAGTCCTCGGTGTGTTTGTTTATATTTGGAAATGTATGTATTATATTTTGTGGCACAAAATCTTTGTGAAATAAACTGAGTTATCCACTTAAGCATGTTACTTTTCACACCTATTGATTGCAACTTCTCAACTAATTTATTTCTCCAGACTGAGTCATATGCTGATTTAAAATCAATGAATACTGCCAAGGTATCCTCCTTTCTATTGAAAGCTTCCTTGATGTCTTGGCTTAGTAGGAGTACATTTTCACTTGTACTATGATTCTGTCTGAAGCCGGTCTGTGAACTATTAATCAAGTTGTAATATTCTAGGAACCAGTTAAGTCTAGATGCCACCATTCTTTCCATCACTTTTGCAATAACACTGGTTAAAGATATTGGTCTGAAACTATTAATATTGTTTGAGGGTTTGTTTTTCTTTAAAATCGGGATGATAATGGCTTTTTTCCAGTCGGAAGGCACAGTCATTCTCCAACACGTGTTATACAGTTTAAGTAGGATTTCTTTTCCTTTCCTGCCAAGGTGTTTAATAAACTCTGGATGGATCTTGTCAGGTCCAGGAGATTTTTTGTTCTGTAATTGTTCTATTGCTAAATCCAGTTCTGTTTCATTAAAATCCTGAATAAAAATATCATTTCGTATACCTTTTGGCTTACTAGTTTCTCTGATAGTTTTTTGGATAGCCTTATCTTGTTTTTTATACGCTTGGGGTACTCTTTGTGACTGAGCATAAAACTTGTTAAGGGATTCTGCTATTTCCCTATCTGTAGTTAAGCTTTTGTTATTATATTTTAATGGTTCAGTTGTATTTTTTGATAATTTTGTTTTATTAAGGAATTTGTATATTTTATTTCCATCTTTCCTATAGTCCATATGTTCTACAAAATTTGTGAAACTGGCCCTTTTTGCTGTAATTAATTCTTTCTTAAAAATGGCTGCTTTTCTTCTCCAGTTTTGTACATCTTCTGGACACTTGGTTCTTTCGGCTTTGACTCTTGCTATATTTCTTTCGTGTTTTAACTTAGATAAAGATGGAGACCAAAAGTAGCTATATTTCTTTAACTTTCCTTTGGGGATATGTGTTTTGGCTGCTGTCAATAATATTTCACAAATTTTTTTATTCATTTCATCTGTTGACTTGAACTCTGATTCTAACAGTATATTACACTTCCCTTCTATCTCATTTTGGAAACTGGACCAATCTGCTTTTTTAAAATTCCAAGAAGTTTTAACTTTTGGTTTGTTACTTTTATTTATTAGACCTCTTATGGAGTTTATGGTGATTCTGTGGCCTGAACCTGGGTCTTCTATTATTTCTCTTTTTGTATTGTCAATTATGTCAGATGACAACATCAGAAGGTCAGGATTTGTACCCGAACCATTATAATGAAGGTAAGTGGGTGGATCATTTGGATTAAATATTAATTCCATTGTTGACGAGTTTAATAGGTCTTCTATGACTCTTCCTGCTGAATTTATATCTCTGTAGCCCCACCTAGGGGAGTGTGCATTAAAATCGCCTATTAAAATACTTTTGGGTTCTATGGGAATAGAATTTAGATCTAGTGTATTGTCTGGAGGATTGTAGATACTGTAAATTCTATAGTGGTAGTTACTTTTCCATACTTCAATTTTAACTATTTCTGATTTATCTTGTTCTTCCATTGTTTTTTTGGATTTGGATAGTAGCTTTCATATTTCTTTTAATCCCTGTAAGAATACCACTTGCTATTTGACGAGCCTTTGGAAGTATATGTGTAGTGTACTGATCCATTTCAAAGTATATTTCCTGTTCTTGTGATATATTGGCTTCTTGTACTGTGAAGACATCTATATCTTGGTCTTTTAATATTTTCATTAGCTCTTGTTTTTTAGGCTGGGACATGCCTCCTGCATTCCATTGTAGAATTCTTAAAGTATTGGAACAATGATGAAATTTGCCTAAAGATGTCCCCACCCGGAGATCCGATTGGGGGACAGTTTTAACTCCGGAATGTTTATCTTTAGGACTCATATTTATGTATGTGGCTTTCATGTAACTGTTTTCTTAACGGGCACCAGTTTTACAATGTGGCAGTTACATCACCCGACTTAAACCCCCATTTTGCAAGGGGGACCACACCTATCGTTGGTCAACGGGTCCATCGGACCTAGCCGGGAGGACTAAATAGATGATATTTAGATCCACCGACCTTCCCCTCATGTGCCTCTGAGGGACGCTGTTGTGCTGTGATAGGGCAGCACATATGTAAATGACATTTCCTCCATTTTAGATGAAACAGTTATACCGCTGTGATTCGGTCCCCAGAGCCTCATCTGTTAAAAGCAGGGTGCACCACGGGCAGGATGAGGATGGGAATTGGGTAGGAGAGGCTATAGGAGGCGCATCACTACCCCTTACTACCCCTCTTACACTTTGTCACTTCATTGAATTTTTAGTTTTTTTATCATTTCTTTATTTATGCAGTTTAGTAAGGAATATATAGCAAGTTACACCAAAAAAGGGAAAAATAAAAAACACAGACAGAAACAGACAGACACACACAGACAGGCAGGCAGGCAGACTGGCAGACTGAAAGACACACACACACGCATGCGCGCACACACACACGCACGCGCACACACAACACACACCACACACCACACAACACACACAACACACCACACAACACACACACACACACACACACACACACACACACACACATACACACACACACACACACACACACAGACACACACACAGACACACACACAGACACACACACACACACACACAGACAGACACACACACACAGACACACACACACAGACACACACACACAGACTCACACACACACATGCGCGTGCCGTGGCCGAGTGGTTAGCGCGCTCGCCTACCACCTAGGCGGCCCGGGTTCGATCCCAGGGACCCGCATGTGGTATTCGTGGTGGACGAAGTGGCGTCAGGGCGGGTTTTCTCCGGGTGCTCCAGTTTCCCCCGCCATCTCATTCCACCGGTGCTCCATCTTCATTTCATGTGTCATCAGTGTCACCGCCTGCGGTGCCGTAGTAGTAAAAGTGGGCGTTAAACACTACAACTACAACAACAACAACACACACATGCAGACACACACAACACTCTCTCCACTCCTCATCTCATGTATCCTCAATTGGGATGCCAAGATAGTTGCAGTAAAATGCACAAAGTAAAAGTTACGAATGTTTAAGGAACTGGGAAAAACTACCACTTTAAAAAAAATGTGAACACAAAATATGAGTTAGAAGCGATTTATATTAAAGTTAATTTATTCATTTTCAAAGACTGGCAGGTAAAAATCTCCTAAACAATTTCAAGAATGCACATTTTTAATAAACAGGTGAGCTAATGTTTTCATAATTTAAAATATACATTTGTTGAAAGTTTTAAATTTCATTTACAGTTCTGCACTTTACTAAATCATACAGGTGTTTGGTAATTGGTACCTATTAGGAGAAGTGTATAGATTGGAGTAGTGAAAGGAGGAGAAAGTTGAGCAAAACAGTTTTTTTGTCCCACGATAACGCTCACCCTTGTACTACTCATGAAACTCAAGCCCTGTTTGAGCAGTTTCGATGGGATGTTTTCGGTCATGCACATTGTTCACCTGACCTTGCACCAGGTGATTACCAGTGTTTTCCAGAGCTGCAGCAACATCTTGGGGGAAGGTGTTTCGTAAATGACGAGGAGCTAAAACAAGAAGTGGAGAGATGGCTAGCCAGTTTCGCGGGAGAGTGATTTGACACTGGGTTAAAAATATTGTTATCATGGTACCAAAAATGTATTGAGGTTCAAGGAAATTATGTATAAAAATAGGTACTAAATGTAGCTTTCAAAATATACTCTTTTTAAATTATTTAAACGCTTCGTTATTTTTTAAAAAAAATAGTGTAACTTACTTTTGAGAAACCCCTTTTACTTGGGTAAAGGAATAGAAAGAAAACCTCAAGGAGCTACTTCTACCACGTTTTAAAAACACTATCAAAGCATTTTAATGGATTAATCCTCTTATAGTATAGGTGGATTTAATCAATTTTTTGAGGAAATGAAGTATACTAACATCTTATATACTAACTTTAATATCATTGTGTTCCACTGCTGCTGTCAGTGTTATATGTGTTTTGAAACTTGCATGTTATTATTTACAATGTATGTCTATTAAATCTAGTATTTATAATTTAAAGTATTGTAAATTTAACATGTCCCATATAGTGCACATATGATCCATAGGACACAATAAGTAATGAAATGAAACATTGATTCTTCTTCATAAATACCAAACAAGTGGCAATTCATCCCACTTTTAACAATATGAGTCCGACATTAACTTTTATTAAATGTTTTTAGTTTTTTAATAAGAACAAAGTAAATTGAGGTTTGACAGGCATATGTTTACTACAAGATTTGAAATGAAATTTTGAAATTTTGTACCATCTCACATTCTTGTTCCACTTGTAATATTACTAGCTTTTAGTGTAGGTTTATTGATGACTTATGTTATTATAATGTATGTTATCTGCAAGTATGCTTGAAAGAAAGTTTAATTTTGTCACACTTATTGTTTCAGATACTCCCATTGACAATCCTAATGCACCACAACTGAAACATTTAGCTTCTAAAGTTCTGTTTGCACTAAGTCTGAATTTCTTCAATGCAGTTTTCAACAGAATATCAGGAAGGTATGTACATTAACATAAATATGATTAGACATTCATATACCTCCTTTTGTTTGTTAAAACCTAAGCCTAGCTGAAAATGAGCAGGGATATGATGTATAGTTAAGAAGTTTTTGTTATAAAATATTAGAGGCAGTGCAAATTAACGTACGTTATTGAATACAGGTTACAAGAGTTGAGCGCTTGCAACGATGAAACTCCAGACTACAGTGACCTCGAGCTTATTCAGTACATCAACGTAGATGTGCAACGACTCACCAGACTGCTCAATGGTATGTGAATTTGCACATAAAATTTATAGTTCTAGGTAATCAGAATTTTTTGGGCAATTTTTTATCCTTAATATAAATTATGTTTATGTATACAATAACTTTTTAATGACCAAAATAGTATCTTTTATAATATTGTGTGCATATACATGTATGTATGATACCTTTTTGTTCAAGAATGACTGAACTGCTTGCTAAACATGGTATACATACATGGGTCAGTCCATCTCAAAACAGCCAGGAAGCAAATAAATTAGCGTGTGTGTTGAACAATATAATTTAACAATTCCTGTGAAGTTTAATACTTCTTATTCAAGTATCTATTAATTTAAAGTAAAATAAAATAAAATTTAAAACACAAAGTAGTTTTCATTATAATAAATTTTAAACAAATGTCCCTTGGAATAGCAATGCTTATAAATAAATATTGTAATACGACATGCTACTGTAGTCATATTATTTTCTTTAACCATATATTTGTTATTTTAATCAAATAGAGTTAGGTGTCATTGTGGCTGTGTGGTTATACCATTCGCCTATCACTTAGGTGGCCAGGCTCAATCCTAAGAGTCTGCATGTTGTATTCGTGGTGGGGATGAAGTGGCGTCTGGGTGGGTTTTCTCTGGATTCTCAGGTTTTCCCCACCACTCATTCCACCAATTGCTCCATAATCACCTTTCCCTTTAAGCTCCATGGACCTCGGGCTCATTTGAGCATCATTTCACCCATTTCATTCATTCGTCCGATATGACACAATGTTGGAGGACGTTAATTCAAAAAAAAAAATAATCACCTTTCCATTCATCGATTTTGCCTGCACTTCATATCGTCCTCTTCCTCATAACTGGTACTTGGCTGACCATCCGCTTTCAGGTCTTCACTCTGTGAGATCCATAGGTTCGTCTGTTCCCCGACAGGCATCTGACCCTAGGCACTGGCTTGTAAGTCCTAGGGGGTGTAAGTCTCACATAAGGGGAGGGTAATCAGATAAAGAAAGAAGCAAGAAAGAATAAAATTGAGTTTAAATAGGTGCCACCATTCTAATTTGTTCTTACTTTAGAATCTTGTTGCTTCATTGTTAATAGCTTCAATTTTCCTTATTTAGGTGCCACCATTTTAAAAACAAGGAAAAAGTATAACATATTCTACTCAAATGTGGAATGTTTACCTATTAACATAACTCTTGATGTGATATTAGAAATAGATTAGAAATAGTCCAGAAGATGTACAAAACGAGAAGAAAAGCAGCCATTTTTAAGAAAGAATTAATTACAGCAAAGAGGGCCAGTTTCACAAATTTTGTAGAACATATGGACTATAGGAAAGATGGAAATAAAATATACAAATTTCTTAATAAAACAAAATTATCAAAAAATACAACTGAACCATTAAAACATAATAACAAAAGCTTAACTACAGATAGGGATATAGCAGAATCCCTTAACAAGTTTTATGCTCAGTCACAAAGAATACCCCAAGCGTATAAAAAACAAGATAAAGCTATCCAAAAAACTATCAGAGAAACTAATAAGCTAAAAGATATACGAAATGATATTTTTATTCAGGATTTTAACGAAACAGAACTAGATTTAGCAATAGAACAATTACAGAACAAAAAATCTCCAGGACCTGACAAGATCCACCCAGAGTTTATTAAACACCTTGGCAGGAAAGGAAAAGAAATCCTACTTAAACTGTATAACACGTGTTGGAGAATGACTGTGCCTTCCGACTGGAAAAAAGCCATTATCATCCCGATTTTAAAGAAAAACAAACCCCCAAACAATATTAATAGTTTCAGGCCAACATCTTTGACCAGTGTTATTGCAAAAGTGATGGAAAGAATGGTGGCATCTAGACTTAACTGGTTCCTAGAATATTACAACTTAATTAATAGTTCACAGACTGGCTTCAGACAGAATCATAGTACAAGTGAAAATGTACTCCTACTAAGCCAAGACATCAAGGAAGCTTTCAATAGAAAGGAGGATACCTTGGCAGTATTCATTGATTTTAAATCGGCTTATGACTCAGTCTGGAGAAACAAATTAATTAAGAAGTTGCAATCAATAGGTGTGAAAAGCAACATGCTTAAATGGATAACTCAGTTTATTTCACAAAGATTTTGTGTCACAAAATATAATACATACATTTCCAAATATAAACAAACACACCGAGGACTTCCACAAGGTGCTGTTCTGAGCACAACACTCTTTAACATATATATAAATGACCTTCCATCAATAATAAAAACTTTAGAAACCAAAATTGCTTTATTTGCTGACGATGTAGTCATTTGGACTTCAGGCTCTCCAAAAAAAACCTGAATTAATTAAAGACAGAATAGAAACAGCCCTAAACAAAGTACATGAATGGAGCTCCAAAAACCTCATGACTATCAATGTGGAAAAAACAAATTATGAATTATTTACACTAAAATACAAACCAGTTAATATTAACATAAATTATAATGGTAAACCACTCAAAGCAGTTGATGATGCCAAATACTTAGGCATCACTTTCGACAGAAAGCTAAGTTGGAAAAAACATATAACAAACATCTCAGAAAAGGGTGAAAAGAAACTGCAAATCCTGAAACGGTTAGCTGGTGCTAAATGGGGCTGCTCAAGGAGAGTCCTTAACACAACATACAAAATGTACGTAAAACCAAACCTCTTGTACTGTTCTGAAGCTTTAATAACAGCAGCAAATACAAACATCAATAAACTTGAACAAATACAAAATCAGGGTCTTCGCCTAATCACTGGAGCAGTTAAATCCACACCTATTGATGCCATGCTTGCCTTAACACGGACCCCATCAATAACAACAAAAATAGAAGAACAAGCATTGCTCCAACACGAGAAAATGCTACAACTGCCAAACTCTAAATGGACAGAAGAGATCCTCCCCCCTTTAATCCTTAAAACTCATAGTAGTTTCTTAGAAAAGGTAACACAGATTAAATCCAAATTGAACATTCCTAACACCAGACAAAATCTACTTATAAGAGAAAATCCATTGGAATTATTGCAACCTACCTTCAGTTTGGAATTAATAGAGGAAATAAGTAAATCAGACACCCCAAAAGAAATACAAAAACTTCTAGCTCTGGAAACAATCAATACTAGATATCCCACAGAAGAATGGCTGCACATATATACTGATGGATCCTCCACGGAAAACCTTACTGGAGCTGGAGTTACGTGTTCACATTTTTCCTTTTATCATTCTGTTGGCAGAGACACAACAAATTATGATGGAGAAATAGAGGCTATATACATTGCTCTCCAACAATTATTAAATCTTCCCTTAAATAAATTTAACAAGGCAGTAATTCTTTCAGATTCTAAAGCTGCAATTCAGGGAATATGTTCAAATACTACAAAGAAGTCAACAAAAATTAGAGAATGCTACAAAATGTTAACACAACTCCAAAAAGTTAATAAGACTGTTCATCTCCAATGGATTCCAGCACACTGTGGAGTCATGGGGAATGAAGCTGCAAAGAAAGGCACAACAATAAAACAAAAGTCTAAATTCAATTTCTCATATTCATCAATAAAACTCTTGATCATTAAAAAATTTTCTCATTCATACCTACAAGAAATAGAATCAAATGCCAAAGATAAAAAATGGATTACACTACTTTCCAACCCAGATATAATCCCCCAGAGACCAAGGAAAACGGCGGTTGCAGCCTTCCGACTACTGACAAATCACGACTGCTTAGCAAGTCATCTCTACAGAATAGGTATCTCAGCTTCACCAATATGTGTCCTGTGTAACGATCGAACAGAAATGAATGAAGACCACTTGAAGACCTGTGAAGCATTAAGATCAGAAGAAACTACAGTTCAAAAGTATTGGAAAGCACGAATGCTAATGGCTTCATTGCCAGAGGCAAGGCACTAGAAAACAACAACAACATAATAGAAATAGGAGATAAAAAATAAAATATTCCACAAGATTTAAGTTTAGCATGGGAGAGGGCTTGGCATGTGACAAAGGTGAGCCCTTAACTTACAGGCCCTAGATATCAGTTTCAAACAATGCTAATTGTTGAATACCACTTGAGTTTTTAGCAATGTCTGCAATTTTGACTCAGAGCTTCCTTGTGTGTTGTGAGAGATAAGTTAAATAAAAGACTGCTGTTAAATAAAAGACTAAGCATTCTGTATAAAAATATTTATGACCCTAAGCCTAGCTACTGCAGCAACACATGTATTCAAACTTTTTCCCTTCTAATTGTTTTGAGTAGTGTATATTAAGATAATTAATTATCTTTACTTTCCCCAAACTTCCCATAGGGTAGTGGTTTAAAAGCAATGGCAAGTTATTTTTTGATAAAATGGTAAGAATAATTATTAGTGTCAAATAGAGGTAGAAAAATCTGTGACATCCACTGAAGAAGAGTTTGACATATTTGAAAGCTTCTTGCAAAATGCATGGCTGTCACAAATGATATTCTGATATGCTGTAGATTAGTTTGTTGAACTAAAGACAAGCAATTGCTGTTTCAGAAATAATACAAAAATTTCGGCTCTTAAAGAAGTCTGTTCATCTAGTGTTAATCATCCAGTTAGAAAAAGCAATTTGGAATTGGATGGATACATATCCTCATGAATTTGCAGATTTGCAGGTACATAATAGTAGTTTGTATGGAAATCATTTCTTACCATAGAATAGTTCCAGATTACAGATTCTAAGCACTTGAAAGTGGATTGTTTGCCACATTTCCTTATTTTGACATTTAGTCCTTTATTGCAAATACGTTTCATCCAAAGCAAACTGTGGTGTAAAAATGGAAGTTTGTTTGCACAGAAAAAACCAAATGAAGAACTTGCAAAGTGCTGTGAAGGTTTATTTGACCTCTTGGATGGTTTTGCGGACAACAAGAAAGGAAGAGCTGCAGTATGGCCATTACAAATTATGCTACTAGTCCTTTCCCCTGTAAGTATGTGTTTTATTAATTTTTAATGTAATCTCTAAGCTCATGCAGATAAATATACCTTTCTTCTGAAACAGATTCCCTCAAAGGACAAAGAATAATCTAGGACATGCATAATCAAGGACAGTGTAAGGCAGGCAAAGAAACATCTAAACTTCTTTTTGTATAAATATCCTGAATGTTATCATTATTCATTGATGTTGGTTCTTCTAGTGAAAGTTGCACCTATACATTATGTGCTACTCAAAACTGACTCATGGCTTACAAAAGGTACAAAGAATAACAAAAACAAATAGCTATTAAAAAAGAACAATAAATAGATTAATGTACCAGTGATCATTTATAAGTAAGATGATTACGCTTGTTTCACTTATTAGGATATGTTACTTTGGAAAATTGTATTGATAGCAACTGCCGCCATCATATGCTGTGTGCCTGTCTTTATGTAGGCACATGCCTATAGCCTGTGTATAGGCAGACAGCAGATGATGACGGCAGTTGCCATGGATACAATTTTCCACAGTAACATGACCTAGTAAGTGAAACTAAGGTTAATCATCCTACTCATAAATTTTAACTAATATGACAGAGTTTCACTGTTTTAAACATTTTCATAAATCATATACAAAACTTTAATATATACTGTTAGTAAAGGAATGAAGTTTGATATATCTAGAGGAATTGGAAATAATAGGTAATGGAAGTAATAGGTAATGGAAGTAATAGGTAATGGAATTGTGTTTAGAAAATGTTTACTTTATTGAATTTTGACGTTGGATGGCAGACGGCGCCATGGCTGAGTAGTTGGACCATTTGCCTATCACCAAGGTGGCCCAGGTTCTATCCCAGTGACCTGATGTGGACAAAGGGGCATTTGGGTGTTTTTTTTCAGGTTCTCTGGTTTCCCCTGCTACTCGTTCCACCAACTGCTCCATCATCACCTTTCCATTCATCTATTTCGGCTGCATTTTATATCAAGTTCTTCCTCACTCTGATACCTGGTACCAGGCTGACCACCTGCTTCCAGGTCTTCACTCTGTCTGGTCCATAGGTTCATCTGCTCCCTGACAGGTGTCTGACCCTAGGAACAGGCTTGTATATCCTAGCGTGTATAGGTCATACAGGGAGGGTAATTAGATGAACAAGAAGACGAAGATGACAATGAAGACAAAGATGGGGATGGAGACGGAGGAGGAAATTGCATGGCCTGGATTAGGTTGACTGAATTGGAAGCAGGTGAAAATGTCATTGCTCAGTTACAAAGGATGTTCCAATGCACAAAATCGACTTTCTGCTTTGCTGTTGTTGATAATGGTCATTGATATTCATTCCTTGATTGGTCAGTCTGGCTTGTCTCTTGATGATTGTCAGTACGAAGAAGTCCACTGGCCACATTACGAGTGCTGCACGGGGCAAGGTCAATGAAGGGGCTGCCTTCTTAGAGCTTTCGACCTAGCTCTTTTGTATATAAACAATGGCAGTTCCAATATTAACATATGCCTGTGATAATTGGACATTTACCAGATCAGATAGAAGAAGGATAGAGACAGCCGAAATGAAATTCTTACACTTAGTAGCAGGTCACACACTTTTAGATAAAAAACATAGCACGGAAATTAGGACAGAATTATAAATATACAACATAAAAGACAGAATAAACTAAACAAGAGGAACTGGCTAGAACATATAGAAAGAATGCCACAACACAGATTACCACAGATTTTGCTTCAATATCAACCAAAAGGCAGAAGAAAAGTGAGACGTCCACTAGATGGAGAGATTCGATTTCTTGATGTGGAAACAGGTCAAAGGCCTAAATCCATGAAAGCAGAAGAAGAAGAAGAAGAGGAAGAGGAGGTCAAGGAGGACGAGGAAGAGGAAGAGGAAATACATTCTCATTCTTGTTCCTGGGGTATTGTGAACCAAAATGTTGTATGCCTGTTTGCTTCCTGTTCTCATTTCCATTCTAGGGCTATGTCTAATAGCTTTCCTCTACCATTTTTTTGAATAGTTACAAAATTATTTCAGAAACTTTTTCCTACTTTTTCAAAACTATTCTGAGCTCTGGATACTAAGTGCAGCAAACATGTGTGGTAGCTCCTATTAGTTTTGTATTTGTGGGAGGCATAATAAGTTTATATACCTGTGAGTAAGTGATAAGTGATAATTTATAATGATTACATGTAAGTACAGTTTTGTGCATTAAAGCATGACTTTATTATATATTAAATCTTTGAAGGTTTAAATTGGGTTGTATACTACTTGCATACATATATGACTGCTTTGCCAGCTGCTATTGCACATATCAGTTACTGTGATGTTTCATTAACCTTGTAAGGTTGAGGATGTGACCATGCAGCAGTAGCTGGCAAAGATAGCTTAGTTTATTTAATCCTAGAATTAAATTATAAATAAACATAAATGTATGGATAGTGTGCTTAAGCCATGATGGGAAAAGTATTAAAGACGGTTTATAACCGAAACTAGAAAAGCAGGTAAAAGGCAACAAGCTGTGGATTTACGAGTAATAAGTAAAGAAGAAGATGAAAAAGTATGAAGAGAAGAAAAATAAGATAAGATGGAAGATATATTGGGTGAGCTTAATGTAATAATTCAAATTGGTAATAGGATTGTTACTAAAATTAGAAAGGAGAAAATTAGAGAGGTAGAATTGGAACTGAAAAATTCAATGCCATGGCCAGGAGAAAATTTGTTATTACCTCAAGCTGTGCAGAAAATGCATCATCATTTCTTTCAGTTTGCACTTCCTTTGGTTTTGGAGGTGAATATTGCCACTCCATTAAAGTCTGCTTTCATTCAGTTTTGAAAAAAATGCACCTAATTTCATCTCTCATTACAATATGGTGAAGAAATGTCTCCTTTTCAGCCTTGCACTGTCGCAGAAGCTCCCTGCACACATCCATGCACCTTTCTTTCATTCCCAATATCAAATATTGTGGAGCCTACCTTGCACATACTTTCTTGAACAACATTGTCATGGACTGATCTGACTCTAATATTCATCTTTGTTCCAATTTCACTAACTGTAATTTGCTTGCTTTCCTGTCTCATTTCATCAACTCTCACATTGCTGTTCTCCATGAATGCACTGACAGAGAGTGTCGTGGGCAACCAAGTGGGACCGCTCAGGCAGTAGTGTCTGTGGCCCACATTCGGCAGGTCACGGGTTTCATTCCTGCCATTGACCTTCCTGAGCTTCAGTTTTTTTTTTCCCAGGTCACTCAGGCAGATACTGGGAAGGATATTTACCTTACACCCCCGAATCACTCCCTTTCATTTCATTCTCTCACTATCTGTTCTTTCCAGGTTGTAAGAGTCAGTGGGGTCACTGGTAGGATGCACTGCAGTGGAGCTTGCACTTTGGAAGTACAGTGTTTGGCTGAGGGGAGACACTGCAGTAGGCTGGCCACCTGCCAGGGATACTGATTGATCAGCCGGACCTGGCTGGTGGTGCACTCTGTGTGGTGACCTGGAACTCTGCCTGGTGGTTGAGGAACTGCCTGCACTTGTTAGGAACCCTCCACAGTAGTTCTGCCTGTGATGCGTTCTTGCTACCTATTGGGTACTTCCATATCATCTTTCCTCCCGGTGTGTGGCGCACAATAACCGTCGGCTGACATGCCAGAATCCCCACTGTGATAGACAAGACAAGAATCTTCAACACCTCGTACACTTGTGGCCAAGTCAAACCACTTTCACCATATTTAATTTCTATCCAACGGTGAATTTCAGTTGGTTTCAACCCTTCAGCTAACAGAAATCTAATGACACTCTGCTGCTCTCTGCTGGTGCAAACCTGCAAGGGAGCTGTCATCTTGTTTTCACTGATTCCCAACATTCTGTTTGCGAGGCAGGCATGCCAACTGATAATAGCTCTAGGACACCACCAAAACATAACAAAGTAGTACATGCTTTGTTTAAGTTGTGTTTCTTTTACAACCTTTTTGATTACTAATTGAACTGGCCTTGTCTTCAAGAGTTATGTCAGATGAAAACTTAAATTTTAGAACAAATTTATGTTAGAGAAAACAAAATCTGAAAAAAGTAATGCTGCAATTTGGAAGATTGACCTAACCAAATTTCAAGATATCATTAAAAATAATTAGCATCTAGCATAGTCTATAATATTTGCAGCTATTATGTATAAGGATCCAGCTTTTGGGCAATCAGGATGTATAACATTGACATTAGGTGACTTTTATGGAGAACACAAAGAAATATTATAAGTAGGTTTACAGAGTCAGTGAATACTATGCCTACAATGGCACTTTTAATCACAAATATCACGAGTGTGTAACAATGTATAAGTATATTACATTATGCATAAATAAATTATTGATCATCTTTTCACAGTATACGTCTTTTCATTTTTTCAATTCATGGTATACAAATTATATTCCGTGCTTGAATTCCTCTATGCTATAGAATACATTTTCTATTAAATACTTTTTAATGGTTTTCATCATTTCTTTGGTTTGGGTTATATTTTTTATTTCATTTGATAGCTTATTAAATAATTCCCTTCCTATAATTTCTACTGCACGATTGTTTAGTGTTCCCCTTAGGTTGTTCTGTAGTAATCATTATTTCTTAAACTATAGGTATGTACATTACAATTCTTGTGATGCCTTTCATGTACAGTAGTCTTTATACTTTCATATATAAATACAGTTAGAATATTTAAGTTTTTAAATAGGCTTCTGCATATGGTAATTATTATTTATTTATGCCAACAAACTTACTGTTGGTGTTTTTAAACACACAAGCCGTGTGTGGGCAAAGTTTGAAAGGTAGAACTGGAACTTAAAAATTCAAACTGGTTTGAGAATTTAATGCCATTCTGGCAGTTTGTCACAATAGCTCAGTGGTAGAGCAGCCGCCCGGTAAGCGGAAGGTCTGTGGTTCAAATCCCAGTTGTGGCATTGCATTTTTAAGTTCCAGTTCTACCTTTCAGGCTTCTGCATGTTTGTCTGTTGTTTATTTTACCTATTATTCTGATGGCTTTTCTCTGTAACTTTTTCCATTTATCTTTGGGTAATATTCCCCCATAGCATGATACCATAGTTTATATGTGAATGTATAAATGCATAGTAAACTTGTGTCGTCGTTTTGTTGTCCATTGTCATACTGATCTGTTCCATAACATTGATGCCTTTATTAAGCTTTTTAGTAATGTGTGCTATGTGGTATTCCCAGTTTAGATTTTTATCAATCATCATTCTAAGAAAGTTTGTACAGTTTATTTCAGATATGTGTTCACCTTCTAGGGTTTGTACAAACTTATTATAAAATTTGGAAATATGACAGCTAACCATTATCAATAATACATTCTGATTTGTAATTTATGTATATATATATTGCGGAGATTTAGAAATAATAGAAACGTGATTCATAAAATGTAGATAAAATAGAAATATTACATAATGCAGTTAAAGATAAGTATTATTTAAATAAATTGGGGTAAATATAGATAGGGATAATAAATAACATAGGTAATTAGTAATTACTGAAAAAATATAATTTAATAATGAGATGATCATAACTGAATAATTAGTTAATCAAACTGTTCAGAAATAAAATAAAACATACAACCTAAGTAGATAAACTTGAAGACACACATAGTGGTAAAGATAGAATGTGCTGGCTACCAGTATGTAGTTTCGCTAGGTACCAATGAATATAGTTGTAGCTGGTTACCAGTTACTTCAGTTGCTAGTTTCCAGCAGCAGTAGTTCATGTAGAAATTTATATTTACATCTTTTTTGTCATACCATTACTCTTAAGTTTATGACTCATAAAATACTTCCCAAATTACTCTTTTATAAATTTTGTTTTATTAGCTTTTGTAATAGTTGTAGTTTTTATTTGAAAAATTAAGTGTGAAATGTAAAAGTTTTTTTATTAAAATAAATGTTGAAGTTTGAATATATGTCCTGGTATAGTAATCTAAGCACTGGGATTGATATTCAGATTTTATTTATTATTTATTTGTTCCCAAAAAATGTTAAAGTGATACAATTTCTTTAATAGTAAACTAAAAAGAGAACTATTTGCTTTTGCAGAAAGTACTGGAAGAAATAGTAAATGCTGATTCTGGAGCTCCTTGTTCACCACGTCATTCTAAAAAGAAGCAGTTTATAGACTCAGTTAAGCGTGCAGTGGGACCACATGGGACTAGCAAACAGTTGACAGAAGCAGCAGCTGTTACATGTGTCAAACTTTGCAAAGCTTCCACATATATCAATATTCTGGACTCCAATAACGTTGTCTTTACCTTAGTACAGAGTGTGATCAATGATCTCAAGGTGAGAAACATTTGTTGTCTTTGCAAAACAAGAGAAAAGTAGAAAACAGATTTTTATGATAGTTTTTGATCCCTCATGCTGACTGGTAGATAGCTTCCATTCACTCATCGAGGATAAGTGCTAATTAATGGCTACCCCACTAAAAGCTCTGGAATTGGATGCACAGATGTAATCGAGGTTGGTTCCTTAAAGGCTTTTTTAGGGTTTGCATAGTACCAGTAACATCCCATTTGTAATGTGGTATAGTCTGGGTTTGTTAAGTGAAAACCAAAAAATCTGATGTGTAGCACTCACATGACTTTCTCTACTCTTGTACTAACCATTCTTACAATCTCTTAATTCTCTATCTTTTTCGTGTTAGTTGAGATAAACATTTGCAAAATTATCTTATTGCCTTTTTTCCTTGTAGGTGTAAGGGGAATATTAGGATACAATATGCTTTGAGTGATAGTCAAATCTTTTAAAGCTTTGAGATTCCATTCTCTTTGCATAACATAAAAATATGAATAATGATGTTTCATTTGACAGAAGTATAAGTTCTCCAAAACTCACATATGAGACAGAATATTGACTAATAGAAAATTATTCATGTAAATATTTTTGTAAGAGTGTGTAAATTTTTAATTCTTTTAATTTGGGTGTATCAGGGACCTATTTTTTTCAATATTCAAGATCCAATGTCTTCTCGTCACTTTGAGTTCAACCAATGAGAACTGTTGCGCGGATGAATACACAAGAATGGCGGTGTTGCGTCATAGGACGCTAGGTACTATATTCATTAGCGTCGGTGAACTCAAAGTGTAAGGACGTATAATTGTTGATGGCGTGTGAATATGTGAATTACACCCAAACTTTTAACCAGCATAGACGCTATCGAATTTTAAAAGTTATTAACTAACTGAAACTGTGATAAAAAGTGTAAATGACGAATAAATGTGTTTCTAATAAAAGTACGTTGGTTTATGCATTCCATTCTTCGACCGCCGACCCTGCAGATAAGAGTGGCGTCTGCTATAACAAACTTTCCACCTTTTAGTAAAAACAATACTCCATTTGCTGCTATATTCACGCTGATATATGACCATCTTTTATTATAATAAAACCCCGCCACACATAGATAACAAGGAATATCTCCGTTCACTCTACAAAAAAAATTTATTCAGCCATAAATAGTGAGTTTTAGCAAGATGTACATTTTTTGTACTCTGAATTCAAAAAAATTATTGCAAAATATTACTATGAAAAATCAAAGAATAAAAGATGGGAACTACCAAACATTCAAACAGTAATTCCAGTTTCCTCGGAAAACAGCAGTTGCAACCTTCAGGTTGATTACAGGACATGATTGTCTGGCAAAACATTTGAACAGAATTGGTATATATTCTTCACCACTCTGTCCTCTATGTGATCTGCAAGAGGAAATGGACCGTGACCACCTTCAAATATGCCCGACCACTTCTAGTGCCCCATCCATCAGTGAAAAATATTGGAGAGCAAGAGGATTAATGACTTCATTGTCAGAAATCCAGCATTAGCTAACAACATTTTTTGTACAGTAAGGTTTGGTCTATCCCTTATGGTTTACCAGTTATGCAAAAGTCATCCAGAGTTTATAGGACTTCATGGGCTGTAGCCTGAAAATTCAAGATATACGCTTCATTTGTCATAAAAATATCTCAAACATATAGCATTCTAATCAAAATTGTAAGAGCCATTTTCAAGAAAATAAAAGTTTTCAAAAAATTTTCCGTGTAAAGGGAGGTTTAGGGTGGAGAATTTTCTTCAAAAATCGTGTCGCATCCTTGAAAGACATTAAACTTAAATACCAACTTTGGTTTTCAACCGACTTTTCGTTTTTAAGTTATGCTGTACACACACACGCATGCACACAGACATGGACACAGAACCCGACTCAGACCCAGGCCCTGACCCCGACCCCAACCCCGACCCCGACCCCGACCCCGACCCGGACCCAGACCCACGCCCACACCCACACCCACACCCACACCCACACCCAACACTTCACCAACTACAGTTTTTATATAGTGATAGTAGTAGTACTTTATTGATCTAGTTTATGAATTTGTAGATTTGATTTTAGACACGTCGTTTCTTGAGAGATACAAAGTAGAACAATTTTACAGTAAGTATGCAAGTAGTACATTTTACATCATAATTACAATTCCTCTAAGCTGTATATACATTTACTCAACAGGTATTGTTTTAATTACTTTTAAATTTTGATTTTGAGAAAGCAGTCGAAGTTTTAATCTCATTAGGTAGTTTACTATATCATTTGATCCCTCTGACACTAATATCCTTTTTACTGGCACATTTAGTAATATTATACATGTGATAGCATCGTTTCTTGTATTACAGCTGTGAATTTGGTTGTTTCATATCAATGCAAGCCTATTAGTTACAAATAGTGTAGTTCTACACACTTAAAGAGAATAGATTGTGTACATCTTTCATTTTTTGATTGTCTCCCTGCATGATTCCCTTACTTTTTGGTTGTAAATTAATCTGATGCACATCCTCTGTAGTATTAACAGCCTGTCCATGTGATATTTTGCAGTTGCCCCCATATTTCAATCTCATAACTAAAATGTGAATATATACATCCAAAATAGATCATCTGCTGAATTGTAGTGTCTTTATAACTTTGAAAATATCTGAGTATTTGGATTTACTGCTAGTATTACATATATGATGTATGTGGTTAGCGTATGATAACTGTTTATCTACTATTATTCCAGGAAACCTGTATGATTTTACTTTTTCAATAGTATTATTTATTATTTTTAAGTCTATATTAGAGGAGATGTTATTTGATGTAGTGGACCACATCACTTTAGTTTTTGACATGTTACATTTTAGATTGATGGATTCAAAGTATTTAACTAGTGTATTAGCAGCGTAATTTAGGTTTTCACTTAAGGCTTCTTTTGTCTTGCTCCAGCAAATCCAGGGGAAGACCCTATATCCCATAATTTTGTAGTTATGCATTAAGATTTCATTAGCAACACAATCAAATGCTTTAGAGAGGTCAAAAAGATAATGAGCTTACCTAATCGTTGGATTCGAATTTGTTTGTAATTTCATGTACATACTGTAGGACTGCAGAGACTGTGGAACGACCCTTTCTAAACCCATGCTGAAAATCATGTGTATTTTATGTTTATTTAAAAATTTAATTAATCTAATGATATATTATATGGAGCTATATTTACTAAGAACTTGTTGAATTTTTGACATACAGTTGCTGGATCTTGCACTAGTTTACCATCTATTTCTAAATTTATATTTTGGTGTAGTTTATCATTTTTCCTAGATTTGTTAGCCAAATTCCAAGCTGTTTTGCTGGTATTATTTGAGTGGTTTATTTGTTCTCTATAAGCGGTTATCGTTGCATTTTGAAGACTTTTTATATACTTGCACTTCGCAACTTTGTATTTATTTTTATAGTGGTCAGAAAGTTTACTTTTATATAGAGCATACATGTCCTTCATTTTTTCTTTAGATTTAGCTACCTCAAGTGGCAATTTAATATTTTTCTTCCTAGCGTTATTCACTCTAACATTTATGAGTGGGCATGCAGCTTCAAAATGGGTGCTAAACTTATAAAATTCATTCCATTTATTGTTTACATTTGTTTTTTCAAAAATGCTTTCCCAGTTTTCACTTGTTACAGTATTTATAAGGTTAGCTATATTTTCTTCATTTATGCTTCTGCAGATCCTAATTTCTTCTGCAATTCTATCACAACATACAATATTGAAATGTGCCAACTGAGCATAGTGTTCCGAAATACGAGCATTTACCACATTAGTTGATGTTGATGTATATTAGATGCTATGTGGTCAATTACAGATGAGCTATTAGGTGATACTCTTGTTGCTTCCTCAATTAAATCCCTAGTGTTATAAGAATTAAACACTTCTTTTAATGCTATGTATGTGGTATCAGAGGGATCTAAATTCATATTAAAGTCACCAGCTAAGATAATTTTTGTACATTTGTTAACAAATTTATGCAACATAGTTTCTAAATGAGAAACAAAATCCTTAGCAGAGGCTAATACATTTCCCTTATCTGTTTTTATTTTAACTCCAGTTTCTCAAAATTTTTTTCTATACTATAGCATTCTAAAGTTTGGTGGTATTAATATCATTTTTGGTGAAAATTATAACCCCCCCTCTTTATACATGGATCTGCTATATCTATTAGCAATTTTTCTTTATACACAAATCTGCTATATCTATTAGCAATTTTCCTTTATATACAGATCTGCTATATCTATTAGCAGTTTTATAGTTGTCAATATTACAGATATCACTGCTCAGATCATGTTCAGTTATTACACATATGTCTGCAGATACTGATTGTTCAGATGTAGGACACTCAATGTATTACGGAAATTACCCTTCTGATCAATAAGTGAAGATAACTGAGTCACCTCTGATGGTACCACTGAGTCTGTAACATTTAAACTAGCATCCACCCTATCCAAGATTAGTTTCCCTTTTGACTATAAGATGTTACCTCATTCAGCAGATTTCCAAACTTAAATGAGCCATCCCAGCCAAAGTGTCAATTATTCAGCCAGAAGTTGCCATCTACAAATGTACAGTTCTCTGTACCCAGCCATTTTAACTCACTGTTTATCCTGGCTATGCGTCTAACAGTAACATCATGCCTCCATAATACACCACTTATCACCAACTTTACATGTGGAATTTCACTTTTTATGTATTGCACTATGGCGGCACCGTGGCCGAGCGGTTAGAGCGCTTGCCTACCACCTAGACGTCCCAGGTTCGATCCCAGGGACTCGCCTGTGGTATTCGTGGTGGACGAAGCGGCGTCAGGGTGGGTTTTCTCTGGATGCTTTTCCCCCGCCACTCATTCCACCAATTGCTCTATTATGACCTTTCCAATCATCGATTTCACCTGCATTTCATATCATCCTCTTCCTCACTATAATACCTAGTGCTTGGCTGACCACCTGCTTCCAGGTCTTCTCACTGTCCGGTCCAGAGGCTCCTGTACTCCCTGACAGGCGTCTGACCCTAGGCACTGGCTTGTAAGTCCTAGGGGGTGTAAGTCCTACATAAGAGGAGGGTAATCAGGAAAAGAAAGAAAGAATGTATCACACTATGTCCATACAATCTCCCATTATTTCTTTGGCACAAACACCCTTGGCAATGTTGTTGGTTCCCATGTGTACAACCATGACTTCCGGATCCGGTTTATTCAGGTCCATCTGTTCAATTTTGTGCCATAGTTCAGTACCTCGAATTCCAAGAAAGGATCGAACATCATGGCCCTTTTCCTTACACATGTCACCAGCAAATTTAAGCAATGAATCCCTGATTACTAGAGCACTCATCTTCCTATCTTCCATTTGATGATTTCTCTCATGCCGTTTACCGTGTGAAGATTTGTTTGCAGGACTTGGTATTTCTGCAGCATCAGGGTACATATTTAAGACTTCATATCTGTTTCACTTGGTGGTATTACAGATTCCTTTATTTTTCCTTACCAAACCCGGAGCCTAGCTTTGCCTCCTTTGGTTGAAATTTTTCGAAGCCCGAACTTCAGTAAATCCATGTTCGTCATCTTCTTCGCAGGTGTTTACATTCCGTTCTGCTACTTTCCACTGCTTTAAGCTGGAGCAGCTGTATTTTTATCTCTTCATTTTCTGCATGAAGATCTATTACTTCACTTTGTACTTTTTTTAAATCTGCATGAAGAATATCAGTGATGTGTTGGAGTGACGCTATCCTTTCACGATCCTGGTGTTCGTGTTTCCTGCACAAAGATGGAGCGGCATTCCAGACTTCTTTAGATTTGCCGATTTTTATGTGTGATATTTCATTGCCTTCATTACCACATGTTCTACACTCACTGAGTTATTAACACCTGTTTCTCATACTTTTGTGTGACTATTACTGCTAATATCATATTTTTTGAAGGCTTCCAGTAACACGAACAGTACCAGTTGCCATCTTGGATTATACTATGTGTTACTACTATATGTTAGCCGTGCAAAGAAAACTGAATTTGAAAGCTTCAAAAGATTTGACTATTGCTCAAAGCCTACTGTATTCCCATATTCCCCTTGCACTACAAGGATATACTCAATGAGATAATTTCTGAAAATTTCTCAACGAAGATATAGGAATAAGAGTTTGTAAGAATGGTTAGTACAAGAGTAGAGAAAGTCATGTGAGTGCAACACATAGATACGTGAAACGTGTAAAAGAAGTTTTAATGTAATAAGTGATTGTGTTAATAAACAGCACAAGCCATTATAATTGAGTTGTTTACTTTTTCAGGCCCTGCTCTTCAATCCATGTAAACCATTCTCAAGAGGACAAAATTTTGTACAGCAAGACATAGATTTAATGATAGACTGTTTTGTATCATGTTTTCGAATAAAGCCACATAACAACGAGGCACTGAAAGTATGTCTGAATCCCAACTTTCCCTCCATGTATCATTACGTACTCATTAGCTCTTTGTTTAGGTGAGTATGTGTGTGAATTTTAAAAATATATTTGTTATTAGGAACAAATTATTGCATATAATAGAAAGATAAAATAGTAATTATTATTTATTTATGCCAACAAACTTACTGTTGGTGTTTTTAAACACACAAGCCGTGTGTGGGCAAAGTTTGAGAGGTAGAACTGGAACTTAAAAATTCAATGCTACAACTGGGATTTGAACCACAGAGCTTCCGCTTACCGGGCGGACGCTCTAACCACTGAGCTATTGTGACAAACTGTCAGAATGGCATTAAATTCTCAAACCAGTTCGTATTTCTCCTGGTAAACCACAAAGGCAGTCTCACATCAGAGACAAATTACCCCAATGGTGACTTACTATTGTAAGTACTTTATATCCCAGGATTAAATAACCTTCAGAATGATTTATTACCTAATTCCATGAAACAAAAATCTAATTGTACATTGGTATAGAAACCAGAATTTATCTGTCTTGATTTAATTTTCTTTTGCATTGCAAATCATAATATTTTGAGTAAGATTGTTGTGTCAAGTTACATGTTTGCTAACATTTCAGAGAAGTAGTAAAAATGTGCTGTTTCACATGTTGAAATTTACTTGTTTCAAAATTGTTAAGTACTGTGGAAAATGGAGTCTTACTCTTGAACATATTTCCCACAATGTATTATCATCAACTTATGTAAGGAGAATTCTAAAATTTGTATATTTCAGATTACAGGATAATTCTTTATAGTAGTGTAATAATACAGATTTCAAACATTATTAAAACAGAAATTACCAATAAGAATCTTATTAATCAATCTGGAAAAGCTTTACTAAATTGAATTAATAAATAAACTCCCGAGCAAAACTTACCATACTGTCATGTTGGAATAGGTCAAGTTTTTCATAACACTTTTTTCTTCCCTTATATTTATTTACAAAGACTACTTTCTGGGAACATCTTCCCCAAAACTAGTGTTAATAATTAGGCATAAGTGAAGAAAGAGGCATGTTGCACTTGAATGTGTTATATTTTTCAGAATCATTTCACAGGAAAGAAATGAACAGAAAATTTTATTTTGTGTACCTGTGTGTGTAATTGCAGTATGAGAAAGTTCAAGTGGCGTTAATGCTTGATCAATGATTTATTCTTGTTAATAAACAGCACTTTATAATTACATTGGTTACAGAGCATTTTTATTTCTTTTGACTAAGGACTGGATGCCATGTAGTACTAAGATAAACTTGCCATTTATTCTGATGCCAACATTAACATAAGTCACAGAACAAGAGAAACCGTAACATACACTTCCACCATGCAGTATTGAATGTTTAAGACAATATTGCAATTAAATACAACTTCATTATAACATGTAGAAATCAAATTTGTTTTGCATTTTCACATGATGTCGTCAGTAATGATGGGAGCTTTTTCGGTCAACGTACTTCTCTCAGGTGCTATAGTTCTGCCATTTGTTGATAGTTGTAAAGCATGCAGAACAAATTCTTGGTTATTTGTATTACACATCTCAAAAGGATATGTATGTTATAATGTTGGAATGATCTAAATATTTTCTCCACAAGTTGTCTTAATTTTGCCTACTCTTGATTGGCCATCTCTATCTGTGGTTCCAATTGCATTCTTCCTTAACCAAATAAGCAAGTTTAGTGTCAATTCTGTTAGATTTGGTCCAATTTTCAAACAAGAATTTGATGAGGTACCCAGGGAATTTCTACTAGAAAGTCCTTCATGGGAAGCACTTTCATCATCTCACTAGACTCCTTAATCACTGCAGGATGTGGCAAAAAGTATCCAGATTTTTTGCCTTCTGTATCCGAAAATATTTCTACAATGCCATCCTATGTCCATTCTATAACACAGTTATATTCTTCTAGTTTAATTGTTCTTGCAGGATGTTGAATCACTGGCAAAAGTCTTGTTTCAGCAGCTTTTCTGTGTCAGCAAACTTCAGATGTCCGTACTTCCAAGGTAAGGCAAATTCATAACACACGGCTTGTGTGTTTAAAAACACCAACAGTAAGTTTGTTGGCATAAATAAATAATCATAACAACCTTCTTCATTCACCATGAGTTTCAGTAAATCTTTTATCTCCTTTTCCTCTGTTCTCTTATTCTATTTCTACCAGATCATGAATCCCAATGACTTTCAAATACCAGAAATCCTTGTAGATATTTCTTCTGCATTATGCAATACATAAGTGTCCACCCTAGTGATGTTTCAATTGCAAATTGCAAGTAGATTATCATTTTTCTTTTACACCTTCGAAGTCCAACATACAATTGCAATCTAGATTATCATCTGCTTTCCTGGTTATGCTTTTTCACAGTTTAATAATAATATCTGGTCCTAGCAATATTTCTGTCAGGCTTGCTGTAACCTTGTTCCATGGTGTTGATGTTCATTTGTTTCAGCTGAGAAAACATGGTTTGAAATTCTAAACAAGGTAGTTGCAAATTTTCTCTTGGTTAAGCAGTGTTATGCTACATGTATAATTCTTGTCTAAACTCTGTCATATAATCCTGTAGAGCTTATGCTTTCGTTCCTGTAGCTCTCCTCCTCCAAACAAATTGTGGTTTAACGTTTCTTCTCTGATGTTCTGAGTTCCCTGGTTGGTTTATCTAATATGTAGGACCTTTGTGCCAAAATCGAGTAGATCTCTTGCCAGACATGCCCCTTTTTAGGTAGTACTCTTACAATTAGCATCTGCATTAATGTTTGGCCACCCTGCTGTGATAATAGATCATCAGCACTAGTAGCACCCTTTAATATCTCATAATTATCTGAACTAATCTGTTGACATATTATAGTTACATATGTATGTCACAAACCAAGCATATCATGAAGCACTGCATCCTGCTTTTAAACACAAATAGCATCCCCTCTCTTTGTTTACCAACTCCCTTTTAGCATCTAGTGACAACTTTTTAGCTTTAAAATATTCTAAGGAGGTGTTAGAATATTTATTGAAGCAAAGACACACATTCTTATTAGCACTATTCCATAACTGGAAATTATACAACCAGCAGTGGGAAGTTGAATGTTTGCATAGTCACATTTCCTGTATTTCCTCCTCCAATTTAAAAAGACAATTCACTTTATCTTTCAAAAGCTTAAAATACTGATTCCATTTCAACTTTATCTGTAGCACCAGCCTGTCTCTTTCAGTGTATTGCTTGTCATGGTGAATAAACATTTTAATTGCATTCTTTCCCTTTTCAATCTTTCTTGCCCTGTCATGGTCACTATTTTATGTATGTCCAATTGCAATTTGAGAAAGTTGAATTACTTTAATACTTGATAAATGATTTATTCTTACTAATAAACAGCACTTCACAATTACATTACTTACAAAACATTTTTGTTTCTTTTCACTAAGGACTGTCTGATGCCAACATTAACATAGTCACAAGACAAGAAAATCCCCAACAGTAACGATAATAACCCCTAGCACAACAGCCCCTCATGGGTCAAGGCTTACCACTTGGCTGCTACGTCCCCGACCTCTGTCCGCTAATGTGTATGTGTGGGGTGCAGAACTGGAGGGTGGGGTATGATCAGCTCCCGAGCCCTCCCAGTCGGTTACGTGGCTATCACAACCTGGGGTTGCTACTTCTTTATCAAGTAGCCCTTCAGTTGCCTCTCAGGTACCTAACAAGGCTGAGTGTACCCTGTGCCAGAACTCCCAGAGAGGAAAAGTCCCCATGCCGGTACTGGGGATTGAACCTGGGTCCTCTGTGCCAGCGGCAGTGCACTACCTTTGCGCTATGGAGGCAGTCAATTCCCAACAGTACCACTTTTAATTCACAGAGCCTTTCAACCCCTACTGCCAGAAAACAAAACACAGACAAATAAATGAAATACATAAAATAATACTCAATTGAGCCTATATCTATAGATCTTAGGGTTATGTGGCATATGGATGACCCATGGCCAGTTCCAGAAGTTTTGCTGCACCCTTTTACATTTTCAGGCTTAATCTAAACTTTGCAATTTTTACCTTCCATAAATGTTTATTTTCGCTCAATATGTGAGTTCAGATGTTAGCCTACTGTGAATCTTTATATTACAGAAATAAATGGAAGAGCATGACATGAACACTACCATGCTCAGGATGTTTTCACATTGTTCATCAATAAGGGTTGCATCCAACAACTCCGGCATTTCACCTTTGAGATAGTCATTTGATTTAAAGCATGATTTGTAAATCCGTCATATTTTCACATATCTATTCATGTTTAAGATTTTGCCACCCTGGGTAATGGCATAGCTCAACAACCCTCCCCCCCCCCCCCCCTCCCCTCAAGCCAGCACTGAGAGAACTCTGAAAAAAGCTTTATGAATAGAAACTATCACTTCATTTAATTATATTGAAAAGCAGTTTATGTATGCATTTGCTTTATTTCCTTGTTCTGTTTGAGACTGACTAACCTATATGTTTAATTTTTACTTGGCAGGATAATAACACAACCTCGCTTGCCATGGTGGTCACAAATAGACTTAGTATATAGCAAATCCGGAGAGCTCCGATCTATGTTTACTGACACATTAAACAAGGTGACCCAAGGATACATCACTCATACTCCACTTCGCATGATAACGGTTAGTGCATAACAATCTCTTGTAAAATAAATTATTTAGAAATTTAATGATATATGGTTATCTAGAGTTTGTATTACAAAAATATTGTTAGAAGCTACAAATAAAGGTTATGATAAACTAGACAGATAGGGTAAGGAAAGGATTTAAAACCAAGTGAAGTTTCATTTCTTCACAATCATAATTTTTTATAAAAATTATTAATACAATTACCTCTCAATCCTTCATAGCTATAGACCCAACTGCAGATGAAATATGAAGTTGTACATTTATGTTCCACAGAGCAGTGCAGTGCTCATATGTGTTATTTGTGAAAGTGTACAATGTTGAGAATACCAGCTATTTTTATGAAACTGAAACCATTGCAAAATGATTTAGTCAATAAAAAGATGCATAGTTATTATATCACTTTTCTATGTAGTCTCATCATTTCAAAGTATTTTCCTAACAAAGTGGCAGCTGTTTAATATGTTATCCAAAGGAAAAAGAGGGGCATATTTTTAGAGTTGAATTAATGTAACTTGTGAATTCTGACAGTTGCTTTCCTGACATGTGCATTCCTGCTGCGCCACATGCAAAACATTCAGTATTCCTGATCCATTAGACAGTTGCCAGCCCAGCCACAGATTAAACCTTTTCTCCTCAACTTATGATGGATAACTATAAAAGGATTAAAACTGTGCTTTAATGAATGAGGTAAATTTGACGTAACATACATACATGTACGTATATGTAAAAATCGGTCTACTTCTCAATATCAAAGATATGGCGTAAAGTATGCCAGTAAGGTTTTGAGTGGTGTTAATTTTTCATGCTTTGTGAGAATAAGTGCATATTCCATTCCATTTCATAGCTTCATAAATGCTGGCATGTGATTCTTTAAATATTTGTGCCAGTATTATACTATACTATCCCTAATAGATCAAGGCTTTCATTTTTCTTACACTTTTACAACTTTTACAACTTTAAATGCAATCCAAAGGAAAGGAGTATGCGTCCATCTGAGATGTGGCAACATACAGGCGTAGCATGTGGAGGGAGTTAAAAAGGTGATTGCATGACCATGAGGCCTGTTGGCTGTTTCAAGGTTAAAACTGGTTGTCATAACAACAGATCCATGTGCCATTGTTATGCCATGCCCAGAATGCATGCCAAGCGAGCTGTCAGAATTGGCAAGTTAGGTTAATTAAAAGCATGACCAGTTGCAGCCTAACAGCTCTCCCTAGCATCGCATTGAAATGTTTTGAGGTCTCTTTTAATCCTGCAGCTAAGTCATAGTCACAGCAGGAAAAGTATGGGCTGTAAGAAGGGTGTTCTGCTGTTATCTAGCATGTATCAGTGAGCTCTGGGCACATCAACACCAGATTTGCATTTAGAAAATGTTTACATTATTGCATTTTGACATTGGCTAACCTGCATTATGTTGTATGAATTGGAAGCAGGTAAAAAAGTATCATTGTTTGTCAACTACACACAATATGACCCAATGTGTAAAATCAACTTTCTATTTTGTTATCAATGTGCATTCCTGTTCACATTCCTGGGATATTATGAGCCAAAATGTATGGTATACAAACCTGAAGCTATTAATAGTGAAGGAAATATACCTAATCCACGAATGTATAAAAAATACAGAGATCATAGGCTTCACTTATCTTAAATATGTGGTGTAAGTTGAAACACTGACTATAGTTTCGTCAGCTCTTGCTGACATTCTTAAGGTGACTGACATTGGTCAACCTTGCTATTGAGCGTTACATGATGCGACGTCACCATTACCCACATCTGAATGCAAAACAAATTTGTTAACAGAATCAAATGGCAGTATTGCCATTCACAACATGGTCCCTATTTTTCAAAATAAATATTTCTTCCCAAACCATTAAATCTATGGCTCCATTTAATTGTTTTAATAATTTAACCTCTGGATTTATTTCATGATTAAATGACCAAAAATAATCTGTCAGCTGATTTATACATCTGTTTGCACTGAATATCTGTATAATGTCCCTTCACTCTGTTTTCTAAATGAAGTTTAGTTTTACTAGTGTAAACCTTGTCACAATCCAAACAGCTAAATTGATAAATGCCAGACTTTTTATAATTTGGAATTTTGTCCTTTTTAGAAAAATTAAGCAATTTTTCTTTTATATTATATTCATGTTGAGGAGCCAAAGTTATTCCATGTTCTTTAAAAAGTTTTGTAATTTTTTACCAGTCCGAGGATGGTAAGTAAACTTTTTAAAATTACAGTTGTCTTTTAATTTTTGAGGGTAGAAGCTTCATTTACAGCCTTTTGATATTTAAATTTCTCTATCTTTTTATGTATGATGTGTAATGCTTTTATTTGATAATTTTGTTCCTTTTTAGTCATTAACATTAAAAGGAAAGGATTCCACGTCAAAGTTCAAGGAACGTGGTGAGGAAGGCCCAGGTGCGAAAAACCTGTTACATCTCATGGTGAGGCTAATTCGTGCTGATCCTATGCTAATGCTCAATGTAAGTATAAATAAAATAGATTTTCATGAATCCTGAACTTTTGAACTGGAATAGAATCTAAGGGTTTGCTTTTGCTTTAGTCACTAATGCGTTCTTATAGTGCTGCTGAAATAAAGTCACTTGAAGTACATAAATGCTCATAGCAGCTGTAAGCATGTGACTGCAGAGAATGCTCTGATTGGTTCCTGACTGAAGTTATATGAGGGACAAAATCAAATAGATCCATTTTTTAATATTACCGCTGTTTTACAAATGCTGTTTGTTTACATTGGCAGTGTTGATTTTAAGTAGCTTTCTTAGGCCGGATTTACTGTAGTGTTGTGTTGAAGTGTGTAATGGTAGACTAAGGAATAGCATTGTTAAAAAAGAAATGTTAGTAATGTCTTGTTAAACTACTTTTTGACCTTACTTTCACAAAAAATCTAAAGGCAATTAAAATTAAGCTTACATAAATGTTGTGTTACAATATAAAGGTATTATAGTTGGAAAGAAAGAAAGCTATATATATTTAAACCAAAAAGGTGAGTCAATTAATAACACTACACAACACTTACTTATAATTTACCGGAACATGTTTTGAAGGCTGACTTTCCTCGATTATTATCAACCAGACATCGACTGGTTCTCCCTGGTGTGGATAGCGATGTTTCCTCTGAGGTCTTCTTTGGTGGTGGTTCAAGGAACTTGCTGAATATATCTTTCTTGGGGATGTCGAGATTGAATACTCTGTTTCTATTTTTCAAAATTAAGATTTGTTCCCACATGGACAGCTCTTGTTTTCCCGTTATGTGTTTGAGCAGTTTCGGTTCTGGCTTTATGTTGTGGTTTTTTGCCCAAAAGTGACTGGTAACTGCTGATTTTTCCAACTGTTTGTTTTTTACATTTCTAAAGTGTTCCTTGGATCTTATTTCTAAATATCTTTTGGTTTTTCCTATATACACTTTATTACAGTCACTGCATTCAATTTGGTATATGCCAGATTTTTTATTGGGTGGAATGGCATCTTTGATGTTTGAGTTCAGTTGATTTTTTTTACTGGTGGTAGCTGTATGTTCTGTTCTTTGAAAATATTTTGAATTTTTGAAGGCCCAGGGATGGAATGTGAAGTTTTTGAATGTCATTTTTGTTTCTGCTGCTGTGAGTGTTGTAGTTTCTTTTAGTAACGTTTTTGTTTCTGCTCATTTCACTTTTTTATCTACTAATGATTTGAGGAAACCGTTTTTTTTTTTTTTTTGTGCTATTTCAATTATTTTGCAATATTCTGCTTTGTATTTTTCTGTTGGAAGGGGGATGTTCACCAATCTGTGTTAAGCTATTGAGGATTGCCTGTTTGTGACTTCTTGGATTGTAACTATAAGCTTTTATGTAATTGTCCGTCTGCGTTGGTTTTCAGCAGGTCTAGGTAGGTCCTCTCCTGGTTCTCCAGTTTCCCCCGCCACTCATTTCCCCAATTGCTCCATCATCACCTTTCTATTCATCAATTTCACTTGCATTTCACATCATCCTTTTCGTCACTCTCATATCTGGAACTTGGCTGACCACCCACTCCCAGGTCTTTACTTTGTGCGCTCCATAGGTTTCTTTGCTCTCGGACAGCCATCTGACCCTAGGCACTGGCTAGTCCTAGCGGGGTGTAAATTCCTACATAAGCGGAGGGTAAACTTGTAAAGTAGAAGTAATGTTAGCATTTTAAGTCAATTGTGATGAATGTTTTCTTTCTCTGTTACCCTGTGTATGTAAATGTAAATGATATATTTTTTTTTAGAACCAAGGTAAAGCTGGCCATGAAATTCAAAGCTCAACGTTAGAGCTGATTAATGGCTTGGTGAGCCTGGTACATCAACCAACAATGCCAGATGTGGCGCAGGAAGCCATGGAGGCATTACTGGTGCTTCATCATCCTGAAAAAATAGAAGTGTGGAATCCTGAGGCTCCCATTAACACTTTTTGGGATGTCAGGTATGTTTCAGTTTGCTGCTCAAACAGTTAAAATGTCCATTGTTAATTTGTGGGTTTGATAATGGCCCACTCATTATGCTAAAAGCTGGCTGTCCTGTCTAACATATAATTTACAGGAGAGCAATAAATTTCTGAATGGGCTGTGTGGTGTTTTGCCTGTCTGCATTCTCGGCAGTCATTGCCATCTGGCACTATCATAGAAAGGCGTGGAAGAAACCACACAACATTTTTAAAATTACTTTTAAAGGCTTTAGTTACCAACTTTGTGAAAGGAAATGCTGAAACTGGCCACAGTTGTGTCCATACATTTTTGGCACCACTTTAGGAAACTATCAATCATTCACCATAGTTCATGTTAAATGTTGGTAATTTCTCAGCAGATATTTTGTTTTTATTCTTCCAGGCTGTATGAGTTTGTCTTGTACACTTTACCCCAGAGATAGAAATGGCTTATTGGGGTTCTGAGAAGCCTTTCTCCACTAATAGCACACTATACACTAATTTTTTTGTAATGAAGGGGTATTTTATGAACAATGTTAAGTTCTGTGCTATAGGGCCAGTGTTTTTTGAGTCAATAGTTGATGCCTGTGCATACGTGAATACAATTTTTCCCACCTTTTTTAGAGAATTAACAGAGAGGGAACGTGATTTTGCATTTTTTCAACAAGACTCTGCAATGACTCATACGGCCAATCTCTCGATGACAACAATTGAAAGTGTATTTCAGAAGAGAATTATTAGTAGAGATTCGTGACCCCTTCGGTACCCCGACCTAGCCCCCTGTGATTTCTATCTCTTTCTAACTAAAGCCTTTAAAATTAATTTTAAAAATGTTGTGTGGTTTCATCCACGCGTTTATATGATAACGGCAGATGGCAACAAGTGTCCAGAACACATGGACAGGCAAAACACTGCACAGCCCGTTCGGAACTTTTTTGCTCTTCTGGTATCAGCTATAAGTTATGCATATACCTAAATTTCCAAATATTCTGTTAAAGAAGTATATATGTTAATTATTATTTATTTATGCTCTTGCTGTTGGTGTTTTTAAACACACAAGCTGTGTGTGGGCAATGTTTGAGAGGTAGAATTGGAACTGAAAAACATAGCTGTGGCATTGAGTTTTTCAGTTCCAATGCTACCTCTCAAGTATATATGTATTTGTGTAAAATTTATTATCCTCAGATACTGTGACATCCTCTTTTTACTCTCTCTACTTGAACCTAATAGATTGAGAAGATATTGTATTCCATGCAAATTTTTAATATTTAGCTTTAATTAGAAATACATGTTTCAAAATGCTCTGAATTCAGAAAAATACTTTTAGAAAAAGGCTTATCCATGCATGCATGTATGCTTGCGTAGTGCAGTGTAACTCAAAAATGAAAAGTTGGATTAATAACAAACTTGGTATTTGAGTTCAGTGTCTTTTAAATACAAAGATTTTCAAAACATTTTGCCACTCCAAATTACTGTATTACATCACATAATTGTCGCCATTGTATAATGGTTACACCTTGATTTATAGACAAGCAATCAGGACTTAAGCATTTTACTGCATAATCATTGCATTAACATTTCAGGTGTTCACTATTGAAAAATATTGAAAAATAATATGCTGCCACTGCAACTTGATAGGTTTATGGAAAAGAGTACAGGGTATGTAATGTATGGTAATATATTTCTCATTGTCAATGCTATCAGTTTGCTGACTGACGAGATGGTGTCTAGTTCATGAATGAATCTGATTGGTTCAAGTACCCAAAGGATGGGAATCAGCAGACATGAATAAGCGAATGGACTGACAAGGCATGTGAACTATTTCGTTAGCATGTACCATTAACCATCTTATTCTTCAACTGGTACAGCTGTTTGTGTCTATAGTTAGAATAACAAATGCTTGTGTGTATTAAATATTCATGCATGTGAGTTACAATGGCCATCAGTTATTGTTTACGTATTTTAACTTTTTTCCAGGCCAAAATATGGAACTCTTCAACAGTCTAATAATATAGACTCCAATTAAAAAGCACACACTATTCAACAGTATTGTAAATGCTTTTAAAATAATAGACAATTTTTAATTCAATAAGTCCAAAGACAGATTTTTCTTCTTCTGAATTATTATTTTTTATCTATTGGAGTAGGTGTTTGCATTGCTGTGTCAGTGTCATTTTTGTTTCCCCTCCTTCCTCACTCCTTTCTTTTCAATTACAAACAGCGTAACATGGCAGTGCTTCAATATGCTGAGACTCGCTCTTACTCCCATTAGTGTACATACACCAGTTGCTGAAAGTTAACATAGCCAGTCTTAAATAATTTATTTTTCGCATAATGGTTGCACTGTGTATCCTTGCCTTGTAAAGAAAGCATAAATAGTGTGATGATTATGCAATGAAATACACCTTTTATATGCAACATTTTTTAAATATTTCATTTTTTTCCAAAATTTGTATGGTAGTTATGATTAAAATGCCATAAATTAAAGACTCTTTTAACCTGAAGATATGATAGATACTACTTATTCCACTGCTCAGCTTTTGATCAACTTATCAACCTCTCATTCAAAATCCTGGAGTGCAAGAAATTGGTTTCATTGCCAACTGTCCAACATTATATACCAAACAACGATATTAAGGAAATTTACCAACAAATAAAACCTAAAATATAGGATGAATATTCGGGCTTCTGGGCCATGGTCTAGTGGAAATTCTTCTTCCATATGTTCCGTTCGAAACTGCGTCAAACACCATCAGTGGTGCAACCGTAGTACTTTGCTACTATCAGCGAACTGATTGGAGCTGTTTGATTTCACAGTCAGATCGCCGATAGTAGCAGAGTACTGTGATCACACCACTGATGAAACCACTGACGCAGTTTCGAACGAAACGTATGGAAGAAGAATTTCCACTAGACCCTTAAGCCTGAATATTCATTGTATATTTTATGACATCAGCTGTGAAAGCTTACGAAATTTGATAAATAAAACCTATATCTTGAATTTTGTGGGTATAGGCTGTGAAGTCCGCTCTGCTTGATAGGAATTTTGTAAATTTTTTTTATAACTGGTAAACATTAAGAGACAGACAAAAACATACTATACAAATAATGCAGATATCTTTAAAGCAGCAGGTTTATTTGAAATAACTTATTTTATGTCATCAGCCATTTCCAAGATATTTGTTTATATTGGAAGTCGTTACTGTGCACATGTTTCTTGCTGTATTAACAATTTTAACAAGTCATTTTGTTGTTGTTAGCTAATGCTGGATTTCTGACAATGAAGTCATTAATCCTCTTGCTCTCCAATATTTTTCACTGATGATATTGAAGAGAGCAATAGCAGTAATAGTCATTTTTAAACTACTGATTCAGTTTCCTCTGTCTCCCTTGTACCCAGAACGAAATGTGTAATGAAACTTCTTATACGTTTGCAAATGTTCATCTCAATCAAGATGAACCAGATAGAAAAATAAGTTGCATAACAATAGTTTGTAGAAGTTGTACAAATAAATAAAAATAAATGATAATGGATAGAGAAAGTAATAAGTAATGTGAATGTACCACATCAGATTTTTATTTGATGGGAACTGTTAGTGACTTAAAGATCGGAAAAGTGCTACCTTAAATTACTGTAAAAATCAGTGCCTTCAAAACAGAAAAGAGCAGAAAATATTAACTATGTGGTTCACAGTTAGCATCAAAATATGAATAATTGAATTTCATTAATATTTGTGAGTGTATCTTAATTTAACAAATAATGTTTATTATAACAAGAAATGTCTAATAAGAATGCAATAAGAATGTAACCTGATTACACATTTGGCTAATTATTATTAAATAAGTCAAGTATTATTAACTGAATATATTATGACCTACTCTTGTGAGTTATAGAGTACTTTATTGATTGTGGTAAGCTTTAACATCAAATCCCAGTTGTGGCATTGAATTTTTAAGTTCCAGTTCTACCTCTCAAACTTTGCCCACACACGGCTTGTGTGTTTAAAAACAGTAAGTTTGTTGGCATAAATAAATAATAATCAATGTATTGTTTATGATGTGACCTCTGTATTCTTTTTCTCTTGTTTTGTTTTTCATTTGAATTGTATTTCAAATTATTTATTAAATGGACTTGATGCATTATCACAACCACAACAGCAACAGTGGATCTCCAGGTCTCTTGTAAAAGGTAATTTTCTCTTTGTTCTGATAAGCAACGATTTGCAAAGTACCTTTCAAATATTCAAAGATTAGAAATTATAGTGAATCTGCTCAGATTTTTGGAGAATGGCAAGTGACACAATGAGTGTTTTGGCATACGTTATGACTGTTTTTTCACTTCTATGTTTAGAGGCTGCTATTATAGAAATAGCAGTATTTAGATAGCAATGTGAAGCTAAAATTACAATCACTGTTTAACTTGAGTGCTTTCATATTGCTAAGTACCATTACTTAAAAATTTGATGTGTTGCACTCACCTGACTTTCTACTCTTGTACTAATTATTCTTATAAACTCTTATTCCTCTATCTTGTTCATGTTAGTTGAGATAACATGCAGAAATTTTCTTACTGCTAATTTTCTTGTAAGTGCAAGTGGAATATGGAAATATAGTAGGCTTTGAGCGATAGTCAAATCTTTTAAAGCTGGTTGTTATATGAAGACTGAAATTCTGTTTTTTATTTTTGCATGGATAAAAAAATAACAATTTTCCATTTGGAAAAGGTTCAAGTATTACAGAACTTGCCCAAATAATAAGGAATATCTCAGTAGTTCACTCCACAAAAAAATGTGTTTAGACTTAACTTGTGTGATTTAATGAGATCTACATTTTTTGTACAGTAAGATTTGGTCTATCTCTTACAGTTTACCAGTTATGCAAAAGTCATGGAGTGAACAGGACTACATGGGGCTATAGCCAGAAAATTCAAAATATATATTTCATTTGTCATAAAAATATCCTAACCTCCTTAGGCCCTAGAACATGCAGATATTATTTTGAAATATTTTTATTGGATTTTTTACAGAAAAATACAATATTCACGAATTTGGCAGTCATTTGATTTGAGGTAATTTATTTAACCAAATTTATATGTCACCCCTAGGAGACACTGGGTCTCAACACACGCATGCATACACACGCGCGCACACACAGTGTATACAAAGATACACAGTACAACTTGTTCACATAATTCTGCATTTATTGCTGTTGTACTCCCAAAAGCAGCAAGACAATTTTCCATCGTCTGGAAATTCAGGTAAATGGTCCAGTTTCTTCTGTCCAAGGCTGTCATGCGGTAGAGCAGTTGCTGGTTTTTTCTTCTGTTTAGTCCTAGGAGTGTTGTATACCATCAATGGTTCCTGGGATATAATTAATATAATAATATAATTAATCCTGGGATATAAAGTACTTACAATAGTAAGTCACCATTGGGGTAATTTGTCTCTGATGTGAGACTGCCTTTGTGGTTTACCAGGAGAAATACGAACTGGTTTGAGAATTTAATGCCATTCTGGCAGTTTGTCACAATAGCTCAGTGGTTAGAGCGTCCGCCCGGTAAGCGGAAGGTCTGTGGTTCAAATCCCAGTTGTGGCATTGAATTTTTAAGTTCCAGTTCTACCTCTCGAACAGTTCATTTTTTTGTTTGAGCACATATTCTGTACAAGGCAACTATCCAGTCCATGCTCTGATTGTACCTGCTGACTACGTGTGGATGATTCCATCATAACATATTCTTTTGATTTTTTGAGGTTCTTCATTTTATTCTGGGATAGGAGCTGGGGGCAGTGGTTCAAAAGCTTACTTCCAGTTTCCCTCAAAATGAAGTGGCAATAATGCACTTCTAACCTCTTCGTCGCCTACTTCCTCATTGACACATTGTACTCAAATCATGATACACTGGTGCCTCATCATCAGAAAGATCAGAAAGCTCAGAACCTTCAGCAATAAGTCTTTGAAACTCATCATCACTGAACCCTGGAAAAAAATGTTACAAGCTTATTATTTGCAATGCAATAGCATTAGAAAATCAAGAACCAAATGTCGCCAATAGGCGACATCACATTTAATTAACTAATAAATCGCTGTGTAAGAGATGCTAATTCAAGCTAAACTACTGTAAATTATCTTCATATCTTTAAAATAGTATTATTTTTTTGGTAATTTTAATAATGAAAATAATACCAAAAATGGTTACTTATTTTTCCTGCGACCTAACTCATCAGCAAACATGAGGGTAGCCATTTTGTAACAGCTGTGTATTGCTTCCTGTTGTGGTTTCAATGGTAAAACCTCTTGTGTTGCACAACCAATGCTATCTCTGAGATGCCATTAAAATTACTAGGAGCAATCAGTTTAATATAGGATAGCAACATTAGAAACAAATGTCGCCTATAGGTGACATGGGGCCTAAAGAGGTTAAACATGTCATTTTAATCAAAATTGTTTGAGCCATTTTTGAGAAAATCAAAATCTTCTGTGTAAAGAGTAGTTTAGGGTGGAAGAATTTACTGTAGAAACTTTGTGTCGCATCCTTGAAAGATATTAAACTTAAATACCAACTTAGGTTTTTAACCAACTTGTTTTTCAGTTATGCTGTTCACAGAAGACACACATACACACACATGGCCCGTAATCTAAATTTTTTTTATTAAGGGGGCCTCAAAACATGTATTGCCAGTGAAATCTCAACATCAAAATTTTGGGTTGAATACAATACTTACCCTACTTACTACACATAGTGGAGAAAGTAAAAATTATATGCTTCATTAAAACTAAATTTTGAGTAAAAATAAAGTGACTTAAGGATTTCAAATAATATTACTGTACATGATACTGATTTAAACCTTTTTGTTTCAGTTCACAGGTGTTATTTTCCATATCTCAGAAACTGATCCAACACCAAATTATGAATTACACTGATATCTTGAAATGGCTACGAGATATCTTAATGTGTAGGAATGCATTCCTCTTACGCCATAGGGACTATGCAAATTTAGGAAGTCAAATTGCAATTTGCAAACAAGCACATATCAAACTGGAGGCAAGTGAAATTTGATTCTGCTGAATACTCTTGGGTAACTGGTAGTCTAAAAACAATCTTTCGTTATTTTTACTGTAATTAAATAAGGTTATGAATTAAGGAAATTGGAGTCAACTCGAAACTTGAGTCAGTTTTGCAACAAGAACTTGCAACATTACTAAGATAAGTGAAGTTTTTAGTTTCTAATTTGTTCTTACTTTACAATCTTGTTGCTTCACTGTTAATAGCTTCAATTTCCTTAATTATGGAGAATGAGTTGGAGTCAACTTGAAACTTGAGTCAGTTTTGCAACAAGAACTTGCAACATTGCTAAGATAAGTGAAGTTTCTAGTTTCTAATTTGTTCTTACTTTAGAAAGTTATGAATGTTACACTTTCAGGTGGTTTTCTTTATGTACCTGTGGAGCATAGACATAGAAGCTGTGTTGGTATCAATGTCTTGCTTCAGCCTTTTGTGTGAAGAAGCAGATATTCGTTGTGGATCAGACGAAATAACTGTCACATACTTACTGCCTAATTATCACTTATATCAAGAGTTGGCTCAAGCCTCAACAATACTCACAACAGGTAAGAATTTCAGAATTTTAATAGAAATTTATTTTTAATGCCGTGTAAGTAGTACATAGTATTGTAAAAGTAAGCATAACTTAAAATTTCTTGTGCATTTATTTTGTATTTATAAACTTATTGCTGATATTTTGGAAAATAAGCTAATAAATTTTAAGTAGGCTTACTTTAATTCATGCCAATTTCAAGTAAATTTCTTACATGTTGATAGATTTTCTTCATATGTATAAAACTTCAACACTTTTATGTCTATTAAAATTTATGAAGTTTTAGAAAGCGCATAATTTATAGTGATTTCAACCAAATTTTAAACATTATAAATAAGCAGTGGATCATATAAGAATCATAAATTGTTAAGCTAATTGAAGAAACTGCCCTTATTTGATGAATTTTGGTGACTGAGCTTTCATGCTGTGCATCACAAAATTAATAATTTACTAACTAGACAAACAAACACGCTTGCAACAGCTTATGAAACATGTTCTAGATTAAGATCCATGAATGAATTAAGCATAGAGTGCTTCTAACTCTCAAAATTAAGTGATTAATTATCCTAATTTTATTTTGGTTCCAGCCAAATGATGTTCAAACTCCAGTATATATCAAATTTCAGCTCAGTATATGGAAGCTGTTGGTGCACATATACTCTTTTAGGGGGCCTTCTATTTAAATCACACTTAATTTTTAACTTATTTCAATAGAGTTTGAAATGTAGCAACAAATGTTGAGGCACTTGCATAACTATAAAATTTCAGTTTGATAGCTAGGAACTCTTGAGTTGCTTCATGTGTGCATACAGAGAAAGTGACATTAATAGTTGCTCTGCAAACATGAATGTATTACAAATGTAATAATGAAGAGCAATAAAGTATTTCCAACAGCTATTTTCTGGAGTTATTCTGGCTATTCTTTGAAGATTCATATGCTTTCTCTGAAAGTGGCACTTTTATATAATCTATACTCGTAAGTTTACATTAATAAAATGCCTTATATAATTAGTATTTCTATAAGATCTTCAAAAATTAAAATGAGGTAGTGTTAAAATATGTGGTTTTCATATGCTTAATTAATACGTATCAAAATGAACAGTTACTGCCTTCCAGTGCTTACCAATTTGTTTTTTTTTTAACTCCCCTGTGGTTACAGTGACCTTATTGCTTATACATTCTTTGAACCGTATTCAGTTGTAAATTGATTCAGATCCATAATGTATTATTGACACAAATGCTCTGCTTGTTGGAGTTACTGCTTTGTTTTATTGCTTTGATCTTTTGAGACAGCCAGCGGGGAATCAAGAGTGTATTATCAAGATGATAGTAAGTACGTATGTCAAGTAGAATGTAGTGTATGTGAAATACAGAAGTGAATATAGTTAGACTTCAGATATTTACTTTCCTTTATTTTCATTTACATAGAAGTGCACTTTAATTGGAGCTAAAAGGTATGCAGCTCAGCCATTCCAGGAAAACTGAGCATTTACATTATTTTTCAAAATTATTTATTTAATATTTATTTATGCCAACATTATTTAATTTTAAACTAGCACTTAAATAATGCTAAATTTGCACATTTGATATTAAATCAAAAGGAAAATATTATGCAAGCTTGATAGATATTAAATCTAAGATGTTTCAGATATTTGACAGCCTCTTATTTGTTTTTCATTATCTTTTAATTGCTGTAAATGTGCTATTTTGGCTATAGACAGAAACTTACTGTGCAGAAATGTGGATCTCTATAAAATACACAGCTTATTTAAAATGTGTTATGGAATCAGAAGTTTCTTTCTTGGGATGTCCTGGAAAGAGTATGGAGTTCCAACATCAGCATATAAATATTTCGCAATTGCTTTGTCCTCTTGTATCCCTGTTGTCCTACAACAAAATGTGTACATGTTAATCTCCATTAACATAAAGTAGATAGAAAAATAAGTTTTTGTAAGAATAGTTTGTAGAAGAGCTATGTGAAAATAAAGGATATAAGTAGAGAAAGTCATGTGAATGTAACAAGATTTTTAAATATATTTTAATCTATAAGTGTTTGTTTTCTTGGCCATTTATTTTTCAGTAGTTTGTCACAATGTTTTTTTTTATTATTATTATTTTAGATGTTTAACTTAATGTGAGTCCACACTGTTCAGTATATTAACAGTTCACATTCAAGAGTTAACAAAAGCTTCATTCAATGTGAAATGTCTACATGTTGCGACTGTGAACTTCTAAAATTCCAACCACATTGTTGATCTTGTAACTAAAAGCAAAATGGGCTCTGGTAATGAGGATTTGACTATTGCTATTTGTGTCTGTACTGGGTATGTGATGAAAACAAACAAAGAAAGGAAGAAGAAGAAGAATGTGGATGAGGCCCTATTTGCTTAATTGGTGCAGGAATGAAAATATTTTGAATGAGCTTAACATTGAGAACAGATTTGAATTCAACAATTTCTTGAGTGAGTGAAGTGATTTTGAACTTCGTTTTGAGCAAGGTAGAACCTAGTTCACTAAAAGGACACATTTGAGAACAGTCATTCTAGCTGCCAGACTTGATGCTTTTTTGCATATTTTGGAGTTTTGTACAGCCATGGAAAGAATGAATAAAGTGCATTAGGAGAGCAGAATATTTGTATGAGTAAGTCCCATGTCGTCTTGGAGCGCATTTTACACAAGTCGATATTTCCAACATGTAGCCTGAGCTTATTGACAGTGTGTTCCATATGCCATTGTCTGTCAGACACATAAACAGGCTGTCTTGATCACCACTTGGATTTGTATTTGTTCCTGATGAAGAAAGGGACAGTGTCACACACTGCCTACTTGTATGTCCAACAGGTGATAACATATGGAACAGACTATCAATAAACTCGTGCAGCATGTTGGAAATATCAACTTGTGTAAACCATGCTGCAACACAATGTGGGACTTATAAATGTTCTGCTCCCCTACTGTACTATATTGTGAGCAGAGTGAAACTATCTTTTTTCAATATTCCCACTGGAGTAACAATAAATTGCACATAGTTTGGCATAATTGTCTGTCCTTTTTATCTCGTCCCTCTACCCCTTGCACTAAACATACCACAATAATGGCCTTAACATGTCATTGATTAATGACTATGTCTTTTCTTTTGCTTCATGGGAAGCAAACCAAATCAAGGATATAAGACAGAATGATACAAATGAACAACAGAATTACTGAGCACCAAGCATGTGATGAATAGCATATAGGAACTGGAAGTATACCATTGCTACGGTTACAGTGCAGAAACTTCCAAAGCTCATCCGACACATACAAATAGCAAATTGACTTAACAGTTTTCGCTCAAGGAAAGTCCTTAATGCTACATACATATGTATATTAAGCCAAATCGCTTGTACTGTGCTGAAGTTTTAATTACAGCAACAAAAACCAATATCCAAACTTGAACAAATTCAAAATGAAGCTCTCCGTCGTATCACCAGAGCAGTTCAGTCCACACGTTGATGCCATGCTTGTCCTAATGTAGATACCAACAATAACAACAAAAATAGAAGAACAAGCATTGCTCCAACATGAGAAAATGTTGCACTAACAGACTCAAAATGGAAAGAAAACCTTACTGCTACAATCCTTAAAATTCAAAAATGTTTTCTAGATACAGTAATACAAATTAAATCTAATCTGAACATTCCTAACATAAGACAAAAACTGCTAGTAAGAGAAAGCCCATTAGATCTATTACAACCTTCCTTCAGTTTGGAGTTAACAGATGAAATAAATAAATCAGAAGCACCTAAAGGAATATTAAAAATCCTAACACTTAAAACCATTCATTTTAAATATCTTACAGTAGAATGGTTACATATTTACACTGACAGATCATCCAAAGAAAACTACTGGAGCTGGAGTCACATGTACATATTTTTCCTTTTATCATTCTCTTGGCACAGACATAACAAATTATGACAGAGAAATACAGGCTACACACGTATGTAGCTCTTCAAGAATTATTAAACCTCTCATTACACAGATTTAATAAGGCAGCAATTCCTTCTGATTCTAAAGCTGCAATTCAGGCAATATGTTCAAATACCACAAAGAAGTGAACAAAACTTGGAGAATGTTATAAAATGATAACCCAGCTTCAAAAAAATAAACAAAATTATCCATCCTCAATGGATCCCAGCACAGTGGGTTTATGGGTATTGAAACTGCAGACATGCAAAGAAAGGCACAGCAATAAAACAAGATTAAGTTTACTCATATACTTCAATAAAACGATTAATCGCTGCAAAATTTTCACATTCATACCTACAGGAAATAGAAAAAACTGCCAAGGGTAAAAAGTGGATTGCATTTAATTTTAAACCCAGATATAATCCTACAGAGACCTCGTAAGACAGCAGTTGCAGCCTTCAGACTACTGACAGATCACGACTGCCTAGCAAGTCACCTCTTTAGAATAGGCATCTCAGCTACACCAGTAAATTGCCCTATATGCAGAAAAAACTATGGTGCAAAAGTATTGGAGAGCATGAATGCTAATGGCTTCATTGCCAGATGCAAGGCATTAAGCAACAACTTAGTTTTCCATTGAAAAGCACAAAACACCCAAGTGTAAAAAGTGTCAAGTGCAACATACTCTGTTAATTCGTTAAGTCAATCCTCTGACTCAAATTCAAACAACATGCGAAATGTTAATATGTTGCACTTGACAAGGTTTGTTAAATGCTAACCAGTATAGATGCAAGTTTATAGTAGGCTTTGACATGCCCTAGCTAGTTTCAAATTGGAAAACAAAATTAACCTTAAGTCAGTTGTGACATCTGTGACAAATGAACATAAAATCTGTCATACGAAAGAGCTGTAAAATAATTTGATTACTTTGTGATGAATTAATTGCTTATTACTAGACTTGCAAAGCTTTCAGATAGACTAGGAATATAAAATTAGTTTTGTTTTAAGGCAGAGACTAGGGTTTTACAATTTCTGTTAACAGTGCACGAAATTAGTTCATGTAGTATGTTATAACATGTTTGACAGTACCTTTTATTTATTTTTGGCAATAATGTTAATAAATTCCAAATATTACTAATTTACCTGCATGAAGATGACATTTCTGCAGGGATTCTTACAACTATTTTAAATACTTTATTTTTTTTAATTTTTTTTTAATTCTTAAGTAAACTCTTTTGTACAATTAAGTACAATATAGTTTAGCTAGACTAGACACAGAACAATAATGAAACTTGTAATTGGGGTACCATCCAATGATAGTCCCAATAATGGTACATAAAAATAGAGAAAAACAGTTACAGTATTTTTTTACACAGCTAAATGTTCAGTCGCAAATCGGAATGCCAGCAACGCTTCAGTCTTCGTCGTAGAGGATTAAATACTTTAGAGCTTAAAAAGAGCTTAAAAACAGCAAAAAGTTTAAAAGCTATAACAATTGGCTTGGCTGAGGACTGTTTACTTCTAAAAAACTTGTATTGGAGAAAGAAGTTTAAGTTTATTGTCCTGTAGATCAGTGGTGTCAAGGTCACAGGCCTTTGAGGGCTCCACTCTGCATCTTCTGCAAGCTGGGGACAAAACATAGCATAATACATATCAACACTAGAAACGTTATCACCTGGCTCCTGTTTACTTGCAGGTTGGTCGCGTCCACGAATAAAACCTTTCTTGAGTGCGTATACGTTATGAATGTTTTCCTTCAGAATTGCCTACAAGGATACATAGCACAGATACAAGTTGGATCTATGAAGGGGAACAGTACTTCTCATGCGTAAATAGAATACTACTTGATGTAGCTATTCAAGTTGATTAAAATAGTAAAATAGTTGCAACTTTTTGACGATTAGGCTGAATTGTAGGTATTATTAAACTTACCTTAGCCCTTGGGTTAGCATTCTCAAACTGTGAAGTACACCATTTGCGCACTTACATACCTCTTAAAAATAGATGTTTTTATTACTTTTCAATCCCAGGTATAAAAACGTCAGAATCAATTTTCAAATAAATGAATGAATAAACAAATAAATAAGAGAATTACACAGTATTAATAATAGTGCTTTTTATACGAACTTGTATCAGATATTCTAAAGTAAGAACAAATTAGAAACTAAAAACTTCACTTATCTTAGTAATGTTGCAAGTTATTTTTTCAAACACTTGACTCGAGTCAAGTTTGAGTTGAGTCAACTTGAAACTCGAGTCAGTGTTTGAAAAAATAACTTGCAACATTACTAAGATAAGTGAAGTTTTTAGTTTCTAATTTGTTCTTACTTTAGAATCTTGTTGCTTCACTGTTAATAGCTTCAATTTCCTTAATTGTATCAAATATATCTATATTTATACAAAAAGTAAATAACAGGTTTCAAATCCTGTTATCCCATAATTGGATATTCTTAGCTATTTTGATTAAACATAAATAACAGAATGTTTATCTTCCTTTCATAGAAGTTTGAAAACAGTGTTGTTGTAATTAATTTAATTTAAAAGGTGAGTTAATTAATAACACTGAACAAAGTACTACAGGTAGGCTGTTTGAAAACTACAGTCCTTAAAGATGCATATTTTAGTGTTAAGCATTTGCATAATGAATTTAAGGCAATCTTACTGAAAACCTAAGTAAAATACCACATGTTAACACATTTGTAGGATCAGTCACTTGGCATATTTTTGAATTCACCCACTTCTCAAAATTTGGCTCAAAAACATTATAAAGACAGATTCTAAGACTAGATGCCAAATTGCTATCCGAGAGTCTGTTTCTGTGGCAAGTTTTCAGGAGTTTCATTATAGAGAAACCCTGTTCACAAAGGTGGGTTCTACCATACAATATCGTAGTTTTTGCTGCTTTGGAAATCAAATTTGGGAAATGCCTATTGTCAAGTTTCTGGTAGAATTCAATCAGTGCATCTGAGCATGAATTGTCAAATTTCTCATGAAGGCGACACTCACACTGTACTTCTGTCAGCTCCAGCTGAACTGCTGTATTATTTACTTTATCTGCATTCATATGTTGCATTTTTGTAATGCAAAATTCTGGTTGTATATTAGGTACTGAATACTACTACCAACAACTTTGCATAGGAATTGTTTTTCCCATTCAAAACAGGTGAATCCAAATGAATCATGTCTGTGCTCTAGGACGCAGCCATTGCTCTGCTTGCATCACACAGAAAACTGCACTGAACTGGTTTGTAATGGATTGGCCCTCTATGCCCAGGGCATGGCGACTGGCTCTCTCTGTAGCATTGCCAGTCGGGGCCACGATTGACACCACTGCTGCAGATCATATACATGATGTAGGACATATCAGGAATATAGAGTATACATCTTTGTTACAAGGAAATGTCAGATCTGTCAAATTCAAGATAAGAATACAATACTATTTAAAATAAGAATTCTTCTATGGAATAAAAGCTATACTGCAGTAAGAATTGTTTCACCTTTCTTTTAAACATAGCCTCTGATGTGGCAAGTTTGAGTTTTTCTTACAATTTATTTTATAATTTAATACCAGCATAAAGCTGTGTTATGACTGATGATACTTAGCTGTTGTTTACTCCTTGTGTCATATTTATGTTTTTCAGAATTAACTTTATCACTACTTATAATATACATACACAGGAGAAAGGCATTATTGACAGTAATCTAAATATATTTTTACTTGAATATGTTTTGTTTAAAACCATCATTATCCTAATTGTTTTTGTAGCGTAAAAATAATATCTCCTCTGTCAGAATTTCCCCAAAATATTACACTAAACTTCAGTAAACTATATACGTATGCAAAATACAAATTCCTTAAGGTGCTTAAGTTTACTACTTTATTTATAGTCCTAAATACAAAACAAGTATGGTTTAATTTGTGTGCCAGCTTTTCAACACATGTTTTCCATTTGAGATGAGATGCTCTGAAATATTTATGTGTTGAAAACCTAGTATAAATAGTTTAATTAGAGATAAATTTCTCGCTGGTATAAAAGATATGCAAATAATTTACTTCAACATATAAACTAAATGAATTTTAGGTTGTACATTTTTGTAAAAGTTATGGTTTTGTGTCAAGGTTCTAATAGAGTGTGGATTTTCAGGTCGTGCTGCCCTCCAGAAACGCATAATGGCATTACTGCGTAAAATTGAACATTGTGTAAATGGTGTGCAACCGGTAAGTTTGACCTGATGCTATTGTTTTTCTTTCCTTCTGTTTAAAAGTGGTATTTGTTACTTTATTTACAGTATAAGAAAAAGACAGACTTATGATTATTTTGCTTCACAAGCAATCTGTGTTAATTAGCTGCATCTTTTCAGGAACAAACATCTGTGTAAATTGGAAGAAATTTAAATTGCAAACACATCAAATTAGCTATGTATTCAATATGAGTAACAATATACAAGGCTCTCCCTGTAAAGATTGGTTGGAGTGGCTCAATTGGTTAGGTGCTGGCCTACTGATTCTAAGGTTGCGGGTTCAAATCTGGTCCAGACCAATGGTTTTTAGATGTGCTTAAAAGAGATGGCCCTATGTCAGTAGAGTTAATGGCATGTTAAAGAACTACTGGGGGACGAAATTCTGGCCTACCAGAAATACGGATACGATCCTGGCAATTTACAGCATTGTTGTAATGTAAACCCCGCGCGACAGCCCACGAAGGGCCAAGGCCTACTGCCCAGCCGCTGTGTCCCCCACCTCTGCCCACTACAGGCATCATTGGTGAGGACAGCATTGTTAGCAAACAAAATATTTATTTGTTTCTCTCCCTTTAATGCTGTGTTGGTGTAGCTGTCTGTGACGAAAGTGAACCTGGATATGACCCTTATAACTAGAATAGGAATTTTTTTCCCTTCTAGGAGGCCTAGTATACAGTACACTCAGCCTTATGAGATCCTTGAAGTCAATTGATAGAAAAGTAGTGGGCTACTAGATCTGAGGAATTGCATTTCTTTGGCTGGAGGAGATACATAGTTCTAACTTATTACCATTCCAGTACTGTGTTGTCATGTGTGGATGAAGGCAGAGGGTTGATGGGAGGGTCGGTCAGCCTTGGCCTGGTCTGAGCTGTAGCACAAGGAGTTAAATTTTAAATAGGCTTTGAATTTAATACCTATTTAAAAATGCATTTTTCCAGGTTAAATTTCCGTTAATGGCATTTACACACTGATTCCTTTTATGTTTTTTAGCTTAAACATAATTAGAGTATGTATTATAGGCATGGGAAGAAACATTCCGCAATTGGGAAGCATCAACAAAGATACTTACCTCATATCCAAAAGCAAAGCTAGAAGATGGGCAAGTAGAATCATTTCACCGTTCAGTGAGCAAGAGAAGAGCATCACACCAAAATTCAGAACATGAACTTGAGGTAAGTAGGGATGTGCAGTGCATATTATCTGATTTGTCTAACTTTTTGTGTGTGTGGGTGGATGGGGGTAAATATTATGTTTCTTTTATGGTTATGTAAAGAGTAGATAATACTCATATCAGTGTTAATCTATCAACCTACTTTTTTACAGAGCTGACTGTTGTCTCAGCCTGGTATTTGTTGCTGTGTACTTATCTACCCAAGAAGTGTGTAATTAATAACAGCTTCTCAGGTGATCAGCCGTGTCAAATCTATAAAATTCTAGCTTTCGGCCTTCAAGCTTTATACCTTTCTATGGCATCACAACTAACAAGATTTCACATATCCTTTCCAGGTACAATATTGAAACCTTCTTTACAGCCCCCAAGAAAATTCAACAATATTTAAGACCAGTCAAAGACTGCAGGAGTCTACAGTATACCATGTGAATGTGGAAAAGTATATATTAGCCATACTGGACTGAACATTGAGGAGAGACGCAGACAGCATGAACAGAATATCAGACTCCTGCAAGCAGAAAAATCAGCTTTGGCACAGCACAGTATTGAGAATGTGCACAGAATAAAGTTTGATGACACTGAAGTTCTTGACTGCTCCAACAAATACTTCAATCGACTCATTAAAGAATCCATTGGCTTTTAACAGAGACCCTGGACACAAACTAAGCATGGCTTGGGCACTAGCCATCAAACGTACATCATAGATAACCCAGGCAGATTAGGGCTGCTGACGGACAGTGCAGAAAAATGAGAATCAAAGAGGCTCACCCCACCTTAAGCAAGCAGCCGAGTCAGTAGGCTCTCCACGCTCATTGGTCATGACCTACCTAGTTCCACCCATCTCCTTTTGGTATATATTAGCATGTTTTCTACCCTTCCTGATAAGGCCATGGGGTGTAAAATGCCAGAAGCTCAAATTTTACATATTTGACATGCCTAGTCACCCAAGAAGCTGTTATTAGTAATCTTCGCTGTGAAATTTTTAACCCTTATATTAAGAAGCATGTAGTTAGAAGAATAAACTTTGTATGGCCCATCTGTGTGATTTGGTATTGTGTCTTACCTCATATTATGTAATCTTGGTTTGAAATTCAGTTGAGGGTACAGCATCTGGAAATGGTTTTTCTGGGTGCTAATAATATAAATTTTGGATAACTCTAAGCATAATGGACGCTGAACTCATTTTAGCATCCATTTCACATATTTCTTCCTTTCATTTTTTGATATGACTTGTCTAGTTAAAGAATAAAAGTAAACAAAAAGAAGTATACTTTATAGCAATGAATATAAATGATAATGGGTAAGAAAATCAAGCGATTCTTAACATATTTTTCTGTTTGTTTCTAAAAGCTAATGTGTTCATGTACTTTGGTGTTTATTTTTTGCTTTGTTTTGCCTATGTATAATGTGGTTCTGCCTCTACACTTGAATTTATAAAATCCTGATTTTATAGTTACAGGATTTTATCTTCAACATTGGTACAGTAGAGCCTCGATTATCCAAGGTAAAGTGGACCGACAGCACCTTGGATAATCAAAAACTCAGATAACACGACCTCTGTCTGAGAGGGAAACGTATGGTAAACTGGTGAAATGAGTATAAACATGATAAAAGATGTGAAAAAAAGGGTATCTAGTGTATTATCAAATGAGGAAGATGATGTACGAGGGGTGTCTCAAAAGTAAGTTGCACAATTTTTTTAAATCTGCACGGTAGGCGGGAAAAGTCTAAAAGTCCCAGGGAATATAGGTATGGGTATAGTAGCATCACTGTAAAATTCCTAGGTACCTAAGTTTATTGCTTGGATACTAAAACGGCAGTAACAATGGAGACTCCACTCGTTCCTACCGCCGATTGCGAAGTTCGCACTGTAATCCGCTTTTTGACGGGAAAAAATAAATGTGCGACTGAAATTCATCGCGAGTTGTGCAGTGTTTATGGAAAAGATATTATGTCAAGACAAATGGTTTCTCTTTGGCGCCAATCGTTCATTGAAACAGAACAACATTACACGATGAGCAGCGAAGTGGCCAACCCTCCACTTCCCGCGCTCCGGATATTGTTGACGAGGTTCGAGCAGTCGTGAACACCGATCGGCGCCTTACACTTGATGCAGTTTTGTTTGAACTTCCTCCTTATATTGAAATAAGCCGTGCATCACTTCACAGGATTATTTCTAAGGATCTGTGTCTATCAAAAGTGTGTGCAAGATGGGTTCCTCGCATTCTTTCAGAGCAACACAAGGAGCAGAGAGTTGACGCCGCATTGCAATTTTTGCAACTTTTTGAGGAAGAGGGAGATGGCTTATTCGACAGAATAGTGACCGGGGACGAAACATGGATCCATCACTGGACACCCGAATCCAAAAGACAGAGTATGGTGTGGAAATGAAAGGATGAGCCAACACCAAAAAAGGCAAAAGTTGTTGCATCGGCTGGCAAGGTCATGGCAACGATATTCTGGGATTCGAAGGGAGTACTGTTAATCGATTACCTGCCCCGTGGGACCACGATGACAGCTGCTTGCTATTGTGAGGTGCTGAGAAAACTCAGAAGAGCCATACAAAACAAAAGGAGGGGAAAGTTGAGCAAAACAGTTTTTCTGTTCCATGATAACGCTTGCCCGCACGCTGCTCGTGAAACTCAAGCCCTGTTTGAGCAGTTTCGAGGGGATGTTTTCGGTCATCCACCTTATTCACCTGACCTTGCACCGAGTGATTACCATCTTTTTCCGGAGCTACAACAACATCTTGGAGGAAGGCGCTTCGTAAATGACGAGGAACTGAAACAAGAAGTGGAAAGATGGCTATCCAGTTTGGCGGGAGAGTGGTGTGACATTGGGTTAAAAAAACTGTTACCACGGTATCAAAAATGTATTGAGGTTCAAGGAAATTATGTGGAAAAATAGGTACTGAATGTAGCTTTCAAAATAGACCCTTTTTAAAATATTTAAACGTTTTGTTATTTTTTAAAAAAATAGTGCAACTTACTTTTGAGACGCCCCTCGTACATACAAATAAAAATACAAAATGAAAAAAAAGGCCTACAGTGCATACATGCAGTATGTACATATTCAGTTAAAATATTGAAGAGACTTAGCAATAAATGTAACCGCTTTTTAGAGAGCACCATATTTTTTATGTTTTGGCGGTCACATCGCTCTCTCACAACCCCCAGAATGTCTGGAGGACCACACCTGTCGTTGGTTTACGGGTCTCACCGACCTGACCGGGAGAATTATCAAAATAAATTCACTGACCATATCCTCTGATTACCAATCAGAGGACGTATTACATGCCATGGCAGGTCAGCATGTTAGGGGTTAAGGTTTTATAGAGAAATTAGAGAAATGGAGAGGTTGGAAAAATAAAGACTCCCTAGCCCTCAGGAACCCTAATAGCATCGGGGTCGGAAGAGAACAAGAGTTGACCAAGGTAAGGTCAGATAGAAAAGTTACAGTGGGGAGCAAAACACCAGTAAATGGAAGTAATGTTCTGCTCCATCTTGATACCAAACCAAGATGGAGCAGGTGCTGGAGTCACATGTCACCTCTTTTCCTATTACAAATCTTTAAGTTATGGAACTACTAACTTCGATGGAGAAATTGAAGCCATTCAAATGGCCCTACAAAATCTTTTGTACAGAATTTCACATTTTCAGCAAGCAGTTATTCTCTCAGATTCCAGGGCAGCAATTATAGCAATTACTTCCAAGTTGTCACCAAAAAACCAAACAATTATAGAATGTTGGGAAATCCTTACCCATCTAACAGCACTTCAAAAACACCTAGTCTTCCAATGGATACCAGCTCACTGTGGACTGAGTGGTAATGAGAAAGCTGATTTTCTTGCAAAAAAGGGTACCAGCGGTGTACAAAAATCTATAGTTAATCTACCATTTTATGCAGCTAAAAGATTAGTCAACTCTGAATTCAAAAAAATTATTGAAAAATATTACTATGAAAAATCAAAAAATAAAAGATGGGAACTACCAAACATTCAAACAGTAATTCCTGAGTATCCTCGAAAAACAGCAGTTGCAACCTTCAGGTTTATTACAGGGCATGATTGTCTGGCAAAACATTTAAACAGAATTGGGATATATTCTTCACCACTCTGTCCTCTATGTGATCTGCAAGAGGAAATGGATTGACACCACCTTCAAATATGCCCGGCCACTTTTAGTGCCCCATCCATCAGTGAAAAATATTGGAGAGCAAGAGGATTAATGACTTCATTGTCAGAAATCCAGCATTAGCTAACAACAACAACAACATATTCAGTTAAAAAAAGTTATTTCTTTGAGAAGTTCATAAGTATTTTCTGTTTAATGGAACTTGCTCGCTTCTTTGCCACTCAATTGTCATAGTAGTAGAAGGTCTGTTGAGGTTATCTTTGACTTGTTCTAGGTACTTGATGGTCTTTTCTATCACTTTGCATCTTTCACTGTGGCTGGTTTTCTCATTCTCCATTTCAGTGTCTTCATTATCACTTTCACTTTCTTCAGTTTCTACATTCACTGCCTCTGCTATCATCTCATCAGTCACTTCCAATTCTTTGTGTTGATCCACTTGGTTAAATCAGTTTCAGTGATTGTTTCATCTGCCAGTATTTCAGCTGGCTGTGCAGGCTGAGGTCGTCATGCTCTATGGACAAAGTTTCTTGATTTTCTGTGACATTTAATAACTTTGTATGGCACACTTCATAAAACGGGAACTTGGTTAACTCAGAAATTGGTTATTCCGGGCTTGGATAACCGCGGCTCTACTGTATTTGCAAACTCAAAACTTAATAATTTGTAGATGTCAGAGGATATGTGACTCCATAGTTCTTTATGTTGCAGGACCAGATCAATGAATGGGCAAATATGACGGGGTTCCTAACAGCACTTGGTGGTGTTTGTCTGCAGCGGAAGTCACCATCAAGACCATCATTAGGGCTTGGCACCCTTCCTGTACCAAGCCTAGAACCAAGAAAATTAGCCAATTCTGGTCAGGATGTGCAATATTGCCCAGTGACACAGTAAGGACTAGTCACTACAAGCTTTTTCTACAGAACATGGATGTGTGGCTGACCTAATAGAATTTCCATAGCACTGAGAATCATGCTAGTTGCTGTTAGTCAGACATTCATAGCCCTTTATATTCAAGTAGATAATTTCTCATGCAAATAACAGGTGATCCAAAAGACTGTGAACTGGCTGTGTTGTGTTTTGTCTGTACGGATCCTCTGTGCTCGTTGCCAACTGCTGCCGTCATAGAACAGCACAGATAAAATCATACAGCATTTTTAAAACTGGTTTTTAAGGCTTTACTTACCAATATAATTATACCAGACACTGAAACTGGCCACCATTGTTGTCCATAATTTTTGGCACCTCTTTAGGAAATTATCCATCACTCACCATAGTTCACATTGAGAAATGCTGGCATTTGCCTGACGGATATTTTGTTTTAATTCTTCCAGTGTGTGTGGGTTTGTCTTGCACACTTTATGCTTTAAGTTACCCCAGAGAGAGAAATCACAGGGGGTTAGGTCAGGGGAGCGAGGGGGCCACAAATTTCTACTAATAATTCTGTCCTGAAATACATTTTCAATTTAATATAACTAGGAGTTATTTCCAGGCTGTTATGCCATGGTCTGCTGAGTTTAAGCACCCAGACGTTTTGTCCACAACTGTGGCGGACATCTTCAGTGGCGCAGTCATAGTCTCGTCGGAGAAGTTAATGTGGTGTCTGAGGTGTGGACTGCCTGAGCTGCTGTAGTTATCCCTTGAGTGGCCTCTGCTGATTGGTCTGGATGGCGGACAGCAAGAGGGAGGGGTCGGACTTCACCCAAGGTGTTGTTTCCTCCTGATCGGTTCACTTAAAGTTCTCCTGTTTTGTGCCATTTCTTGCCTTCAATGACAGGATACCAGTTGCTGTTAAGTTTCAAAGCTTTTCCTTTCTTACTGAAATTGTGGGGATGTTTATAAATTTCAATAGCTTCGCATTGTAGCCAGGCATGGTAGTGCATTATGGATGATAGAATGTTAATGTCCTGGAACTTAATTATGTGTTCGCCTTCCGCTTCAATGGCATGTTGGGCAACTGTGGACTTATCTGTTTGGCCCAGGTGGCAGCTTCTTTTGTGTTCGGTGAGTCTGGTGTTGACGCTACGCTGTGTAGTTCCGATGTAAACCAAACCACAGGAACAGGGAATACACCGGCTGACCTCAGGAGTCCTTGTATTCCCTGTTCCTACAGTTCGGTTTACGTCGGAACTACACAGCGTAGCATCAACACCAGTCACCGAACACAAAAGAAGCTGCCACCTGGGCCAAACGGATAAGTCTGCAGTTGCCCAACACGCCATTGAAGCAGAGGGCAAACACATAATTAAGTTCCAGGACACGAGCATTCCATCATCCACAATGCACTACAATGCCTGGCTCCAACATGATGCTATTGAAGTTTATAAACATCGCCACAATTTCAGTAAGAAAGAAGAAGCTTTGAAACTTAACAGCAACTGGTATCCTGTCATTGAAGGCAAGAAACAGCACAAAACAAGCTGTTGCAGAGTCTTGTTGAAAAAAGCAAAATCATGCTCTCTGTCAGTTAATTCTCTAAAAAAAGGGTGCAGAATTGTATTCTCGTATGTACGGGCAACAACTATTGACTCGAAAAATATCATAATAAATACACGCTGTGCAGTAGAAAACAAATGATGAGCCATAATACACTTTGTGACTAAGTACAGGACTGAATAATAAAGCACACTGGTAATAGTGCAGCCACACCATATCGCGTCAACTCAATACTGATTTCTGCATTCGTAGTGTAAAAACACAGCGCAGCAGTTGGCATGTATTTGGATCTCTCTGTATATACAATAAACATATACCATCATCATTGAATGTGTTGACAATGATATCCATGTGCTGCCACATAGTATATCTCAGAAAAAAAAAAAAAAAAAACTACGTTTGGGTCAACCGGATGATCATTAGTATTATCCAAGACAGAATTGTAGGAAATACTCTACTCACATTATCATACTGAACTATAGTTATCAAGTTTTAATTTTAAGAGTTTAGTTTCAACCAAGGTTTATGAAATTCCTGGTTCTTATGCAAGCTTTCTCAGAGATTTCTTTGGACTTTATTATAACTTTTGTCCGATCTCATTGAGCATTTTCTCCATTTGTGATAAATTACATTTGTTTTCTTATTAAGAATAGATCAGCGGTACTTTGGCCAAGTGGTTAGACCATTTGCCTATCACCTGGGCAGCCTGGGTTTGATCCCAGGTACCCACACGTGGTATTCATGGTGGACGGAGCAGCATCTAGGCAGGTTTTCTCTGGTTTCTCCTACCACTCATTCCACAATTGTTCCATCATCACTTTTCCATTCATCGATTTCACCTACATTTCATATCATCCTCTTCCTCACTAGCATTCCTAGTGCTTGGCTGACCACCCGCCTCCAGGTCTTCATTCTGTCCAGTCCATAGGTTTGCCTGCTTCCCGACAGGCATCTGACCCTAGGCAGTTACTTGTAAGTCCTCTATGAGGGAAGGGTAGTTAGATAAAGAAAGAGAAGAAGAATAGATCCTGTTTCTTTAAATCTATTCTCAAGATTATGAACTGTTTCACTATGAGAGGCACAAAGAGGAAGGAATCTGTCTATAAATTGTTTTCTCGCTTTTTTACAAGTATTTGTTGTCATGTAGGAGACTTACATGAAGATTCTATGTGGTAAAATATACAGATCTTTTGGCAATATAACATTAACTCACTATAACAGTAAAACACATGATCTCACAAAGACTTCATGTCAAATGAAGAAGGTAAGTGGAGGGGAACACAGTTGATTAGAAACAGCACAAGCAGGGCAAGGAAATCCCTCTAACAAGGTCATGCATGCAACCAAAGTTTCTATTAGTGGACTATGATTGTAGTGTTAAAGCTCTCTTTTACTAACAAGCATTTCAAATTATTCTTTTCATTGCAGGTTTGTTGGACAGTTGCTCAAGTTACTTGTGTGCAACAATGAAAAATTTGGTGCTCAAATTCAGAGGCATGTAAAAGAACTCGTTGGACATGAAATGTCGCCAGCATTATATCCAATACTCTTTGATCAAATAAAAGCAATAGTAGAGAAGTTTTTTGATCAGCAAGGGCAGGTACGCTATACTATCACCTGAACTTAACATATGTATGTATCTCTACACAGCAATAATAGAACTCAAACCTTACCCATAAAATAAATAAATAAACAACATATATGGTTTGTGTTTATAAAGTTTTCTTTAGCATTTTTCTCAGGAATTAAAAACTTCGCCTTATTTGGTTAGCCTTCACTTTCTCGACCTCATAACTAGTAGGTAGAGGATTTATTGAACTTCCACCCAAAAAATTGATACCTAGATTTCACCAGAAGTACTTGTTTTGAAGCCCCCTGAATCTTAAAAATATAAAGCATTTTTAGAAAAGGGTCAATGTATGCTTGTGTGTTTGAACAACATAATGCAAAAATGAAAAGTTAGATAAATACCAAACTTGGCATTTAAGTTCAGTTTCTTCCAAAGTGAGGCATGAAAATGTTGTATACTTTCTTGTCATCCCATCCACACCAAAGTGGAAAAAGTTTTTGATATTTTGATTTTCTCAAAAATATCTATGATTTAGATTAAAATATCATATATTTAAGATATTTAGATGAACATACATCTTCAATTTTCTAGGGATAGGCTGTGAAGTCCTCTTCATTCAGAAGGAATTTTGTATACTTTTGTATAGCAGGTAAACCATGACTGAAACGGCTGTTCCCATTTAGTTAGTTCTTGCTATGTCTGGAACTATCAAGGCCATAGAGTAACCCACTTTTAACCCTCCGTCAGGTGCAACTGGCCAGACAGGCACAGTATGGAAATTTTTATTCCCCCTTTCGCTCTTAAGAAGCGTAGGAGTCCTTCCCTTCCCTTCTGATAGTCTTCTCTCTGCACCTGAAGTTTAAAATGTGAATACTCATATGGTTTGCTTGCTTCGTGAGTATAATCATATTGGCCTCATAGGTGCATTGTGCTGAATTTTTCACACATACAAAGATCAGCATTTTTGAAATTTGTTTATCACTAGCATCTATTTTACTAATTTTTGGTATATAATCACAATTTGCACATAATTTTCGGAACCATGCCTAATTTTTTTAGCTTGGGTCCCTACACTCATTGTGCCTGAACATGTACATATGTTGATGTTTACTCTCATGCTTTTCAGCGTTTCACGTAAAATGGCATGGAAATCTTATGATCTCTCTTATCCTAGTCAACTTGACAAGGTAATGGCTTTGTTTCAAGATTTTGATGCAGAAGAACCCTCAATGGGCGAGGATTTGGAGGAGGAGAGCGAAGTTGCTTCTCAAGATGAGGTAGAACAACATGAAGGTGATTCAGAAACGGAAAATAAATTATCCAGAGAGAGGGACATCGCACCCACTGATATCATTGAACTAAGAGCTTTCATTGGCTTATTGTATCTAGCAGGAGCTCTCAGAGGGAATCGCCAAAGTTTGGAGGAACTGGGGGAAAGAAGGTGATGGAGTAGAAAAATTTACCCTTGTGATGCACATCAAGCGGTTCAAGACTCTGATACAGTGCCTTCATTTTGATGACCTTACTACCAGGGAGAAGAAAAAGAAGTTGACGTCTTGCCTCAATTCGTGATGTGTTCAAAAAAGTCATAAAATATTGTTGTTGTTAGCTAATGCTGGATCTCTGACAATGAAGTCATTAATCCTCTTGCTCTCCAATATAAAGAGAGAAATAGCAGTAATAGTAACCGCTTTTTAGAGAGCACCATATTTTTATGTTTTGGCGGTCACATCGCTCTCTCACAACCCCCAGAATGTCTGGAGGACCACACCTGTCGTTGGTTTACGGGTCTCACCGACCTGACCGGGAGAGTTATCAAAATAAATTCACCGACCATATCCTCTGATTACCAATCAGAGAACGTATTACATGCCATGACAGGTCAGCATGTTAGGGGTTAAGATTTTATAGAGGAATTAGAGAAATGGAGAGGTTGGAAAAATAAAGACTCCCTAGCCCTCAGGAACCCTAATAGCATAGGGGTCGGAAGAGAACAAGAGATGACCAAGGTAAGGTCAGATAGAAAAGTTACAGTGAGGAGCAAAACACCAATTATTATTTATGCCAACAAACTTACTGTTGGTGTTTTTAAACACAGAAGCTTGTTGATGCAAAAGTGTTTTATACTCTGAACATAGAGATATATACTGGAAAAGGTCCCTTCTGTGTCAGCAATAAATCAAGTGATGGTAAAAAGAGTGGTCAAGCTACTAGTTGGCTCTAGTCGTAACATCACTGCTAATAATTGGTTCACCGATATTTATATGATCAATGATTTGAAAAAGAAGTTGTCCTATATTGGTACTGCACATAGAAATAAAAGACAATTACCTCCACAATTTGTTTCCATTAAAGGCAGGAAACGATATGGCAGCTTGTTTGACTTTAGTGATGGAATGACATTTGGTGTCCTACGTTCCGAAGTAAAAAGAACTGATTCTCGTGTCTCCACTTAATGATGACAACGCCATTGATGCTGAATCTGGATCTAAAAGGAAACCAGAAATAATCACTTTTCACAACTACACTAAAAAGACCATATGATACTGTATGATACTGCAGACCATATGTGTGCTACTTACAGCATGAGCCAAAATGTCAAGTGCTGGTCAATGCTCATATTTTTTTTTCAATGTTAAATGTGAGTGGTGTCAATTCTCAAGTGATTTAACTTGGCCATCAACTGGAACTCTTGCACAGAAGAGTTTTCCTGGAAACGCTGGCCTATCAACTTGTCCTTGGAGAGATAAACCGAAGAAGTGTGAAGACAATTGGAATTCCCACCAACCTCCAAATGCGGCTGTAAAGGTGTGGTCTTATCGATGATGATCGGAAAAGGTCACCCCCTCAACCCCACAAAAAATGTAGGTGTTCTTCCTGTACCATGGAAACCGGTTTCACGAGAATGAAAAACTATAAGTGCAAGAAGTGTTACAATGCAATTTGTTTGATGCATGCAAATATAGTCTGAGGAACATGCTGTGCTGAGTGTGTATGCCCCTAATCTGCTTAACTTCAGCTTACTGACTCTCAGTGAACCTGACCTCCTGAACAATGCCTGCAGTGTAATAATTTTTCTTTAATCAAAACTTTAGGTTCATTTAATTTTTAAAGCCAAATTGTTGGCAGATCAGACATTTTAATGCATCCTATTTTGTAATTTTCTAAATCAAAATTAATCTTTTTTACAAAGAATTTAGTTTTTTTCATCACTAAACACTTCCACAAATATCAATGAATGATTTTAGAATGCTAAAATTAATATAAGCATGCATTAATCACCATTGTTGTACCTTGTGCATATCAGGTGTATTGCGCCTGAACACGTAGAGCATATATTGCGCCTGACGCAGGATTAAACATCTGATGGTTAATTTCACTTTCTGTATCCCTGATGTACCTACAGTTAAATTTATGATACTATTTCTGCAAAGGTTTATCTCAGATAAATGAAGTGATATAAAAATAAGCTTTCATAAGCATAGGTTGTAAAAGCTACATATGAGTCATTACATGTCAAATCGCACAAAATTTGATCTTAATTTCCCTGATTTTATTGATATTAAATTTGCATGTTCTATGAATGAAAAAGTGGTACACCTATTCTTTTTCTAGTCTGTAAATTAATTATTTTGGTAAATATAAAATGTTAAATCTTCGGACATTTTACGCACACTGCTCTACATAAATATATTTTTATTTATTTATTTATTTTTCAGATAAATATGACCTGTGGCTTATTTTGAATATTGAAATATATATTTCATGTATATGTTAAACAAAAAATAATTAGTTTAATATTTTCTATTTTTATAAAGTCATTAATTTTACAAATGTCATTAACAATACTAACTCTTTACATTAAATTTCCGTAAAAAAATTTAAAACACAGCGTGATGATGCCATATATTCCTAAAAAAATTCAGATTGGAATTCCAAATGAATACAGAAAAATTAAATAACTTACCCAGCCATATGAGCAGTAATGCTGCCTTCACGTAGGTCAAAAGGTACAAGCTCCATGTGCCATGCCAGCTGATTGCGTATCATGTGCTGCAGTTCTGTGAAGGTCAAACTGTTAAGCACAAATACTGAAATAGCTATATCAGATACTTCGGTCCATCACTGTTCACATGGCACAGAGTTAACATTCAACAATTTAAAATTCCAGTAATAGATTTACACTTGCAGTCATTACACTTTGAGTTACGCTGATTTTCAAATATCCAATTTCACCGGAAATACAATTGTCTTCAATTTTTTCTCCAATAGTGAACACATTAATAATACTTTTCAGTCAAGATACCAAAAAGTAAAAGTAGTGTGAGGCACTCTACTGTTGCACTGTTCTGTTCCAGTATCTGCATCTCAGGCATTAATAAAAAACTATTCATTTCAAAGCAAAGGGAGAGTGGTGGATATTTAAAATCAGTGTAACTTGAAGTGAATAACTGCAAATGTAAATCTATTATTGGAATTTTAAATCGTGGAATGTTAACTTTGTGCCGTGTGAAGATAGTGTCGGACCAAAGTATCTGCTATAGCTATTTCAGGATTTGTGCTTTACAGTTTGACCTTGACGGAAATACAACACATGATATACAATCATGTGATTTCTAAAATTTCAATATAATTTAATTTAAAAGGTGAGTCAATTAATAACACTGAACAACACTTACAACATTAATTGACTCACCTTTTAAATTAAATTAATTACGACACTGTTTTCAAACTTCTATGAAAGGAAGATTTCAATATAATGTTTGTTTCAGGTAATTGTGTCTGATATAAACACCCAGTTCATTGAGCATACTATTTTTATAATGAAGAATGTTTTGGATAGTAAAACAGATCAGCCTTCAGAACATCTTGGAGTAACAAGCATAGAGGGCATGATGTTGGCAATAGTCAGGTAATTTTAATTGTTACAGTATTACTGCTTTCTAATCATCATCATGCACATACACTCTTTTCATGAGTGCAACACTTTTATGTTGTAATGAATATCTTAAGAAGCTGCATTGATTGTAAGTGTATTACTTTGTAAGCTATTACACAATTTCTAAAGAAGTTCACTGGCTGTTTTAGGTATGTTCGCCACCTTGACATGACTGTCCATGCAATACATATAAAAACAAAGCAGTGCCAACTGGTAGAAGCCATGATGAAACGAAGAGATGATCTTGCCTTTAGGCAAGAAATGAAATTTCGTAATAAGCTTGTTGAATATCTGACAGACTGGGTTATGGGAACATCCCATCAGATAGCACCACCAAGCTCTGGTGATGTTAGTGTGATCACAAGGTATGAGCAATAATTATGTAAATTTATCCAGATAAAGATGTTTTATGTTTTCACATTGCTTCAAATCTTATTATATTTCTGTTTTAGGGACCTTGACCAAGCATGTATGGAAGCTGTTGCAGCTTTATTGCGAGGGCTGCCATTGCAACCTGAGGAATCAGATCGTGGAGATTTAATGGAAGCAAAAAGTCAACTGTTCTTAAAGTAATTTCATATTATATGCCAGTTTCCTTTTCTTCCTCCAACCAAAGGTCAGATCCTCAATCATATTCATATAATGACAGTACCAGATTTTACTTCATGTACAGCTATGGAAAAAAATAATTGAGCACATTAGGAGAGCAGAATATTTGAGGTCCCACATTGTATTGCAGCATTGTTTACACAAATGGATATTTCCAACATATAGCCTGAGTTTATTGATAGTCTGTTCCATATGTTATCATCTATCAGACACACAAGCTATGGCATTGAATTTTTCAGTTCCGATTCTACCTCTCAAATAATATTAGAAATTTGCCAAGTTTTTTTCTAAAAAGGATAAAATTTCATATTATAAAAAATCAGGAATTTATCAATTATCTGTGGATTGTGACAGGTTTTACATTAGTAAGACTAAATGTCACTTGGAAACCAGGATTAAAGAATATTTTAGAAATATGTTGTTGTTAGCTAATGCTGGATTTCTGACAATGAAGTCATTAATCCTCTTGCTCTCCAATATTTTTCACTGATGGATGGGGCACTAGAAGTGGCTGGGCATATTTGAAGGTGGTCTCGATCCATTTCCTCTTGCAGATCACATATTTTAGAAATATTAAACATTGATTAGTCAGCTATGACAGATCATTTTTGGCCATTTAATCATGAAATAAATCTGGAGGTTAAACTATTAAAACAAATATGCCCATAGGTTTAATGGTTTGTGAAAAGATATTTATTCTGAAGAATAAGGATCGTGTAATGAATTTTGAAATACCACTGACTGATTCTGTCAATAAATTTGGTAATACAATAGGAAAGAATCTCTCACCTAGCAACCATAACGAGAACAACAAAACAAACATTAATGCGCCAATGATGCAAATAATTGATTTGCAAAAGATGTTTGGAATTAGAATTTAATAAACAATTACAAAAGATAAATGAAGTTTTAGTTGGTAATTCTGTGATTGAAATCCCAGATGTGCATTGAATTTTTCAGTTCCGGTTCTACCCCTCAAAGTTTTAGTTGCCAGCATTTATTAATATCTGTTGATAGCATTTTGTTTAGTTGTACGTATTGAAACATTTAATAATGTAAATGAAAACTTCTCATTTTCTCACTCTTACTATAGACTTTTATAAAAGTTGCATACAGTTCTCTTTGTAATGGTCCGTTTAAGTCAAAGTGAAATTTTAAGTAATATGCAGTTAACAGTTTTGTATAGCAAACATTTTCATAAGTGGTCCCTTAGGAATTGCAGGACCTTGCCGTTGGTGGGGGTCCTTGCATGCCACAATGATCCTTTGGGATATGCCAGCAGTAGCATAGTTATGGTAGGGTCTCACAAGCTGGACAGACTAAAAGTGAGTGGTCAGACGAAGAAGCAATCCAGAAGAGGACATCCAAGTTTTAATGGCGGAAGAGGTCCCAGTGACAGAGAAGGCAGAAGAGATGACGTACCTGCTGCTTTGCAGGATGAAGTTGGTTCTACAAAGGCTAGGGGAAGAAAACCCTGATCACCAATTACTGGTCAAATGATCACAAATGACCGAATAATGCCAGTATAAGTATCACACCAGAAATAGAGGAAATGTTATTTCATCTCTTATGCTGGCCTGTCACGGTGTAGAAACATTCCATGGGTGATGGTTGTGAGAAAAGTCAATGGACTTCAAAACCCCTCCTGGCCAGGTCTGATGGATCCATTAACCAGTGACAGGTGTGGCCCTCCAGACATACTGAGGGTGGATTATTGGACGATGTAACCTCCATTACAACCAAAAAATTGGTGTCCACTTATAAAACGATTATACTTATGCTAACAAAAAAAGAAGAAATGACTGAAGATCATCTACAAATCTGTGAAGTTCTACCTGCTGGTTCCACCGCAGAGAAATATTGGACAGCAAGAGTGCTAATGGCTTCATTCCCAAAGCCCAGCATTTGGTAACAATATTTTCATAAGTATATCAAAGGGTAATTAATTTATAAACAAATATGTCAAAAATGACCAAGCATAGCTTTTTGAAATTTTGCATAGCCCTTTTGTTATCTGTTACACTGTGTTTATATTTCACACTTATGAGCCAGAAAATGTTAATTAATATTTGCACATGTGCGTTCCCTTCATAGCAGCTAATTTATTTGTTGATAGTGCTCATACAAAAAGTTCCATTTTACCTTTGTGTTGTTAGATACTTCACCCTTTTCATGAACTTGATGAACGACTGCACTGATGCCCAAGATGTGGAGAAGGAAGTAAACAGACAGCGAGTGGCAGCTGGAAAGCTCAACACCCTTCGCAATGCAACAATTCAAGCAATGTCAAATTTGCTGTCTGCCAACATTGACAGTGGTCTCATGCATTCCATAGGTAATTAATTTGCATATGAATCTGATTTATTAATGGAATTATAAGAAAGATATATATTGAAGAATTATGTTTGTAAAATGGAAGCTTCGTTAAGACATATAAATGAAAGCTGTGGTTTCAGCTGTTGGTTGGTAGAGTTTTTCTCCCTCTAGTCAATGTTCTGACTAAATAATGATAAATCAGTGGTGTGCATATTAGTTGTAAGCTTTTCCACTCTCAGCTTTCTGTGACTATTGTTTATAACTAATTATGAATAGCAATACTACTGTGAGTAAAACATAATGTATCACATGTAGTATATTGTGTTTATTATTGATGTGTCCATTCCATTTATATCTTATATTAAGTCATGCATAATTAGTTTGAGTAATAATGTATTAAAACTGTTTCACTTCCAGGAGAAAATTTGCTTTTAAGTTTTCTCATTTGTACATTATTTTAGCCATTTCCTATTGGAAATGTATAACCCAGGTTATGCTGTATATGAAATTCTCTGAATACTTATTTAGTTGGTAAATTTATAGATATACATCTCATGATTTTGACAATGTGCTTTTGTAATATGAATCCATCTATTAAAATTGCCTAGAAAATTGTACCATAAGAAAGTACAGAATGTATGCATCCAAAGTAACCAGTCTTGAACACTTCAAAAGAATATATATGGCTTCTTCATTCTTCATGCAGCTGCTGCTGATCGCTTAACATGATGCATGCCTGTGATTCTTCTCAGATAACTACTGCAATTGTCATGTGTTTCAGTTCTTCAAAACTTATAGAACCTATAAATTAGATCTTAAATCAGAAAATTAAATTTTGCAACATACATTTGCTTTTTTGTGTAATAACCTTGCCTTCAATATATGTACAAGTATTATTTCACTTTACAGTTTTTTTATCATGTCTTAAAAGTTTTCAAAATCTAAATGAAATACAGCAATTTTTGCTATGCCATACTCTAATAAATTAACTCCTGTAAATTTTTCTCTTACAGATCTGGGTTATAATCGTGACTTACAAACACGAGCAGCCTTCATGGAGGTACTAACAAAAATATTACAGCAAGGAACAGAATTTGATACTCTTGCGGAAACTGTGTTGGCAGATAGATTTGAACAGCTAGTGCAGTTAGCTACTATGATCAGTGACAAAGGGGAGTTGCCAATTGCTATGGCCCTTGCTAATGTTGTCACAACTTCGCAAATGGTAATTTGATTCAAAATAAATTTTGTTGTCTGTGAGAATATAGTTGATATACACAAAGTAAGAAGTAAATACAGTTTAAGTTGATTTCTTGTTTACATACTGGGTCAAATACTCCAGTTATCTTTGTTAATTAAGATGAGAGGCAGAATGTATTTTCGAATTCAGGTGCATCGTCAGCTCCTTCCAGTTTATTTACAAGTTACTAATGTAATGTCATTAAGGTTATTGTTGGTTTGTTTGCTACATTATTGGCACAAGTTATTAAAACTATTTTGCTAAAAGAATCACTATTAAAATGTATTTCAAATTCTGCATTCTTTATAGTAAATATGTTCTTCTAAATCTGTATTTCTATGATGATGAGGAGGGGGGGGGGGGGGGTGGGAGGAGGAGAATAGGAAGAAGCAGAACAAGAACAAGAAAACAAAAAGGTGAAGGTTTATTTCATGATTAAATGGGCATACCATGGCATATTTCTCAGTTTGATTGTATTTATTATTGCTAAAATTTCCTTTACTCTGATTTTAAAATTATACTTAGTTTTTTCCTATTGTATTTTGGTAACAATGTAAATAATTTAATTTCATAAATGCTAGATTATTTGTGAAATTTTATCTTTGTTTAGAAATTCCTAACAAAACTTTTATGCATTTGAGGGACAATTATGCCACATTAAAAAAATATTTAAGTATTACAAGAGATTCATATACTAGTGTATTTGCTTTACTTTTACTAGCTTGCACAATAAACTACCAAATGAATTAAAAGTTCCAAATAGTAATGTATTTCTAAAAGAGCTTAAAACATACTTAATCAAAAAATGCTTGTATAGAATAGATGAATTATAAATAGATTATAATTGTAACACTAGCTGCATAAAAATGCTTGATATAGAATGTAATTACATAATTCTTGTTTGTTTTTTCTCTGACGAGGCTTGAAACTTGTAAAAAAGTCTATAAGCTAATAAAGATGATGATTATTATTATTATTATTATTATTATTATTATTATTATTATTATTATTATTATTATTATTATTATTATTATTATTATTATTATTATTATTACTAGTAGTATTATTTTTATTATTATTACTATTATTATTCATTATTTATTATTATTATTCATTATTAAAACTATAGTTTGCATGAATTCTGATAAGTGGTCCTTCTTATTCCAGGATGAGCTAGCAAGAGTGTTTGTTACATTATTTGATGCCAAACACCTATTAGCACCACTTCTGTGGAATATGTTCTACAGAGAAGTTGAAGTATCAGATTGTATGCAGACTCTATTTCGTGGGAATTCATTGGGCAGCAAAATAATGGCATTTTGCTTCAAAATTTATGGTGCCAGCTATTTACAAAGTCTACTTGAACCTCTTATAAGGCCATTACTTGATGAAACAAACCTAAGTTTTGAAGTTGATCCTGCAAGGTATGTACAGTTAATTCATCAGAGGGTAGAATAGTTTTAATCCTACTGAACAGAAATATTAACAGGTACAAAACTCAGCTAATGTGAACTGTGCTACTGTTTTATATGCATTTTCATTTGTGAATAAAAGAAACTGTTGTTCATTATACTTCTTCACAATTTTTCTATGAATTCATGATTATCTTACTCTTAATAATTTAACAGCCTTTAAAAGTGAAGCTTTGTAAAAATTGTTGATTTAATGCTATTGATATAATTGCATGAGTCTTCTCATTTGAGTTCTCAAGTTTCAAGAAGCATATCTAAGAGAATTATAAATAGTGTGCAACGTGTCACTATTTCAGACATTCTTTCTTTTAGGTTAGATCCTAGTGAAGATATAGAGGAAAACAGGCGAAACTTAATCTCCCTTACTCAGAAAGTTTTTGATGCCATAGTATCATCAGCTGACAGGTAAGTTTTAATAAATAAAGTATGCTCTTAATATATGTTTACCAAGCAGGAGACCCGGATTCAATTCCCTGTACCGGGGTGGAGATTTTCTCCCACTAGGAGACTGCTCCAGGGTGCACTCAGTCTCGTTAGATCCCTGAGGGACCAGTTGAGCAACTACTTGATTGAAAAGTAGCGACCCCTGGTTAAGAAGACTGCATAACCAGCTGGGAGGTCAAGGGCACTGATCATGTCCCACTGCACCCCAGTCATGATAAGTATAGGGGGCACAGTTGTTGGGCCCAGATGGACAGTTGTGCCATGGGGTTACGTTTACTTAACATATGTAGTAATATTTGTAAGCTGTCTTCATAAACTAAAAATGAATGTTAACTTTAAATTTTGTTGGGTCCATTTAATTATTCTGTTAAGGATATTTATTTAAATTTAAAGATATTATCAACTTAAGAGGTAGAACTGGAACTTAAAAATTCAATGCCACAACTGGGATTTGAACCACAGACCTTCCGCTTGCCGGGCGGACGCTCTAACCGCTGAGCTATTGTGACAAACTGCCAGAATGGCATTAAATTCTCAAGCCAGTTCGTATTTCTCCTGGTAAACCACAAAGGCAGTCTCAAATCAGAAACAATTAACCCAATGGTGACTTACTATTGTAAGTACTTTATATCCCAGGATTAAATAACCTTCACATGGTAATTATTATTTATTTATGCCAACAAACTTACTGTTGGTGTTTTTAAACACACAAGCCGTGTGTGGGCAAAGTTTAAGAGGTAGAACTGGAACTTAAAAATTCAATGCCACAACTGGGATTTGAACCACAGACCTTCCGCTTGCCGGGCAGACGCTCTAACCGCTGAGCTATTGTGACAAACTGCCAGAATGGCATTAAATTCTCAAGCCAGTTCGTATTTCTCCTGGTAAACCAAAGGCAGTCTCAAATCAGAAACAATTAACCCAATGGTGACTTACTATTGTAAGTACTTTATATCCCAGGATTAAATAACCTTGTGTTTAAAAACACCAACAGTAAGTTTGTTGGCATAAATAAATAATAATTACCATGTGAAGGTTATTTAATCCTGGGATATAAAGTACTTACAATTGTAAGTCACCATTGGGTTAATTGTTTCTGATTTGAGACTGCCTTTGTGGTTTACCAGGAGAAATACGAACTGGCTTGAGAATTTAATGCCATTCTGGCAGTTTGTCACAATAGCTCAGTGGTTAGAGCGTCTGCCCGGCAAGCGGAAGGTCTGTGGTTCAAATCCCAGTTGTGGCATTGAATTTTTAAGTTCCAGTTCTACCTCTTAAACTTTGCCCACACACGGCTTGTGTGTTTAAAAACACCAACAGTAAGTTTGTTGGCATAAATAAATAATAATTACCATGTGAAGGTTATTTAATCCTGGGATATAAAGTACTTACAATAGTAAGTCACCATTGGGTTAATTGTTTCTGATTTGAGACTGCCTTTGTGGTTTACCAGGAGAAATACGAACTGGCTTGAGAATTTAATGCCATTCTGGCAGTTTGTCACAATAGCTCAGTGGTTAGAGCGTCCGCCCGGCAAGCGGAAGGTCTGTGGTTCAAATCCCAGTTGTGGCATTGAATTTTTAAGTTCCAGTTCTACCTCTTAAACTTTGCCCACACACGGCTTGTGTGTTTAAAAACACCAACAGTAAGTTTGTTGGCATAAATAAATAATAATTACCATGTGAAGGTTATTTAATCCTGGGATATAAAGTACTTACAATAGTAAGTCACCATTGGGTTAATTGTTTCTGATTTGAGACTGCCTTTGTGGTTTACCAGGAGAAATACGAACTGGCTTGAGAATTTAATGCCATTCTTGCAGTTTGTCACAATAGCTCAGTGGTTAGAGCATCCGCCCGGCAAGTGGAAGGTCTGTGGTTCAAATCCCAGTTGTGGCATTGAATTTTTAAGTTCCAGTTCTACCTCTTAAACTTTGCCCACACACGGCTTGTGTGTTTAAAAACACCAACAGTAAGTTTGTTGGCATAAATAAATAATATTATCAACTTATTTGTCACATTGTTTGTAGATACATTGAAAATACCTGAATTAAGACAGAAGAAAGCACTCGAAGCTCACAATGAGTGCTAAAATTTGTGTCATATATGTATTTCAAAGAGTAAGTAGATTATGTTACTAAAACTTTTATGAATTTTAATTACAATTGTCTTGTTTTCAGGTTTCCCCCTCAACTTCGAAGTATGTGTCACTGTCTTTATCAAGTATTGAGTAAGAGATTTCCTCAGATACCACAAAATAATATTGGAGCAGTGGGTACAGTCATCTTTCTTCGTTTTATTAATCCAGCAATTGGTAAGTTAGTTTAAAATTGTTTCTATAGGTACATTTTGTATTTTGGAGTTTTATGTAGGCACTGGCTTGCAAGTCCTCGGGAGTGTAAGTACATAAAGGAAGGGTAATCAGGTAAAGAAAAGAAAAAAAAAAAAAAAAAAAAGAAGAAGAAAAATGTTGAAACACACATGGCAATAGTGAGAATCTACTGCATAATTTCAGATCACAAGCTGAACTTTTTTGCTGCAGAGAAATGAATGCTTTTCTGATTAAAATATTATAAAATTCATTTGGCAATGTATATCACAGGGTGGCAGATTCTCATCATACAAATGGAGGCATAATTTTCAAGAAATTAAAGGTTTTAAAGGGATATTCTGTACTTTACGTCCTGCAAAAATTCTTTCCAAGTTCAACACTAGATATGATTAAACAAACACTGACAAAACCTGCCAAAGTTGCTTTAGAATAGCTGTAGGTAACCTTGATAGTTACAGAGTCATTTGCTGCCTACCTCTGTACCAGTGCTCTAGACATATGTCTTGCAGACGCTGTTGAAGCTGTACGTCTGTTCACTGCATGTGCCAGGATTCGAAGCAAACCACTTTTACTATTTATTGTGAAAATAAATGGCCTGTTTGGTCCCTGTAATTCATAAATAAGCTTCGTAAGTGTAACTTGTGTTTCATTGCTATGGCTAGATTCATTAATATTGTTGATCTAGACCATTGTGTCACAATGATGAACAATGCGTGCAGTTCCTATATGACAAAAGTTTATTAAGAACGTGCATGCTGTGTTACGAGTACGATGCTGCCCCACTCTGTTACAAAATGGGATCACAGGTACAAGCTATTTTCAAGTAGGCAACAGCATTAACACTTTTTGCAGTCTGTGGTAAAGGGTACTTGGTTCAAGAACTCTTAAGTTACCACCTGCCCAGTTACTCCTAGCTATGCACTAGGTTACACTTAGTTATAACCATGCGTTTCCATACAAGTAAACTGTTATCCATAATTCTATTAGAGACACAAGCATAAACCACAGAACAATAGCTTGAGGGTTCATCTATTGTCAGGTGGTGTCATGGGCGTCGCGAACGGGGGGGCAAAGGGGGCCACGGCCCCCCCTTGGAAGTTGCTGAACTTAATGTGCAATCAATTATTGACTATTAAACTATTATTTTATTTAGGACAATTGTTATTTAGCATAAATCAATACGGTTAACTGCAACAAATATAAATTTCGACAATAAAATGATGAATTAATATCTGATTGCAAACTTCCAACATGTGGCCCCCCCCCCCCCCCCGTGGAAAAAGTCTGCCGACGCTCATGGGTGGTGTGTATATCCTTAATTGGCAACAAATATATCATCAGAGGCAACTTTCGCCACTTCATTTGGCTATGCATACTGACATTTTTTTAACATTGGACACAGGAGCAATGTTGGTGATTTAGTGCATGTGCAGAAACTAGATTTGAACTTAGCTTTTATTTGTTTCATTTCAAGTGTATCTGTGTATTTCTGATCATTTAGAGCATATTTAAAATTAGTTTTTTTTATGTTTGTATCATATTTGTGACATCCTATAGGATGTAATACCGCAACTGATGTCAGAAATTAAAAAAAAAAAATGTGTTGCAAGACGTAAAGTAAAGAAGAGCTGTTTTCTTGTTATTGGTATTTATAACAGTGCCAATCAAGAAAGAGATTGACAGTTCAAAGAGAGAGAGATGCAACAAATTATTATTTTTAAATTTAAGATCTGTTCTGAACAAAATCCACCTTGGTATTCACCTAGTTGTCTACTATAGGTTCTATTGAGTTCTGTATAGCTTTTGATCAAATTTTACACATGACCGGCAGGAGTGAAATTCCTCTATAGTTATTAACATCTCTTTTGTCACCTTTTTTATGAATTGGATGTGTCAGTGCATTTTTCCATTCAGTAGGAACTTTTTCTGTTCTCCAAATTTCTTCTAGTATGAAAGGTAGAACTGGAACTTAAAAATTCAATGTCACAGCTGGGATTTGAACCACAGACATTGAATTTTTAAGTTCCAGTTCTACCTTTCAAACATCGCCCACATACAGCTTGTGTGTTTAAAAACACCAGCAGTAAGTTTGTTGACATAAATAAATAATAATTCTTCTAGTATGTTTTCCATTTCCTCTTTTACTAGTTTACCAGATTCTTTCCACAGTTCTGCTACAATTAAATCATCTCTGGTTTGTTGTTTTTCAGATTTCTAATAGTTATATCTATGTCTATTTCATCTGGTGGTTCTGGACTTTCAGGTTCTACTTCTGGTCTCTCAATCCTTTCACTGCGGTTGTCGGAACAGGTCCAACATTGCTAACATCAGTGCTCTCATTTCAAATGACGGAACATTGCCAACGTGTAGAAGTTTACAGAACAACTTGCAGTACACTAAAAGGAAGTTTACTATGTGTAACATTCTCTAAGTAGTGTTGGTCTGCCATCTGTTGGGGTTGTATTTCAACCTGAAAGTCTTTCTCTGGTGTCTGTTGCTCTCTATAGCATAAAATCTAAAGCTCTGCACAGCAGCTTTGTGGCCGACATTTATGTGATGCACAAGCCTGTCACATGACTCAGGGATTCATGGCTGTAAAAAATCATGGCTTCTTCCAGCAAGCAGTCACGTGTTGTGTAAGATGTGGATTTACTGGTGGAATTTGAAGTGTTGTCATCTGATTTATCAGATTTTGAGTTTGATGTCACTGAAAGAGAAAGTTGTAATAAAGATTAGAAGTTAGAAATAGTAAGAGTAATGCCAATGATGTTTAATCTGAACCTGCAGAACATGCTAAAATAAGACACACTGATTCTTCTTTCCAGTAGCAATAGGGCACATTCAGTATGATCATAATTCAGGTATACAAGTAGATTTGAATAAAAATTTCACAGTGGCTGATATTTTCAAGTTATTCTTTCCGTTGCATAGTATGCATCATGTTGCAAACGAGAGCAATAAATATTTTACTTTCTTGTGTGAGAAATTACCACCAAGCCCCATTCCCATCTACAGACTTGGACAGACACTTTTCCTGACGAAGTATACAAAGCAGCCTACAAAGTTCACCAAGAGTTGTATGTTATGGGACTTAAAAAAGCTTTGCCACAGGTGTACAAACTTCATGAATTAATTTTGACAATTCCTGTCACCAGTGTGCCAGCAGAACGATCTTTTTCAGCGCTCCACAGAATGCACACCTATTTAAGTAACACACAAACTCCAAATAGACTTTTATCTCTGTCTTTGTTAAAAGGGGTTGCTTAATAAACTTAAAAAGCAGTAGCAAGCATCAATTCAAAACTCTGTCGATGTTTTTTGGAGAAGAATCGGTGCATTAAACTGAAATTCAAATAGACACTGTAAATTAGAGAGATTGTAAATACATTTTAAGTAAGGTATGTCACTATAATTTTTACTTTCTCTACTGGTAATTAGGGGAAGAATTGTATTCCACCCAAAAATTCAATGTCGAGATTTCACTGGAAATATATGTTTTGAGACCCCCTGAATCCAAAAAAAAAGGCATTTTTAGAAAAAGGTCCGTGTGCGTATGTGTCAGTCTGTGGACAGCATAACTCAAAAACGAAAAGTCGCTAAAAAATCAAAGTTGGTATTTAAGTTTAATGTCTTTCAAGGATGCGACACGAAGATTTTGAAGAAAATAGCCCCACCCTAAAGTACCCTTTACATGAAAACTTTTTCGAAAGTTTTGATTTTCTTGAAAATGGCCTTAACGATTTTGATTAAAATGTATTATGTTTGGGATATTTTGATGATAAATGAAATGTATATTTTGAATTTTCTGGCTATAGCCTATGTAGTCCTGTTTACTCTGGATGACTTTTGAATAACTCGTAAATCGTAAGAGATAGACAAAATCTTAGTGTACAAAAAATGTAGATCTCCCTAAAACACAATTTATTTCTGCATAAATTTTTTTCTAGAGTGAACCATTTCAGAGATATTCCTTGTAATGTGTGTGAGTTTCAAAAAATTAAAACTTTGGTGAAATGGAACATCGTTGTTCATTTTTTTTATATGTTAAGCATGCAAAGAGAACGGAATCTCAAAGCTTTAAAAGATTTGACTATCGCTCAAAGCCTACTGTATTCTAATATTCCCCTTGCACCAACAAGGAAATAAGCAATAAAATAATTTGTACAAATTATTTATTTATGCCAACAAACTTACTGTTAGTGTTTTTAAACACACAAGCCGTGTGTGGGCAAAGTTTGAGAGGTAGAACTGGAACTTAAAAATTCAATACCAGGAGAAATAAGAACTGGTTTGAGAATTTAATGCCATTCTGGCAGTTTGTCACAATAGCTCAGTGGTAGAGCAGCTGCCCGGTAAGTGGAAGGTCTGTGGTTCAAATCCCAGTTGTGGCATTGAATTTTTAAGTTCCAGTTCTACCTCTCAAAATTTGTACAAATGTTTATCTTAACACGAAGAAGATATAGGAATAAGAGTTTGTAAGATTGGTTAATACAAGAGTAGAGAAAGTCATGTGAGTGCAACACATCAGATTTTTATTTATATATTTGTTTATTTGTTTTATGTTATACAATTGCATAGAACCTATATAATATTAACCTGAAAACCCTCGGAATTCGCGACTGCCACTCCCCAGATTAAGTCTGAAGCAACTGGCAACGTGTATGAATCACCCACGCCATGCCACTGGATAGGTGAGAGGTGTGTATGCTATTTTTCACACAGACTCAATGAGAGCGACAGGCAAAGTTGACCAAAAGACAAGCATGCAAATAATGCAACCTGACTTGTGTTATAGTCTACAATAAGAATATAGGTGCTGTGGACAGGTCAGATATGATAGGCTCTCTTGAGTGTGTAAGGAAGACATTAAAGTGGTATATGGTATATGAAATTCTTTTTTCATCTGTTAGGCATGACACTTTTAAATGCACACTTACTATACAACTTCAAAGCTAAAGTCACATTGGCTGACTTTCAACTTACTCTAATTACAGAACTATTTCACGAATTCCATATACTAAGACCGACCACTAAACCTAGGAGGCCTTTATCCTGTGACCAACCCATAAGACTGACTGAAAGACATTTTATTTCACCAATACCATCGACACCAAATAAAAAAAAAAAGCCTGCCAGAAGGTGTAATGTGCGCTCCAACACCACCCTTGGCCAGAAAAAAAAGAAAAGAGACAAAGCACATGTGTGCCAAATGCAACGTGAGCTTATGTTTACACCCCTAGTTCGATATTTACCATACACAAATCAGATTTGGAAAGTATTATGCAGAGGTGGTAATTTCTTACTATTGTGACTTTGGTGGGTGTAAAGTAAAGAAGACAGATGTAGTCGAGATAAAGAAACACTTTTATTTCCGTAAACAGTAACTTTGTACACTCGTTGCAACAGCAAGAAAGTCTTTTCCAATTCACCAACAGCACGGCTCCAAATTCGTAACACAAAAACTGTCCCTCCTCACACTTTACCGCTATTTATATCTCCCAAGCACTATTCTCGAAACTTCAGGAAAGTTCAGTTATTATTGCGGTGAAATACAAAGCAGAAAATTCCAGAAGTCTCTATCCCTTTCTCTCTTTCGGCAAGCGCCCCAACAATGCGGCCATTCTCTGTCTCTTCCCTTCGGCTCCTTTGCGGTAGTGCCAACAATAATGCGATGGGCGACACTGCTCCCTCCTCAAGGCTGGTCGTCCCGAACAGCACCATCGTAACGGGCCAGACGATCCAGGTGTACCACTAACATCTTTCCTCGGGTCACCTTCTGGATGCGGTAGACTACGTCGTTAATCCTCTTTACCACTCGGTACGGTCCTTGCCACGGTTGTTGAAGTTTTGGGCAGCGTCCCTTGGTCCGGGTAGGGCGGTACAACCAGACCATGTCACCTTGCTGGAATCCTCGGCTGTTGGCTTGCCTGTCGTACCGGGTCTTCATGCGGTCGCTCGCCATCTGGATGTTCTGATGAGCCATCTCGTGCATGTCGTGGAGATGGTCTACTAGATTCTCCACATACTCGGTTGCCGGCTGTTTCACTTCCGGGGGCTCCCGAAAGCCAGGTCACAAGGGAGGCGTAGCTCTCGGCCGAACATTAGGCTTGCTGGTGTCATCCCGGTGGTGTCGACGAACGGTAGGCCAGCAAGAACAGTGGTACCTTGAGCTCCCAGTCTCGCTGATGGCTGGCCACGACCTTCCTCAGGTGCTCCTCTAGGGTCTTGATGTATCTCTCGACCATGCCGTCCGACTGTGGATGTAGGGGTGTTGTGCGTGTCTTGTTCACCCCAAGTCTTTCCAATGCCTCCTTCATTAGGTGCGACTCAAAATTGGTGCCCTGGTCGCTGTGGAGCTCTAACGGGACCCCAAAACGGCAGAACAGCTGTTCCACGAGGCAGTCTGTAATCGTCTTCGCCTCTTGGTTCGGGATGGCATACACCTCCGGCCACTTGGTGAAGTAGTCCACAGCTACCATCAGGTACTTGTTGCCTCGATCGGACACTGGGAATGGTCCAGCTATGTCGACGGCGATGCGTTCGAAGGGCGCTCCGACGTTGTACTGCTGCATGCGACCCCGGCTCCTAGTCTGGGGGCCGCGACTCGCCGCGCACACGTGACATTGACGGCATCAGTTCTCAGCGTCTGCTCGGAGCCTCAGCCAGTAGTAGCGCTGTCGGAGTTTGTCGATCGTCCGGTTTGCTCCTAGGTGTCCACCCGAGGTACCGGCGTGCACTTCCTCCAAGACTTCCGGGACCTTACTTCGGGGAAGTACCAACTGCTCTTTCTGGGTCTTCCCATCAGGTGATTCCCGTACCCGGAACAGCACGCCCTATTTGGTCTTCAACGAGTCCCATTGGGCCCAGTACGACTTGTATGTAGCGCTTCTGGATGCGATGTCTTCCCAGGTTGGCCTCGTCCCTGCCTGCACTTCTCTCAAGAGTGGCCCCAAGTCGGCGTCCACCAGCTGCTCCCTCCTCAGGCCCGCGCTATCCCATCCATCTGCAGGCACTGCCGTGACCACTCTGACAGGTGCGGTACGCTCCTTCTCTTCCACTCTTGCGCATTGGCCGCACTCTTCTGGGCAGGGTCTTCGGGACATGGCGTCTGCGTTGCCGTGGCTCTTCCCTCTGCGATGTTCGGAGGTGAAGTCGTACTCCTGCAACCTCTGGACCCAACGGGCTGTCTGGCCCTCCAGGTTTCTAAAGCTAAGTAGCCAGGTTAGGGCGGAGTGGTCTGTCCTCAGGTGGAATGGCTGACCGTACAGGTACTTGTGGAAGTGCTCCAAGGTCTTCACTACCGCCAGTAGCTCTCGTCGGGTGACACAGTAGTTCTTCTCTGCCTTGGACAACGTCTTGCTGTAGTAGGCTATCACCCGCTCGTGGCCGTTCTGGACTTGGGATAGGACGCCTCCAATGCAATGGTCGCTGGCGTCGGTGTCCACAATGAAGACGTCGCCTGGTTGTGGGAACCCCAAAATAGGAGCACTGCAGAGCGTCCTCTTCAGCTGCCGGAAAGCGCTTTCGGCGTCCTCCGTCCACACATAAGGTCGATGTTCTTCCGTCAGGCGAGTGAGGGGTTTGGCGATGCTGGAGAAACCCTTTATGAAGCGGCGGTAATAACTGCACAATCCAAGGAAACTGCGCAGTTCTCGCTTATCCTTTGGGCGAGGCCAATCTCTCACGGCCTGTGTCTTCTCCGGATCCGTGGCCACTCCGGTTGGTGAGACTATGTGGCCCAAGTAGTTGACTTCCCTGCGGAAGAGCTGGCACTTCTTGGCGTTCAGCTTCAAGCCGGTCGCCTGCAGTCTCTGTAGCACCTTGGTCAGTTTGTCAAGATGGTCTTCGAATGTCTTGCCGACGATGATGATGTCGTCCAGGTATAACAGGCAGGCGTCATAAGTCACTCCTCTCATTACTGACTCCATGAGGCGTTGGAAGGTAGCTGGTGCGTTGCAGAGACCAAAGGGCATAACTGTGAACTGCCAAAGCCCTTGGCCTGTCGAGAATGCGGTCTTCTCCTTGTCTCTCGGGTCTAGAGCCACCTGCCAGTAACCCGATTTCAGATCCAGGGTTGAGAACCACTGCGCACCAGCAAGCGTGTCCAGTGTGTCGTCAATCCGGGGTAAGGGGAAGCAGTCCTTCCTGGTGACAGCGTTCAGCTTCCTGTAATCTACGCAGAAGCGTAGCTCGCCATTCTTCTTCTTCACCAGAACTACAGGGGAACACCAAGGACTGTCAGACTCTTCGATCACTCCCTTGGTTCTCATGTCCTCCAGCATGTCTCGTACCGGCGCTTGTTTAGCCAACGGAACGCGTCTAGGTGGTTGCCGAATAGGCCGGGCGTCTCCGGTGTCGATGTGGTGAAGCACTCGGTCCGTGCGGCCGTAATCGCTGCTGCCTTGGCTGAAGACGCGCTGATATCGTCTCAGTAGTTGTTGGACCTTCTCTCTCTGTTCAGCGGTCAGGTGGTCAGCCGCCCTCTCCAGTAGCCTTCCAGCCGGGGCCCCAGGTGTTGCGTCGGCACCGGCTCCTGGGTCTTGTCTATTGGTGTTACGCTGACCACGGGCTCGCACGCCCCCAACTCCGTCCCGGCCTGGACGTCGAGTTCGGTGTCTGTTGGGTTGAGCGGTCTCACCGGCACCTCCTCTCGGCACGGCAAAAATGTCCCGGCTACACAGAGCCCGTGCACATGCGTCTTCCGGTCCAGCAGCATGTTCTTCTTGCGCTGGCCTTCCAGTCGCGCCGTCACTACCATCTCGCTTCTCGCGGGGACAACTACGTCTTCCCTGAGAATGACCCTGCAGATTCCAAGGCGTTCTTTGGGGTGCCGGAGCATTACTTCCTCTCCCTTAAGCCGCAGAACCTTCTTGCCGATGTCGACCGTCGCCTCGTGGCTCCTGAGGGCATCCAGTCCCAGTATCACCTCCTCAACCACCTCCGCGACGAACACCCACAAACGCAAGACACTTCGCCCCAGGGTCAACTGCAGCAGGGCCTCCCTCTCCACAGGCAAGGTGTCACCCGATGCCGTCACTAGTTGGTACGGTCGGCTCGGTTTTCTCGACGGCAAGCCCCTGGCTACGTCAGGTCTGATGACAGTCACGGCTGCTCCAGTGTTAACAAGCACGCGGCACAGCTTCCCTCTCACCCAACCGTCCGCGATGAGGCTGTCATCCATCCGTCGGCTGACGGCGCGCAGTGTCACTCGAAGGGATGATGGTGATGGCGCCGACATGCCCCTCTCCACGCCGGCCATTACTCGTTTTCCGGCTGCTCTTCTTGGTGCCGGCAGTCTCTCATCAGGTGTCCCGGCTGGCCACACCCCCAACACACGCCACCTGGTCTTCGTCGGCGTCCCTGGACTGGTCTGCGGTCTTCATCGTAGCGGACACTCCTTGTCTTCGAGGTCGGGGTAGCCGTCACTTTGGCCGCTTCCATCCTTAATGCGGCCGTTAGTGCCTCGTGGATGGTCTTGTAGTCGCCGAGCTGATGCGACGTATCTCGGCATCGCGTACCCCGTCGACGAAGGTATAGGCGGCTTCTCGGGATACGAATTCGGAGGGGAGGTCGACCAAGGCTTTACTGGCCAGCTGTTCGATTGCCAGGGCGAACTCCTGCAGCGTCTCCACTGGCAGTTGCGTCCTAGATTTCAGTTGGCTGCGGTAGGCTGCGGCTAAGCGGTGGTTTCCGAACCGGTTCTCCAGGGCCTCCCAGATGTCCTTGGGCGCCGCCGCTGTCTGGACTGCGTTCAGCACCTCTGCGGCTCATCCCTGGAGGCTGGCTACCATTTGTTGTGCTTGGCCACTGTGTCGAATTGACGGCGGAAGACCTCAAACGTTGACGTGCCATCGTACTTCGGTGGTTTGACGCGCGTCGATGTTGTGTCGCGTGCTGGAGCCTCGGCCTTGTAGTTCTTGAGCTTTTCACTAAGCATCCCTTCCACCATTGCATTTAGCTCCTTGGCGCTACCGTCGACCCTGTCTTCCAGAACGCTAAGCCGTTCCCCGACATTCTCCAGGACGTCAACGCATTGGCCGAGGCCCTCCATCTTTCCACCGAGCTCTTTCACATCCTTCCTTACACCAGCCAGTTGCTCGTCAATTTTCGCCGATAGCTCCGTCTTCATCTCTTTACAGTAAAGTAAAGAAGACAGATGTAGTCGAGATAAAGAAACACTTTTATTTCCGTAAACAGTAACTTTGTACACTCATTACAACAACAAGAAAGTCTTTTCCGATTCACCAACAGCACGGCTCCAAATTCGTAACACAAAAACTGTCCCTCCTCACACTTTACCGCTATTTATATCTCCCAGGCACTATTCTCGAAACTTCAGGAAAGTTCAGTTATTATTGCGGTGAAATACAAAGCAGAAAATTCCAGAAGTCTCTATCCCTTTCTCTCTTTCGGCAAGCGCCCCAACAATGCGGCCATTCTCTGTCTCTTCCCTTCGGCTCCTTTGCGGTAGTGCCAACAATAATGCGATGGGCGACACTATGTATAATTTATAACCATATTTGCTTCATACTCATAGAAAGAATTCTAAATAATTAAAATTTGGGATACCTCTTAATTGTTAATGAATTTCTGTTCATTAATATTTTGGCAAAGTGTGGCTTAAAAAAATTAAGACCTCAAAATTTAGCAGCTTTCCATTAGTGTTTTCTTTCTAGCCCATGAACAATCCTTTGTAAAGTGTGTTGCATTTGTAATTTTCTTCCTATTTTAAAACCTTTTATTTTTTAATTGTGTTTCATCGGTAGTCATCTACACAAAACTTTGGTGAGTGTTTCAGGATATTTTATTTTAATTCTGCACAATATTTTAAACAATATACTTATTAATATTTAGTTAAAATAATTCAGCCAGGAAAGTCTGTGATCTTTTTAATACTCCAGCAGTGAAAGGGTTAAATTGCAATCTTTAAGTTCATGACAATTCAATAATTTTTTAAAAATCTAGGTAGGATTTCATAATTTTCCTTATTATTAAGCCCCACTTCACCTTTTTCACTTACAAATCTCTATTTAGGAGGTAAATATTTTGTTAGGTTTTCTTCAAATGTTTTGTAGAAATTTCTTATGTTGTGCTTATTGAAATCTTCGATTTGGGTTAATTGACTCTTCTCATAACTCCTTTTGGTATTTCTAACGATCGTGGCAGTTTTTTTGTGCTGTTTTAAATTTTTTGAAATTACCTTTAGTCTTAAAGGCATACCATCTTTTCCAAGTTTATAATCATTCCCTGATAGCTTCTTCACATTCTTCATTCTACCACTTGTGTTTTTATGTTTCTGTACTGGATTTAATTTCTGAGCAGTTTCAATTATTTTAATCATAATTTATTATTATTATTATTATTATTATTATTATTATTATTATTATTATTATTATTATTATTATTATTATTATTATTATTATTATTATTATTATTAGTATCATTATTATTATCATTATTATTGTTGTTGTTGTAGTAGTAGTAGTAGTAGTAGTAAACTAGTGAACCTACTTGTAAAGGATAAAACATGTAAGTAAATATCAGTGTAAAGATTTGCTTAACAAAAGAGACATATCTGTGAAATATTGATGCTTATTCTAATGTGAAAATGCTGCTGATATATCATTCACTTGCATCACTGTTACAGTTGCTGGAATTCCCCATGGAATTCCTTTCTTCCATATTTCCTTCATTTTCCCAGACTGTACTTATTACAGCCTTTGTATGAGTAATTGCTTTTTCTCCAGTTTTCAGCTTTTACTGCTGTTCGCACTTCTTCTGTCAGCTTTACTACCAGTGGCACAGTGAATTCTTTGTTGTTTCCCCTCACATAACCCTTTACTTTGGCCCAAATTAATTCAATCGTTAAAATGGGAATGATAAGGAGGGGAAGGCTAATTATTTTGTGACCGTGTTCTGCAGCAATGCCATCGAGTGTATAATCCTTTAATTGAGGAAGCTACCTATACCAAATACAATTTTATGTGGTTCCCAAATATTCTCAGTTTTTCCTTTGGTTGCACTATGTTTGTCACTATTTTTGGACTTAGTTAAACATTCATTGAAAGTGTTAGATTTGCACCTGCTCACAACATACGCACAGATACACAGACTCAGACACACGTCAAATAACCATATAAATTGAATGATTCTAACGAACTTGTCAGCACACCGGCAATTTATAATTGCTGCAAACATTGCTAGCTGTGGTGAAAGGAAAGTATTATATATATTGCAGTGACAAGATAAGATATATGGTGTATGTTACTGCCAGATTGCTCGCCAGGTACATGCTAATCAGTGTTATAATAGCGGCAACACTATTCTTTCTGTTGCTATGACGTATCCATCCCCTCCCATTCGCTTAAACATTCTTGCCATGTGGTTAGCAACTGTTGATCCCCTTCTTGATTGGTGCCAAGTATACATATATCATATATTTGTTAGTTTACATAAATAATATAATGGAGACATTTCTTGATACTAGTTCTGAGATGAATACCTAATTTGTAAAATTTTTATTTATGCACCACATCAAAAACTTTATACAGTTATTTCACTGTGTCTTCCACATTACAAAGGATTGATATAATTAATGTTTGTGATTCATTGTAAAAATTTGGTTTCAGTGAATCAGTCTGTGTAAGTCTCTCCAGTCTATGAGCTGCATCCCCCTTTTAGAAACACATTGTTAAGGAGAAAAAGCTTATCATGGAATCTTACAATGAGTTTACCTGCTTCAGTTATAAACAACTACTGTACTAATGATTACTACAGAACTGTGCCCCAAAACATGTTATGAGAGGTAGTTTCTTCAAAGCTAATTGAAGAATCTTTATAAACTTCTACTAAAGTAGAATCTGAGTCGTTTTACAAGTTTGTTCTCTGAACTAATGTCACACTTCCTAAATGATTTCACAGCTTTGAGTTTTCACAGCATTCCTTGAAGCTTCCATTTCACAAATTTGCAAAATACTAAAGGTTTGTTCCAACACGATCCAGAATAAATTCTGAATTATCTGAGCATATGCAGTATCTAAGTAGGATACTGACAAAATCGGTTCTTGTACAGAAGTAGGAACTGCAAATTCTGGACATGTGAAAATCGTATAGCCTGCAATGCGTGCTCAGGTTATTCAGAATCACAGATTAATAATGGTTCAGTTAATGCTCTAGCCGTACAAAATTCTGAAAACTAGTTCCGAGAGCATGTGCGTAATAAAATGTTGGTATTAGTTCGGAACGCGTTTGAGAACCGCTTGTTGGAATAGATCTTAAGCCTTTTCCTTCTTCTGACTTTGTTGTGCATCCACAACTTGCCAACAGATGTTAGGTGATTCAGCAACAGAAACTTAAACACTAAAATCATTTTAACAGTTACTGGAAGTTTAAAAAATGAATAAATAAATGAACTAACACTGCTATGTTCACTGATGGCAGTGAATGCACCCCTACTGAATTCTACATAATTGTAATGCTGTCATAAACTGCAACATATATGCTTACTTTTACTGTTTGCCTGTAAAATATACAGGAGCAGTGGTCTTTTTACACTTTACTGCTAAGGAGCCATTTTTATGGCTTTGTAGGTAGTTGAAAAGTATTGCAGATTTTCACCACGGTTATGACAAAGCATTAAATTATATTGCATTACAGTGTGACTTAAGATTACAGACTGGCCCCCACTTCATTGGGCTGCAATAAAACGCACAGCATGTAGATTTAGATTTTGATTGTACCACTAGTGTCCTCTAGTAACCAACAATAAATGGGTGCAAACTTCAGTAATGGTCAACATGAACTGTAAAGCCAACTCCTTCACAAGTTAAAGGTTATTTGCATTCTATAGTCACAGGATATATTTCTTATTTTTTGTGACAGGTTTTGCTAAAAGTTCATGTTATAAAGCTTAAAATAGGGAATAGAAATCGGAGTGTATCCTAGGAAGTGATGTTCTTGTCCTTAATATGTGTTAATTAAGGTATCAGGAAGAATTTCAGTATGTGTGAAGAAAGAAGCAGTGCTACCAGATCTTCAAGTTGAAACAGAATTCCCATTTATTTTACATGCAGTTTTTGTACATTTACTGCATTGTATATTTTACGCATTGATATCAACCCAAAATGATTACAGTTTTCTAGATGAGGGACAGGCCCCTAATAACCTAGTTGTCAACTGGCCCTTAAACACTACCACTCATTCACTCACCGGATGAGGGAAAGTTTTATAGTTTTCAGTTTCAGGAAGTTTCTAAATATACTGCAATGAAAGAAAAAGGATTTTGTATCTTGGAGCAGAAAATATTGTCAGAAATTAAAACATCTTAAGTTCTGGTGTGTAAAGTGCATTCTGTACTTCAAACCTGTTTTCTAAGAAAGATTGTGCTGCTCTACAGTAAACCCCATGGCACACAACAGCCCGTCTGGGCCAAGGTCTACTGCCTGACCACTGCATCCCCCATCTCTGCCCACCATAGCTGTCATGAGTAGAGTGCAGTACTGGAGGTGGAACGTGGTCAGTGTACCGGTCCCTCCTGGCTGGTTATGTGGTCTTCTCGACCAGGTACCGCTACTTTTCAGTTAAGTAGCTCCTCAATTGGCCCCTCAGGGACTTAACAAGGCTGAGTGCATCCCGAACCAGGTCTCCCAGTGGAAGAAAATTCCCATTCAAGTACCGGGAATCAAACCCAAATCCCTTGCTTAGAAAGCAGCAATGCTACCACTGGACTAAGGAGACAACCACTGCTCTACAGTAGGTTTCAGGCTGTTGCATTTTTCTGCCTTACTGAGAAGATCTTTCTTCCCTGATTTTTAATGTGAACAGGTTTCATTTGTTAAAAAACTGGAGATATTTTTATGACACTGCAACTTTCTTATACCTGATAGATTTAAGAGGATGGTTTTATTTGAATCTCCTTGTTAGTAAAAATATATCTGGATATGAGACCTCTATAAATTGCAAATGCCTATCACAACCCTCAATGTGGAGAATGATCACAAGTTATAGGTGAGAGTTTGCATAGCAAACCTGCACTGAGATTGTTTGAAGTAGCAGAAATTAACTATGTGCATACTTTTTGCTTCCTTTCACTGGATCTACAGCTTTTGGTGAACTTTGGTCTCCAACTTCTGCCTTATTTTCCCATCCTCTGACTCCAGTTTTCCATACACCTGGTTCTGCATTATCTAATCACCTCACCTTTAATCTCCTTTTTGTTCTTTCTGGATTACAACCTTGCTTTTAACATTTGTTTTGGTACCCTACCTTCTTCCAGGGGCAGTGGACTAGTAGAGCTAGGCTGATCCCCTAAGTATCTTCAACTTATATATAAATTTTATTAAAGTTAATGTTTAAACGTAAGAAAGTTTCAATAAATGACAATTTAAATCTTGTTTTTCGTTCGCTCAACACCTGTACCTTTGAACTCATCCTGGCAATATTCGATCTCCCCCTTGCCAATAACAATATCCAATCAACTTACCTAGGACTAACTGCAATGAATGTGTTCATTGTCCATTAGAAAGGATGTGTTAGTACATTGATTGTTTTTGGTATAATGAATTAAATGTTGAACTTGTGCCTGTAAAGTATCACTTGGATTAAAATAATATCGCGTGTTTTACACTGCTTAATAAACATATAAAGGTACTCGGTTCAGAAATAAATCCTCTGCATGTCACACCAACTAGTCATTGTCTGCCAGCACAACCAGTCATGCCTTCCAACAGTCACAATGTTGTATTTTGTATCGTTTCTTACATAATGGTACTTCATTCAGAGCTTTAGGTTTTCAGGAAAAACAAGACATTATAGCAAAGTGTAGGCCTACTCCGGATGCTTCTGTGAGTACACAAATGATTTACTGCATGTAAATCGAAAAGTAAACTAGATGCTGGCCTTGTATTATTTTTTAAACTGATATAGGAGTGTGGAAGAGATAGGTTTCTCTGATATCAAAGATTTAACATGAGAAAACACAATCACATTTATCTACAATAATGAAATAGAAAACTTTTGGCAGAACAAGGATACACTTTCAACCAAGTGAACAATGCAGATCAGATGTTTTGAAACATAATGCCAAAACTGACTCTAATAGAGAAATAATTACGCAATTAATCAATGTACCTTGCCTATTGCCAAAACAAGAGGTCCATTTCAGAGGTCATAATGAGCATAATTAATTTCTTATTTGGAGAAACTATATTGAGTTCTTGCACACTTTCTAAGCATGTGAAGCTGTAAAAGTCGTTGTGTCCTGGTTATTGGATCGCCATTTGAAGCTGAAGTCGTTGGTGACGTGACGTTGCCCTTCGATGTAGCTCGCCCTGGCTGGTTCTGCAAGAGATCTCTTTATCTCGGGTTTGCGTAAGTGTAATGGACAACCCAAGGAAACTTTTTATATGTTCTTTATTGCCTCTTAAATATTTTCGGGAGCTATGCCGAAAATATTTGTATACGTAGAGGAATCTCACTCACATCCGCGCAGCACGACCTGCCGTACTGGTCTCTGGTTGAGTAGTGACCCGACGCTTTCTCTCTTACCCACGCTAAGAAGACCGTTCGCTCCAATTTGAATGTCATGACGTCATCTAAGAAAGCCTCGTATCCAAAATGCTATTTCCTTTTCCCGCAATTTAGAGATGTCCCTTTCTATTATAACATGTTCTTTTATGAATTTCGAATATATAATTACCTTTTTAGGATTAAACGATGTTTACTTTATATTTTATTAAATATATCGCGCGACTTTTAAGGTTGGTCGACTTGACTTTCGAACGTGTATTTAAACTATGTAGTATGACGTCATGACTCGCTAATTTCAAACCAATAATGCGTTTATCTTACAAATTTAACGACTATTATTTACTCATATCCGGCAATTAAATTAAAACGTGTCTTTTTCAAAAGCCCATTCGATCGGAAATCTAAATTTCGGTATCAAATGCCCCCATTTATATTATTTTATTATTTCATAATAAAATAATGTAAATGTCTTGCCCGAAAGAAAAATTAAAAATTACTCCTGTATTTTGAATAATCGGCAACACTCCCATTATATACAATTTTCAATTACACTGTTTTGAAATTGGTGATTAACATATTTTCTCATTAATCTTTTTAACATGACAAACAATTATACATTTGACTTAACATTAATCCTTAAATACTAATTACAATATGTTATGGTTTCTTCTGTGAAGCTTTTATATAAAGGTTAAATTTCAAGAGTCTTTCTTTATACTTCCTTCTTTTAGTTCATGTTTGCTCACTTCGCTCTCACTATCACTTGCACTGTGATTTTTTTTTTTTTTTTTTTTTTTTTTTTTTTTTTTTTTTTTTTTTTTTTATTGTAACACATATCTGTACTATATCCTTTAAGCACTAAAATGTACATATATTTATATAAATCCATTACACTCTTCAGACAAGTTCTTTCTTTGTCTTGCTGTGATAACTATCTATACATCTAAATATTTTAACAAATGTTTACAAAGTAAATATTCTGTTTTCTCTCTATGCGGAGATGAACAATTTAACAATCTTTCTGAAGCTGTTGTTGTGAGCTCTATACAATATATTTTTAAGCTCTTTGTAGTAGATAGCAATTCACATTCTGCATTTTTCATGAATATGTAAGTACCTGACCAATATATGATTTTCAAGTAAGCTAACATTTACATTTTATCTCAAAGCTGATTGGGCGCCAATAGACAAATGACACTTCCAATTTTTCTTTTACATTAAATCAAGGTTCCAAGGCACCACACGGTTTCTTGTATGGTCGAAGGAGTTGTTTATGCCATCTTCCCAGACATTTTTCATTTTTAACATCTTTTAATTCATAGGTATGATAACCAAATTTTGATATAATTTCTGCAGGACCTTTATATAACAATTCCATCCTTTTGTTCCTACCTCGCAATGCACATGATAACTTATGGTCTTTAACTAGTACCCAATCGCCTATCTTAGGTTCCCATTTATGTTTTCTACTCTTTTTCTTTAATTTTCGCTTCTCTGCCTTTTTCTTGATTCGTTCAAAAGCAATTTTCGCTCTTTCTTCTTCACTTAACTGAATGTCATTAATTTTCAGTGTTTTTGGTACCCCGATCAATATTGGTTCTGGTTCAATTCCTAACATTAATTTTATTGGTGCAAACCCAGTAGTTACATTAATGGTATGATTGATAATCTTTTCTATCAATGGACAATATTTCACCCAATCCTTGTGATTATGATGTGTAAGTACACGTAAATAAATTCCTACATCTCGGAGGACACGTTCTGTTGGATTCCCTGATGGAAAGTATGAGGAACAATGATTTAGTTTTCTCGAGTCTAATGTCACCCTAATCTTTCCATTGGCCTTATTTAGAATACATAGGGGATTCACAAATTCTGAATTCGAAATCTCAATAACCTCATCTTCTAACATTGACTTTATAACTGCATCTACCTCTTCTCTTATTGTACTAGGGATAGCTCTCGCTTTATGTGTAAAAGGTTTGATGGGTATCATCTCAAACGAATGAGTATAAATATTACATTTACCAGGTTTCTCAGAGAATACTTCTTTATTTCGGATTAATATTTCAAACAGTTTATCCCTCTGTTGTTCATTTAGTTGATCAGCCTGAGTTACCTTTTCCCTCAACAATTCTTCTAAGTCTTCACTACTCTCCCTATCATAGTACCTAGTTGCATCAGAAACCCTCAAATTGTCTATGAAATCATTTTTATCCCATTCTACATTTTCTTTATTATCGACACTGTACTCTTTGACATTTACTTCAGTTAATTCCATAGCTCCTACTTTAACATATTCTACAAAGAATGTATCCCCTTGGATTTCTTCTTCCTCTTTTTCTCGTACAATAGTTTCTGAACTACTATCTTCCACAAAAGGCACTATAATGGTCTCATCTTCAACTTTCATTTCTAGAATCATGTTTTTAAAATTCACCACAGCTTCCCGGGCATAAAGACAATCACAACCTATTATAATATCTGTCACAAGTCTTCCTACAATCAGAAATAAAATTCCAAGTATTCTCCCATTTATTTCAATATTTATCATTGCTTGAAATTTTACTCTCTCTTTTCGTTTTCCCACAGCTAGCGAGCAATATATCCCATTAACTGGTAAAGACATTACTTTAAAGCCACTACTTTGTAAATTATCATAAAAATTTTGTGAGCATACTGTGCTATTTGATCCCGTATCTATAATTGCATTGTATTGTTTTCCATTTACTCCAATTTTGATTTTAGGTGGATCTCCTACTTTTTCGTTTTCGTCGTTTCTATTTTTCCATTCTCTTTTCTTTTGGATCATCATTTGCCTTCCAGGACTATTTATTTCCGAGTACTTATCACAATCATTACTAGGATACCCAGTTCTCACTGAAGGCGCGTTTGACCGGGTCTGGCGTTTCCCTGATTTTTATGTATTGCTCCTGTACTATTTCCCGAATTGTTACTTCTGTTTTCCTGCATTAAATCGGGGTTACTTCCTACCATGTTTTTGACCGTGTTAATGGCCTCAACCATTTCTGCATTTTCGGGGGAATTTCGTCCATTAGAATACCTTTCTTCCTGTCTTGGTGACCTCGGTCTAAACTCATTATCTCCGTTTGTCCAATACCCATCATTTGAATTTCTACTATGTCCAAAATAACGTCCCCGTCTACCTCGATCAAATCTATTTGTATTCATATAATTTACCCTTATATTTCTTCCCCTTTGATTACCATTTCTATTTTGGTGACGCCCTTCCTGGTTATATCTACCTTGATTTTCCCACCGGAATGATTCCATCCTTGGTACTGGTCCTTTATATCTTTCCCTAATCTCACTTCTATTCTGATAATACTGTGCCCCTTGCCCGAAAGAATTGACAGTTTCTTTTCCTTCATATGTATTTCCAAATGCGTGTTTTGGCTTATTGACTTCTAAGGCTGATAATAATTCGATCATAGCTGCAATGCTATCGGGTCGGGCTATGATTAGGTAGTGTTGAAGCGTTTCCGGAAAATGTGGAGTAACTATATTTATTAGATCTTTTTCATCTAAAGGAGGATCCAACATCTTCGATTTTCTCGCTATTCTCATAAAATAGTTTACCATCGATTCCTCCGATCTAGGATTAAACTTTCCATTGCTTAATTCAACTCTAATATTAGCCTGCCTACTAGCTCCCCAATATCTGGTTAAAAAGATGTTCCTAAAGGTCCTGTAATCATTATTGTTACCCATAGAAAGGCCTAGCCAATTAGCAGCATTACCCTTTAGACATTTTCTTACTATCACCATCTTGTACTCCTCTGGTATACGTTTCACCGTGAAGTACTCTTGTAACCCTTCTAAAAAGGCTTTAGGATCATCTGAATCTTCATTTTCAAAAACTGGAGGTGTCATTTCATTTAAGACATGGTTAGGCCAATGTAAATTTGAATTGTCACCTATCCCTGAGCTATTTCCGAGATCAGAATGGGAATTACTGTTACCTCTATTTTGCATCGAAATGTCAGCTGATACACCTGGTATTGCCTCGTTTCTTGCAACTTCATCACTAAGATTGTTGTGTTTACCTGCATTTTCATTTAATTTCAAATTTTCTAAGGCCTCTTTTACCTGAGTAATTTCTGTTACTACCCCTTTTATTTTGTCTGTAACATCCTCCAAATTTCTAGCCTGCCTTTCACTTTCTACATTAGATCTTTCCATTCTAACTTTACACCCCTGTAGCTCTTCTCTAATTTCTTCCCTGTCTTTATCTAACCTTTGTACTACCTCTTCCCTTTGTTTGTCTAATTTATATGTTACTCTTTCCCTTTCTTTCTCTAATTTTTCACTAACTTGTTGACCTAATTTCTTTTCAGAATTCTTTACTTCTTGCCTTATTGTCTCTAATTCTCCCTTAACCTGTTCTCTATTTTCTTTTACTTCACTACTAACTTTATTAATTTCCTCCCTAACTTCTTCCCTAAAGGTTTCGAAAGCTCTCTTCTGATTTTCCAATTGCATTCCCAATTCCTGTTGTCCCTTCTCTACTTTCTGTCCTAACTCTTTACTATTTTCATCTATCTTTTGACTTAACTCTGTTCTTAATTCTTTACTATTTTCATCTATCTTTTTACTTAACTCTGTATTCATCTTTTCCACTGTTCTTAATTCTTTACTATTTTCATCTATCTTTCGACTTAACTCTGTACTCATCTTTTTCATTATCGTTTGAAACATATTCTCTATTTCTGACATAAATGCTGGCCTTTCTGAATTACTACTAAACATTTCTGAACTACCTCTAGGTGTTTCTCTAACGTTCTGATCTTCTAATTCTTGGCATATTCTGCTACCAATTACATTCTGATTAAATTCTTCCATCCTACTTACACTTTTCTCAATTTCCGGACTGTCAAAACCTATAAACTCGCTATCACTGTCTTCCATTTCTAAGCTATTTACATGTGTTTTTCTACTCACCAAAATTTTCAATATTTTCACTATTTCACTTTAACTGCACTTAAACTTGTTCACTACACGTTTCACAGATGTTGACACGCTGGGCACCTTCTTGTCTGCTGGTTCAATGCTGGCTCGGTCGTCTTGGGGGGTTGGTCCATTCTTTCGACGCCACACGTTGGGAAGCCAATTTGAAGCTGTAAAAGTCGTTGTGTCCTGGTTATTGGATCGCCATTTGAAGCTGAAGTCGTTGGTGACGTGACGTTGCCCTTCGATGTAGCTCGCCCTGGCTGGTTCTGCAAGAGATCTCTTTATCTCGGGTTTGCGTAAGTGTAATGGACAACCCAAGGAAACTTTTTATATGTTCTTTATTGCCTCTTAAATATTTTCGGGAGCTATGCCGAAAATATTTGTATACGTAGAGGAATCTCACTCACATCCGCGCAGCACGACCTGCCGTACTGGTCTCTGGTTGAGTAGTGACCCGATGCTTTCTCTCTTACCCACGCTAAGAAGACCGTTCGCTCCAATTTGAATGTCATGACGTCATCCAAGAAAGCCTCGTATCCAAAATGCTATTTCCTTTTCCCGCAATTTAGAGATGTCCCTTTCTATTATAACATGTTCTTTTATGAATTTCGAATATATAATTACCTTTTTAGGATTAAACGATGTTTACTTTATATTTTATTAAATATATCGCGCGACTTTTAAGGTTGGTAGACTTGACTTTCGAACGTGTATTTAAACTATGTAGTATGACGTCATGACTCGCTAATTTCAAACCAATAATGCGTTTATCTTACAAATTTAACGACTATTATTTACTCATATCCGGCAATTAAATTAAAACGTGTCTTTTTCAAAAGCCCATTCGATCGGAAATCTAAATTTCGGTATCACATGACACCAAATTATACACACTTACAAAATGCTAAAGTTTTAAAAGGAAAAGGTCAAATCAAATTGAAAATGATTATATTGAAAGTGTTAGTGATGCAATTCTAAACATGGCAAGAAAAGAAGTAAAAGATGCACCTTTGTTGCTTTAATGCTGGATGAAACAATAGATCTCACAAAATTATCTCAGCTTTTTACTCATTGTGTAAAAGAGGATGGAATAAAGGAGAGATTGTTATGCTTTACAAAGGTCAACAATAATTGCACTGCAGTTGCGTTAAGCGAGTATGTATAATAAGATTCTTACAGACTTTTAGTGCAAGTTAGAGAACAACCTTGTAACTCAAAGTTGATGGGGTTGGAGCATTTTTTGGTCATTTAATTGGGTTGCAAGCACTAAAGAAGAAAATATATTCCAATAGGCTATTCATGTTATCTCATCAACTTAGTTTTATTATAGTCCGTGCAATTCATAAAAAAATGTAAAATATTTTTCCAAACATGAATGACTTCTGTTCTTTTTGTTTTCTCTCTCATTAAACAAAGTGTGTAAATGTACTGAATGGAGTAGAAGCCCAGAAGAGGTTTCCCTTGGTGTCAATTACATATTGCAGTTACAACCCTAGGATTGTGAAGATAATATATAAAAATAAAACGGAACTGATTTCATTTTCTGAGCATATTAATGACCCAGACCTCTGGAACAGTGGTACTTTTATTTGTGCCAGAGGATATTTAATGTCATTGAAGGATTTCATTTTTACCTTTTTGTTGGAAAATTTCAGGCATATTTCTGCTTTTATTGATACATTTAATATTCTCTGGACAAAGACTTTTGATGTATATTGCTGTATTTTGAATTTAAAAGAGACCATTTCTTTCATTCAAGAATCTTGAAACAATTTTTATATCTATGCAACATTAGAACAAAGTAACATAAATGAGAATGAAACTAGAAAGCGACAGCAGGATGATGAATTGGGTGATCCCAGCATGAAATATTTTCATCTTTATGAGATAATTGACAATAATTGTCTAATGGAAAATTGATTTCATGACTTAGAAGAACTAAAATTTATATTGGGCTACTTGAGTCAAAAAAGTTTGAATCTTTCAATACCACATTTTCCAAAATTTTGTTTACTTCCAAATCAGGCTACAAAACATTTGTTTCATTTCAAAAATTTGCAAAGTGAATTAGTGGCTGTTTGTATGTTACCAGATTTTTCAGACAGGACAGTGACTGAAATTGCAAAATTTTTGAAAGACACTGAACTAGGAGAAGAATCATTTTCAGAAGTTTATAAATTAAGCTGCCTCATAATTACAATTCCAGTGAGCACATCTACAGTATAACATCGTTTTCTGCTTTAAAACACGTAAAGATTTACATACAAAACACTTACTGGATAGATAAACTTTCCCAACTTTTATTATTATTGAGTGGAAAGGCTCTGTTGCACAAAATTCAAATCAAAGACGTTTCTAGAAAAATTCACTCGAAAAGGAGAGAGGAGGATTCTGTTGATGTGCAGATGAAGGAGGTAAGCTTTATTTTCGTTCTAATACGTGTTACCTATAATTGTGTTTTATATGTTTCTCCTCTGTAGATTTGTTAAATAGTGTCATGGCAGATCCATTATTGCTGGCCCCCTGAAAAATATCACTGCACGCCACTGCCTTCATCCACTCTTGCACATGCCCTAATCTTGTTCTTTAAGCCTTTATATATCTTACAATTTCTTGTTTCTCTATTAGTTTTTCTAATCATAATTATATTATATTCTCTACTTTTCTCCATCCTTAATTGGTCCATAAATTCTCAAAATAACTTGATTGTGTTCCCCTGACCTCTTAAAAAAATCTCAAAATCTTCTCAAAATCTTCATTTTGAACCACAACAATTTTCTTCGTGATGTTATACCCTGTGTTTCTACAGCATAGATTACTTGTTGTCTTATGAGTGTTTGTAGATCTTAAATGTTTTACCTCTGTTAATACCTAGAATATACTTGCTTACATATCTTTGAAATATCATAGAATAGGAATATAAAACAGTGAGTACATTGATTCATTTTTTCAGTATCACCCCAGGAGATGGGCATTGTAAACAAGCAAGTTCCTCCGTCAGTGAAGCGAGGTCTCATGCTAATGTCTAAGATTCTTCAGAATATTGCTAACCATGTGGAATTTAGCAAGGAACAACACATGTTACCATTCAATGATTTCTTGCGTGCTCACTTTGAAATTGGCAGGAGGTAAGAGCTTTTACTTCTCAGCCTGCAATGAATATCTCATAAAAACTTTTGAGGTGTATTGCTGTATATTCTGTCTCTTCTAGGTATGATAAAGGATATGTTACACAATGTAAGCAGATGTTTACGGAGTGTTGTTTCCAATCTCTGATAATGAATTGCAAATGTGATGGCTGCATTTGTGCATGCGCAGCAAGGTCAAGCATTTGTGAGATAAACAAACCAGTTGCTGTGCTGCCTTCTCAGTAGTAGGATGTGTGTGGCTCTCATTATGCCTAAGCAAATAGAACCATTTTGGGAAGGCTATATTGCTGCCCTTTCTGGCGCACAGTATAGTTCTGCTATTACAGACATATGCAAGAAGCAAAATTTTGTTGTGTCAAATTATGGGATTAGCTCTAGCACAGTGTTGAATAAAAAGGGAAAGGGTTGTATGGATTAACTCCATAAGGAAGAAAACGGGCAAACCCACGATGTTCTACTACATACTCTCCGGAGGTGATAAGGAAGATCAAGACCCTTATCCATGGTAGTAAACCAGCCATGCAATGGATCATTGCAAACAAATTGGGAATATCCCTCAAAACTGTTAATACCTGTATAAACAAAGATTTAAACATGGTGAAATGCCACAATGGTTGAGTTCATGAGTTGTTGCCACGTCATATCTCAGAACAGCAGCAACAGTAGGTGGCTCTATGAGAAGCACCTGACAGGAGAAAAATCGAAATTTATGGCCACATTAGATGAGCCAGATGTGTATCTTAGTAATTGCAACAAAGCCCGTGCAGTTTACTATCAACTAAGAGGTGGAAAAAATTTTCCAAAATGGTATGCAGAATGCAGAGAAAGTTTCTCAAATGGATTTATGGTCATAGCTGGTTACTGCTACCATGGGAAACTGATACGATTCATAGAGCTGCTTAAAAGGCCAAAATCATTTCCCAGTATTATCAGGATGGATTCTCACCCCAATTTACCACACTGAAATCCTGGCTTTCTATGGGAGAAATCAAAACAAAGTGTGTCCAGTCAAACTTCTATTTCAATTTTAGCATTTTTGCAAAGAATGGAGCAGGAAACTGGGATACACTCTATTCTGTTCAGCAATATCCCAATGAAATCTTGTGATGCTTCTCCAATGGATTTTTACGTCTTTGGACTCTCGAAAAGGGCACTGAGAAGTAGGTGCCCTCAAGCAATTCATGGTCTTTGGAAAACCTGTAAAGAGAAATGGGAGCTTGTGGATATGACACATTATGCAAGAGCCTTCTCTGGTGGGAACTGAGGTGCAGAGCTATTTCTCGGATGGACAACAAATAGAGCATGATTGGTGGCGGAGACATGACTTTTTGTATGGCCGGAACAAAGTCAAACTTGTTTTCAGAGATAGGAAACAACCCTCTGTATATGTTTGATAAAATGTCTTGTTGAGGAAATAAAAAGTGGATGATAATAATAAGACGGTTTACGGTAGTCACAAAGAGTATAATATCGTAACTTATGCATAAGAAACATTTTTAACATTGCTAACTTTTACAAGAATAATTTGCATCTTTAGGACATGTTTCCCAGGCATATTATCTCATCTTCATCTATGATGAAATTGAAACATGAGGTGTCCAAATAAAATCACTTTCACAGTAAGCCAACTTTCAAAGTTATAGTGGTCTGGTGTCTTTTCCTAGAACTTTCATTGAGGGATCTCATGACATTATACTGTCCATATTTTTACTATCAATATGCTTTCTAATGAAGTTAATAATTTGCTTAGGAGTAAGACCTGAAGCTTTCCTGGCAACGAACATATTCTAGATGTTCTTGGACTTTAAGTCAGGTGTAGTGATGAAGAGAGTATGCATCTCTCCCATCATCAGGATGATGAATTTCTCATCACTATACTTGGCTTGAAGCCTGAGTATGTTTAGAATATTTGTTTAGGAGTGATCATTTGTTATGTATTATGTTTGGTATCATTTTATCAGAATTGTGATGCAGTAATTGATTTATCCTACACTCTGCATTTAAAATTTCTAAGGTGTTCTTACAAATTAATTTTTCTTCACTTTTTCTATATGTTACATGCTTGTTAACATCCTGCAAATTCCTGAATTTTATTTCTGTGCTGTAATAATAATAATAATAATAATAATAATGTTTATTAGCCCATAGACAATTATACAATTTGTTTCGAGCATCGTCAAACTACAAATACAACAAAACAAAAATTACAAAATAAGACTTAACATAAACATATTCTATGAAATACCACTAAGTAGAATTATATACAACATATTTACAATTCCTCTATACAGTATAAACATTTTCCTATAAGATATTTCCTTAGTTCTTTTTTAAAACTTTCTCCTTGCTTAGCTTTAATAGTATGTGGCAATTTGTTATATAGTTTGACACCACTGATATATGGATCAGATTCACTTGTTCTTTTATTAACATTAATTCTATGTATATTATTCCTACCTGTACTATCTATCAAGTGCAATTTCAATAAATTTTGAAGCAAATGGTTGTTTTTAGGGTCTTGTATTAGTATTGTGTTTTCAGATAATTTTAAATTTTTCAAGAACACAGTTTTGTAAGGAAACTTCTCTTTTTTAAATAGCAAATTGGTTGGTATTATTACAAAACAACCTTAGATATTAAAATGTAACAAAGAATGAAAACTGTCTTTTTTCTTCTTTTCCAAAAAACTATTTTGGCTTAATCAGTAAGAAATCCCATAAGAGTTTACTTGACATTGCAAAAAATATTGCTACACTTTACTATAAAAACATCAAAACTTACTTGTTAAGGTAAAATCTATAAAAGTATACTACCATGTAACTGATGTGTAACTCCAATGATCTAAACTCCAAACTATCTGGATTGCCAATTGTACAGATTGCTTAAAGGGGCAGGGATGTAATATTGACTACTAAGCCAACAGGTTGGTTTTGTTCAACAGTTATTATAGTATAAAGTTATAAGGTGTGTGCACTTCTATATCTTGAATCAATCAGTAACAAATATATTTAAAGACAAGATATTCTAGCAAACAATGAATACAGTTAAGTTGAATACCATAGTGAGCCCAACCTACTTTGAACGTAGTATAGCAGCTACCGCATGAGTCATCAGTAAATACAAAACTGTACAAAATGTGAACAATATTGTTTTCTAGTCATTAATATACAAATTTAGATGTTTTTATTTTTAAGAAAGAGCCTTTTTTCATGATGTGTCCAATTATCCAGATTGTGTCTGCCCCCAATGAATCAGGAATAGTTGGAATTGTGCTGTAGTGACAATTGTGCTCCCTTTGTAATTTTTATGTGCCATATTTTATTCCTGTTCTGTATAGTTTTGGTTGTCTTGCTTTGTAAACATGTAAGAATTTGCTTTTGAAATTGAAAGTGACAATACATTGACCTTCAGTAACATAATTAAAGAACTTTTTTTTTCTTTCCTTTGTAATTTTTATGTGCCATATTTTATTCCTGTTATGTAAACAGTTTTTGGTGTCTTGCTTTGTAAACATGTAATAATTTGCTTTTGAAATTGAAATTACAATATATTGACCTTAAATAACATAATTAGATAAAGAACTTTTTTTTCTTTCCTTTTATATTTGTGGTAAGATTTTCTAAGCCAATGATACAAATTTTGAAAATATATTTTAGATACAAGAATGAAGCCTTTTATCTCTTCAGAATTGGATAACTATAATGGTATAACTACATATGTCCACGTTGTGTATTTCAAAATTACCTTATAAGTTAATTTAATTTAAAAGGTGAGTTAATTAATAACACTGAACAACACTTACAACATATTTTTCCAGGACGCGTTTCGAAGGTTAACTTTCCTCCATTATCAACCGGACAATAACTGGGTTTCCATGGTGTTTCATGGTGATGATGGTGATGCTTCTTCTGGTGTTTCTTCTGGTGGCGGTTCAATGAACTTACTGAAAATGTCTCTCTGAGGAATGTCGAAATTAAATACTCAGTTTCTACTTTTTAAAATAAAGATTTGTTCCCATGTGGACAGTTCTTGTTTTCCGGTTGTGTTTGAGAAGTTTCGGTTCTAGCTTTATGTCATGATTTTTTGTCCAGAAGTGAAATGCAACCGCTGATTTTTCTAATTGTTTACTCTTAATGTTTCTAACGCGTTCCTTGGATCTAATTTCTAAATTTCTTTTGGTTTTTCCTATGTATATTTCATTACAATCACTGCATTCAATTTGGTATATGCCAGATTTTTTGTTAGGTGGAATAACATCTTTGATGTTTGAAAGTAGTAGGTTTTTTATGGAGTAATGGTTTACTGCTGCTAGCTGAATGTTGTATTCCTTGAACACTTTTTTAAATTTATCAAAGGCCCATGGGTGATATGTGAATTTTTTGAATATCATTGTTGTTTTTGCTGCTGTGAGAGTTGTAGTTTCTTTTAATAACTTTTTTTCTTTTCTGCTCGTTTTACCTTTTTATCTACTAATTCTTTGGGGAAGCCGTTTTTTTGTGCTATTGCAATTATTTTGTAATATTCTGTTTCATATTCTTCTGCTAAAAGAGGGATGTTCACCAATCTATGTGTTAAACTATTGAAAATTGCTTGTTTGTGGCTTCTTGGATCGTAACTATTAGCTTTTATGTAGTTGTCTGTCTGCGTTGGTTTTCTGTGAATACCGAAATTTATTCTATCCTTGTTTTTGATTAATTTTAGATCTAAAAATGGTAATTTATTATCTTTTTCTACTTCCACTGTGAAATTTATACTTTTGTCCTGTATGTTCAGAAGTTTTAATGCGTCACTGATGTGTCTTTTTGGAACTATTGCAAGTATGTCATCCACATATCGCTGCCAGAGTTTGAACATCCACGGGAAACCTTTTGTGATCCTTATTTCCAATGAACTCATGTAAATATCATATGATAGAATAAATTTCGGTGTTCACAGAAAACCAACGCAGACAGACAACTACATAAAAGCTAATAGTTACAATCCAAGAAGCCACAAACAAGCAATTTTCAATAGTTTAACACATAGATTGGTGAACATCCCTCTTTCAGCAGAAGAATATGAAACAGAATATTACAAAATAATTGAAATAGCACAAAAAAACGGCTTCCCCAAAGAATTAGTAGATAAAAAGGTAAAACGAGCAGAAAAGAAAAAAAGTTATTAAAAGAAACTACAACTCTCACAGCAGCAAAAACAACAATGATATTCAAAAAATTCACATATCACCCATGGGCCTTTGATAAATTTAAAAAAGTGTTCAAGGAATACAACATTCAGCTAGCAGCAGTAAACCATTACTCCATAAAAAACCAACTACTTTCAAACATCAAGGATGCTATTCCACTTAACAAAAATCTGGCATATACCAAATTGAATGCAGTGATTGTAATGAAATATACATAGGAAAAACCAAAAGAAATTTAGAAATTAGATCGAAGGAACACGTTAGAAACATTAAGAGTAAACAATTAGAAAAATCAGCGGTTGCATTTCACTTTTGGACAAAAAATCATGACATAAAGCTAGAACCGAAACTTCTCAAACACAACCGGAAAACAAGAACTGTCCACATGGGAACAAATCTTTATTTTAAAAAATAGAAACTGAGTATTTAATTTCGACATTCTTCAGAGAGACATTCTCAGTAAGTTCATTGAACCGCCACCCGAAGAAACACCAGAAGAAGCATCACCATCATCACCATGAAACACCATGGAAACCCAGTTATTGTCCGGTTGATAATGGAGGAAAGATAACCTTCAAAACGCGTCCTGGAAAAACATGTTGTAAGTGTTGTTCAGTGTTATTAATTAACTCACCTTTTAAATTAAATTAATTACAACAACACTGTTTTCAAACTTCTGTGAAAGGAAGATAATTACCTTATAAGACCCGTTATTTGCTTGCAGGTTCTTCATTCAGATAGCCTCAGACTGTGAAACAGTGGATCAAGCATCCCATTCTATGTCATTTATCAGTGATGCCAACATCTTAGCATTGCACCGTCTGCTGTGGAATCATCAGGAAAAAATTGGGGATTATCTCTCTAGCAGTCGTGACCACAAAGCAGTAGGACGAAGGCCATTTGATAAAATGGCAACTCTCTTAGCATATCTTGGTCCTCCAGAGCACAAGCCAGTGGATTCACAGTAAGTACTCTCCAACATGTTAGCTTAAAAGTACATCATCATTAAGTTGGAGAAAACTCAATTAAAATCAATATTCTGGCTTTTTCTCCATATACTGTTTTAATACTTCACTTACCTTCTCAGCCAGAACACAATTTCTGAACCATTGAACATAAAAGAAATCTTTCTACAAATGTTCTCACCCTAAAGAAAATCATGACAGATGTCATCAGTAGTAAATTCCAGTAACATTTGGCATGCTTATTTGAAACTCACAATTTAGTATGTAATTATGTTATTGATTAATTAGAAGCTTATAGACATGATGTATTGCAAATATACACATATACTGGGTGGAAGTAAAATAATCCTGTAGGCTTAAAGAGCAAATTCATCTTATTGTGAATAACAAGAAGGTCTAATACCAAAAGCTGAAAAGTTTATAGTTACCTATAAAAAATACTTTTATCCAAATTTTACTGGATTACTGTTGATTAAGGGTTCTTAATTTATGACTATATTCATAAAAACCGAACAAATACAATTTTTTCCTTTGGCATATTTCAACATAATGAATGGTTTTTGTTTAAATTAAATTTATAAAGTCCATAATTTGTTGCCTCAGAGTAATTGTTGGTGAAGATGCTTCCAAAAACTTCTGCATCATGCTATAGGAATTCGTTTTTTTAGACTGGTAAAGAAGTACATAAGTTCCATTTTAAAATGGGTACATTAAAAATTAAATAGAATCATACACTTCCCAATTGGCCAAAGCTATAAACAGTTGCACATAAATGTTGCTTAATCTCTTCAGCTGTATGGACGTGAAATTACGTCCATTTAAAATGACGGATAAGTGATAATGAAAAAATCAAAGAATAAAAGATGGGAACTACCAAACATTCAAACAGTAATTCCTCGAAAAACAGCAGTTGCAACCTTCAGGTTGATTACAGGACATGATTGTCTGGCAAAACATTTAAACAGAATTGGGATATATTCTTCACCACTCTGTCCTCTATGTGATCTGCAAGAGGAAATGGATCGAGACCACCTTCAAATATGCCCGGCCACTTCTAGTGCCCCATCCATCAGTGAAAAATATTGGAGAGCAAGAGGATTAATGACTTCATTGTCAGAAATCCAGCATTAGCTAACAACAACATATTTGAAGGTGGTCTCGGTCCATTTCCTCTTGCAGATCACATAGAGGACAGAGTGGTGAAGAATATATCCCAATTCTGTTTAAATGTTTTGCCAGACAATCATGTCCTGTAATCAACCTGAAGGTTGCAACTGCTGTTTTTCGAGGATACTCAGGAATTACTGTTTGAATGTTTGGTAGTTCCCATCTTTTATTCTTTGATTTTTCATAGTAATATTTTGCAATAATTTTTTTGAATTCAGAGTTGACTAATCTTTTAGCTGCATTAAAGGGTAGATTAACTATAGATTTCTGCGCATTGCCGGTACCCTTTTTTGCAAGAAAATCAGCTTTCTCATTACCACTCAGTCCACAGTGAGCTGGTATCCATTGAAAGACTAGGTACTTTTGAAGTGCTGTTAGGAGGTTAAGGATTTTCCAACATTCAATAATTGTTTGGTTTTTTGGTGACAACTTGGAAGTAATTGCTATAATTGCTGCCCTGGAATCTGAGAGAATAACTGCTTGATGAAAATATGAAATTCTATACAAAAGATTTTGTAGGGCCATTCGAATTGCTTCAATTTCTCCATCAAAGTTTGTAGTTCCATAGCTTAAAGATTTGTAATAGGAAAAGAGGTGACACGTGACTCCAGTCCCTGCTCCATCTTGGTTTGATATCAATGATCCATCAGTATAAATATGGAGCCATTCGTGTTCTGGAAATCTACTATGGATTGTCTCTAATGCCAATAATTTTAGAACACTAGTTGGAGTATCACTTTTCTTAACTTCTTCTGTCAGGTGTAAATAATATGTGATGTCTAATGTTTGTGTCGGATTGACTTTAGATATGAAGTTTTCCTTTGAATTAGGAAAGTATACATTCTTCTTGATGTCTTGAATTTTGGAAAGAAAGCTCTCCTGAGTCTTTAGTGTATGTGTAAAATTTCTCTTGTGCCATGTATTGAATGGGAGTCTGATCAACTTTTCGTGTTGAATAAGAGCCACTTTTTCTATTTCATATTCAATGGGGTATTGGTTGGTTAGTATTTCCATAGCTGGTATTGGTGTGGTTTTGATAGCACCTGTAATTAATCTCTGACTTTGGTTTTGAAAGATTTGAATTTTTTTTGTTTTGCTGTTACAAGAACTTCGCTGCAGTAAGTAAATAATGTCTTTATATATACATTGTATGTTGTGATAAGAGTTGCTCTGGAACATCCCCACATCATTCCTGTTAGACGTTTTAACAGTGAAAGGCACCTCTCTGCTCTTTGTATTACATTTTCTATTTTTTTGGTCCATTTAAGTTTGGTATCCAATGTAATTCCTTTGTTTCTGATAATTGTTGACCCTCAAAATTTAGTTTTATGTTTAGTGGTTTTTTTCTTAGTGAAAAGATTTGGTAGTTTGATTTTGTTGTATTAACACTCATTAAATTTTCTTTGGTCCACTTTTGTAGGTTGTTTAAGGATTGTTGCATGGTTTTTTCTAGTTCTGTACTTTTGACGATAAGATCATTGCTGACAGTCTTTGCTTGGTATAGTAGAGTAGTCTATATCGATGGAGGCATTTTTCACAAAAACTCTTTAATGAGACACAGCAGCAAGAGAGTTAAAATCTTACACTGAAATTTAAATATACACTATGTTCTTCCTTTCATAGAAGTTTGAAAAGTGTTGTTGTAATTAATTTAAACTATGTTGTAAGTGTTGTTCAGTGTTATTGACTCACCTTTTAAATTAAAAAAATGCCCTATGTTTTCTATACTATAAAACAAATAATTTTGGAGCTAGATTAACCTGGTCTTCGAATATTCAAAATTGAGTACCATATTCGAAGAAGAGATAGAAAAATTATTTTGGAGACATGTAGCATGTGTTTTATGTTTTAAACACTAAAATATTTCTGAATTTCTTTTAAAATTATATTATAAATGTATTTCTTCTGAAATTACATTACAAAGCTTTATTTCTGAGAGACTCATCAGATTTGTTACGCACCAGTATTATCTAACAGCTCACAATAAAGAGCATGATTGAACTAAAGAACTGGTTCAACTCATAATTAATAGAGAAGAATTCACATAGTTAACAGTTGCCAGATAAGTAGGACCAAGAACCTGTTCATATTTCTGATGTCTATTATTTAATTATTAAAGAATACTTAGTGCTAGGAAGTTTTAAGTTACATCATTATTTAGCATTTTAATTGGTATTTGTAGCCAAGTTATAAATGTTAAAAGGCCTGCTTTATTTGCTGCACTTTATTTTTGCTTGCATCCTGTTAAGAGGCACGTTCAATAAGTCCTTAGAAAAAGATAGAAAAACAAATTATTTTTGATAGAGTTTTTTATTTTTTAATCTTCTTTTATCTCAATACACTTTTCCCAGCATTTCTCCAATTGTTTTAAGCCTTCCACAAAGTAGGATTTTGGAAGATCCTCAAAATAGACATCTGTTTGGGAGATGACCTCTTTGTTAGACGTGAATCGTTTTCCACCAAGCCACTTTTTCAAGTTTGGAAATAAAAAAAGCCATTGGGGGCCAAATCTGGTGAATACGGTGGATTCAAACCTTAATTCCACAATTTTTGGCATTGAAACTGCGAAGGTGTGCATCCTTGCATTGTCTTGATGAAAGAGAATCTTTTTCTTTGCCAGACAAGGGCATTTTTTTCTTGATTTCTCTGTTCAAGTGGTGCAATAACGATGCATAATACTCTTCACTTATTGTTCTTCCCTTCTGCAAGTAATCAATGTAGATGACTCCATGTGCATCTCAAAAAGCACATTAGCTTTTATGGAGCTGGTTCACCTTTAAAAACTCACTATTTCAACTGTACTTTTGCCTCTGGAGTAGTAGTGTATCCATGTTTCATCCAGTAATATATTGATGCAGAAACTCGTCAGGATTGCGACGGAAAAGTGCCAAAGCAGCCTTCAGATCGATCACACGATTACATTTATTCTCCTGTGAGAGCAAATGCAATACCCATCTTACGGAAACCTTTGTCACACCTAATTTTTTATGCAAAATTGAGAACACTGTACAGTGTAATATGTGTGTGCCCTCTACTATTTCATGAATTTTGATTTATTGGTTACTCAAAATCGTACCCTGGATTTTGTCAGTCATTTAAGAGGAAGTCACAAAACCACAACATCGGCCTTAATATAAAACTGTTAAAATCTATTAATTCACCAATAGAACTGAATATTTGGGAAAAAATATACATCATCAAAAACAGTAATAAAGTTATTAATTTCGAAATACCAGCATTGAATGAAGTGTTAAAACTCTGCAACCCTAACACCAGATGGCAGCAGAATAGAGACAACAGAGAAAAGGAACAAGAGGATAACGTCAGTCATCCAACGGCTGAAGATGGGATCGAATGGTCCTGAAAACGTTTCCGCTTAAAAAAAGCAGTTATTAGTGAAGGTGTGTGTAAATAAGTGACTCAAAATAAAAAACTCAAACTTGAAGTCACTTCTACTGGATGTCCAGAATGATGTTCATCATTTGTGGATGTGCAGCCACATTTAAGTTTATTTACCCAATTGCAAATTGTTGCAAATGCAGGAGCAGATGTGGCATGAACTTCATCCAACTCGGCTTTTATTTCTTTCTGTGTTAAGCCTTCTAAGTAGAAGTATTTAATCACCACACAAAACTCATTTTTTCCATCTTTTTCAGTAAGCACAATTTTGTTGATTCAATTGCTTATGGCAACGAAACCACATAATGGATGTAGCTGAAAATTTAACTACCATCTAGTAACAGACTGCAGTTACTAAATGCAAACTTTTTTTGATGCTAAGAGTGTAATTTCTTGGCTTTTCTAAGGACTTATTGAATGCCCCTTGTATAATTTTATAATCATGTTTAAATGTACAGTATGAATCAGCTATTTTCATGCAAACTGCGGGGCATAGCAGATCAGAATATTGCACCTTTTGCCAAGCAATAATTTCTTGTGCAGAAGGCATAAAATTAACTTTCGTGTAGATGAGAAAGGGGGATGATGCAGAAATGCCTGTCTTTGAAGACCTCATTAAGGATTCCGTATAACCATTGCAGGTTTCTAATTCAATGTGCTTTAATTCTAAAAGTGCATATGAAGTGGATTAATTCAGTTTGTACTACAGGTTCATTAAGTGCACTTTGTAAATGATCTGACAGTATAATCCTCATTTTGGTATACATATCTACTTTTTGTAATTACTTCTCTAGGACTTAAGATTAACTAAAGTGTAAAAATTCCAGCAATTGGTAATTATAGATTTATTACAATTAAGGATTAATTTCACCAAAGCATAAGGTTGCAAGTCAACATTACCGTAAAAGTAAATATGGAAAGCAAAAATTAACCTAAAAATAATAGGGGTAGTTCAGATAATTTTACTCGTCACTGATCTAGCTTAAGAAGGTAGGAACTGATGGTACTCATGGAATTCCAGTATGTTAATTAAAAGCCTGGACTAAAAAGTATTTGAACTGTGCAAGTGGCTTTAAGGATATGATGATATAATAACAGATTGTTTTTTTGCCAAAATATATTAATCAGAGGAAAGAACTTTAATGCATGTTCAAATTTCTCACTGCATTTGCAAAATAGTAATATGTCAATATAGAAACCAGAATATCTGTGGTTCCTGTCCTGGCCATGGCATTGAATTTTACAAATCTTATTCATTCTTCCAACAAGAATATCACAATTTTAAGGTGGATCTGATTCCAGAGCACCTTCTTTCCTAGTAAATGCTTCTATAGATACATTGAATGAATAGCCCTAATTTATCTATATACATATGGCTATTAATTGCTAGTGATATAACCTAGGCACACCCAGCACTAGTAGTTTGCATGGACTAAAATATGAGGGTTGTTGATTCATTTGTATGAAAATATGCTTTGGTGTTGAAGTTGCAGCTTTCATACACAAAAAGCTATACTATCCATACTAATTTTTCTGTCAGTAAAAAGAATAGCTAAAGAACGTTAATACTCTTTCATTGTTAAAAGATATTTCCCTAGAGCAATACATACATGATAGAAGAATTATAATGGAAAGTATAACTGAAGTAAACTATAAGGCATACAGTATTAGAAGGCACATAAGGCGGAGCTCGAGAGGACTCACCTATAGCGACTGTCCGATCATAGTCGTGCAGTATTGCCTAGTTCGGAATGCACAGCACAAGCGTAAGCCACAGAGATTTCCCTTTTTCATGCACCCAAAATTATTACTGGAAATTCGGCATTCTAATATGCCGTGGTGTATGTGCAAGAATTTTTGAGGTAGCCTGTACAAAGGCCATTTTTCTACGATGTATGGTTCTCGAGTTATCGGTTCGAGAATAAACAACTAACTCCCATGTTTATGCTTATGTATGCAACTTCCAATCTTGCCTGTGTGTTTTATTCCTTTTTATTATGCAGTTGCAGAGTAAGCTATTATGAAGTGTCGTTAGAACTGCGTATATTTAGTTCATAAATTAACTTACCATGGATCACTGCAGTCGTGTGCAAATTCTTTAGTTCGGTTGAAGACCAATCCTTAACGCAAATTGTGCTTTGTGTAACTGTGACAATAAGCAGAAAATTCACATGTTACATTGTGTTTAGTGAAGCGTTTACAATGTCACTTTCAAAGCCTGGTACCAGTGGCACAGGTACTAAGGGTAAAGTACTCCGCTCTCAGGCCAGGAATATTATTTTTAAAGTGTACAGTTTTTTAAGGAATTGGCACCTGAGGAAGGGCATTTAAATAAGTACGTTAATATTGAGTGTTACAGTTTATAATGTTATCATCATTGTTTACGTTCTGACAATTTGTGACACCACAAATGTTTCTTTCTTTGTTCCTTCCCCGTAACTTCCGCTCTCTGGCGCATCACTTGGCAGCAGTGCAGCCACTGTGTGCACACATTGGTTCAGCTCATGTGCCTTCTAAAACCGTACGCCGTATAAATATCACTGAAAAGAACAAACTGATAATAATAGTATGCAGTCTGCTTTTTTCCTCATATGCCAGGTGGAGTTCCATTGACATGTCAAGCACCAATTTTGAGGAAATAATGGTGAAGCACAATATGCATGAGAAGGAGGAATTTAAGTCCATCAAATCCCTCAATATCTTCTATCAGGCTGGATACAGCAAGGCTGGTAATCCTGTGTTCTACTATATAGCTCGCCGATATAAGTAAGTAATACTTTGTTACTCATACAGGAGTTGAATATTGATAAATCAAGGAAAGTGGTATTCATTTCAAAGATATTAAAAATAATATAATTTTAAAAGTTACCTATTTTGAAGTTAGTGATAGAATTTACAGATATTTGTCTTTCAGAAGTGCTTTTATTGATGGCATTTCTTTCTGGCTTTGAGAATCCAAAACACCTATTCAGCAACACTCTCCTTGTTCTGACAGTATGTGCTTTGCTCTTATTAAATGCACTTAAATGTATACATTACATCTACATGATTACATCTATAGTAATCAATGATTTTCCGCTTCATTCTGGCATTGCAACCTGACAAATTTGACACTTGCAAGGTGCTATCCTGGCAGCTAAACATAAAGCAACATTGTTTATTTTTATTATTATTTATTTTTTATTTATTAATTTTTTTTTTTATGCTAACCATGGTTAAAATCCCGGCTATGGTATTGAATTTTCCAGTCCTGATTCTAGTGTTGAAAATTTGGGTTATAAATCAGACAGCTTTCAGATTAAGCTAACAAGAATTCCACAATAAGTTATGCAGGTAAATTCTTTTGGTTAATTCCTGCTTTATCATCTTCGTAAAAAGCTTGCCCAAAGTCCAGAGCTTCAGTTCTTTTGACTGCATCCAATGTTTTATTTCAAAAGACCTTTGTAACAGTAGTTCCAAAATCCTTTTCGGTGTGGCACATGTTACCAAATACCCTACACTAAATATCTTCTCCAGTTTCTTTCAGTTTTTCAGTCTACCAGCATATGATTTTGTTGCACTAAAAACAAATTTTCACCCCTACCAGTGTAAATATTTTAGTACTGTCAGAAGCATGGAGTACCTTCAAATAAGGGAATGAAATTGATATAGTATTTTCTTCTTCTGGAAGCATGTATATTCTGTCATTAACACAGAAATTGCATTAATTTTATAGTTTTGAATTACTAGACATATACTTTTGCTCATGCATATATCTTGTTTTACAGATTAAAGGATATTTCATTGGAATATTTAAAATAACTGCAATTCTTTTTTTACAGCATCCATGATTTTTTTAATGTAGTTAGAGTAAATGTTAATGAAAGGTAATGCATTCAAACTTATATTCTTTTATACGTTTAAGTAGTTAAAGTAACATTACACAAAGGGAGTGAGTGCACAATATAGGGGTGCCTCAAAAACTTTGAACTGTTATACCACATATGCATGTTTTTAGATTGAAGTTAAACCAAATTTCTTGAAAATTACAGGGCTAAACTAGTCTAACCTATTTTGAAAGTTGTCTGAAAAGTATTGCACAAAGATTAGAATCTAAACTTGTACTCCCATATTTTGCAGTTATGCCCTTCTGATGAATATAAATTCTTTTGTAGTTAAATGTTAAATGTTGTAAAACATGGATGTGTAGTAGTATGTGTAATTTCTTAAATGTTTTTTTTTAATTTCTTTTACTATACTATTTCCATTTTTCTTTCCACAGAATAGGAGAAACAAATGGAGATCTACTAATTTATCATGTGATTTTAACACTAAAACCATTTTGCCACTCGCCCTTTGAACTTGTTGTAGATTTTACACATACATGTTCTGACAATAGATTTCGGTAAGTATTTCTTCTCTCATTGGCACATGTGTAAAAAATGGAAGATGTATATATACTTCCAGAAGGTATTAGTTGGGGTGAAGCATTGAGATATTCAAATTTATCTTTCCAAGTTCCAATTTTTGTAGAGACCAAAAATAAAACAAAGAATAACAGTTTAAAAATCAATAGAATATATAGCGTGTTTAAAAAAGGACTTTACAACTTTGACAGCTCATAGTTATTTATTCATTTCACTTATGGGCATGGTTTTAGTGTCATCTTGACTTACAGTAGATCGTTATGATTCGCATTGTACACTATTGTAGAATCATGCCACTGCAAGTGCTAGCGGCAGTTGTAGCAAAGATAGCTGTCTTTACCGGTCCTGAGCGTGCTCACTGTATATTTTGGTTTGAGGAGTTAAAGTCGTTGACATCTGTGCAACGTAATTTTCCTACAAAGTCTGGTAAAGAACCTCCCAGTAGATCTACTATTTATGCAAGTTGGCACATTGCCACTCTGCCTCTGTGACGTCCGGGATTTCCTGAGTGTATTCTTTCCAGGTAAATGGATTAACTGAGGAGCGCCAAATGCAAAGCCCCCACACTCACCAGACCTGATACCTCTTGACTTTTTTCTGTGCGGATTCATCAAGGATACAGTGTTTGTTCCATCCCTTCAACCTCTCTATCAGAACTCAGACTAGAATCTGCATTACAATTGAACGAGGCACACCTGACATGCTGCAGTAAGTTTGGCAAGAGTGAGTGAGTGATTAGGATTTAAGGGCCCGTCGACAGCTAGGTCATTAGAGCCCCAGTTTGGAAGAGATGACTTCAGATGGGATGTGTGCCCCATGACCAATGGAGGTCACATTCAACCTGTTTAGGTAGAACTTGATCTATTGTCAGTTAAGATAACACCAAAACCATGTCTGTAAGTAAAATGAATCAATAACTATGAGTTGTCAAAGTTGTAAGGTCCTTTTTGAAATACTCTATATAAATGTAAATAACTAGTATTATACTAGTTTACATAATGAGCACTGTAAAATAATTGGCTATGTATTCTTAGCTTCCTAATCAACACTAATAGCAACCTCTTACTGTTACCAGGACTGAGTTTCTGCAGAAATGGTTTTATGTGTTACCAGAAGTAGCATATGAAAATATCCATGCAGCATACATTTATAATTGCAATAGCTGGGTACGAGAATATACCAAGTTTCACGACAGGATATTGGCGCCACTTAAGGTAATCATCTGTCATGAAACATAGCAAGCTAAGATTAATTTACGTATCTTTGAATAAGCTAGTAACAGTGATGTGAATCTAAATTATAATGAAAATTGAATTGGATTGAAACACTTAACATCATTCACATGTAATTAATCTTGACCAGTTTCAAGAGCTTAACTTGCATCCATCATCAGAATTGCTCAACTGGTTCTTATAGATGTTGTTTGATGTGTGGTTGGTTGGGCTGACATCTAGTGTGGCCTGCTGAACTTCCATAAAGGGTTTGGTGGCAGCAAATCAAAGTTCATTTATGCAGAGTTTGTTTTTTATGATATGAATTTTCTCCCAGGTATCCAACTCTATAGCGTGTTTTGTAGCTTTTAAAAGTTTTATGTTCAGCATAATGTTGTGGCTGGATGTCCAAAAATGGTGTACAACTGCAGATTTATCCATCTGTTTGTATTTGACGCATCTCATGTGTTCTTGTAGTCTGGTTTCTAAATTCCTCTTGGTTTACCCTATGTAAATCTGGTCACAATCTGGGCAACTGATTTGATAGATTCCTGCTTTTTTACTTTCTCCACTACGTATAGCAAAGTAGAGGAAGTATTGTATTCCACCCAAAAATTCGATGTTGAGATTTCACCAGAAATATATGTTTTGAGACCCCCTGAATCCAAAAAAAGACATTTTTAGAAAAAGATCCTGTACGCATGTGTGTGTCTGTGTGTCAGTCTGTGAACAGCATAACTCAAAAACGGAAGTCGGTTAAAAACCAAAGTTGGTATTTAAGTTTAATGTCTTTCAAGGATGTGACACGAAGATTTTGAAGAAGATTGCTCCACCCTGAACTACCTTTTACATGGAACATTTTTCTTTTTTTTTTTTTTCCCCTTGAAAATGGCTCGAACGATTTTGATTAAAATGCCATATGTTTGAGATGTTTTTATGACAAATGAAATGTATATCTTGAATTTTCTGGCTATAGCCCATGCAGTGCTATTTATTCTGGATGACTTTTGCATAAGTGGTAAACCTTAAGAGATAGACTAAATTTTACTATACAAAAAACCTGATGTGTTGCACTCACATGACTTTCTTTACTCTTGTACTAACCATTCTTACAAACTCTTATTCCTATATCTTCTTCGTGTTAGTTAAAATAAACATTTGTACAAATCATCTTATTGCTCATTTCCTTGTAGGTACAAGGGGAATATTAGAATACAGTAGGCTTTGTGCGATAGTCAAATCTTTTAAAGCTTTGAGATTCCATTCTCTTCGCACACTTAACGCATAAAAAAAATGAACAATTTCCATTTCACGAAACTTTTGTTTTCCAAAACTTGCACACATAACAAGGAGTATCTCCAAAATGGTTCACCCTACAAGAAAATTTATTTGGACATAAATTGTGTATTTTAGCAAGATCTACATTTTTTGTACAGTAAGATTTTGTCTATCTCTGATGGTTTACCAGTTATGCAAAAGTCGTCCAGAGTAAATACGGCTACAGGAGCTATAGCCAGAAAATTCAAGATATACATTTCATTTGTCATAAAAATATCTCAAACATATGACATTTTAATCAAAATCATTAGAGCCATTTTCAAGCAAATCAAAATTTTCAAAAAATGTTCCACGTAAAGGGTAGTTTAGGGTGGGGCTATTTTCTTCAAAATCTTCATGTCGCATGCTTGAAAGACATTAAACTTAAATACCAACTTTGGTTTTTAACCGACTTTTCGTTTTTGAGTTATGCTGTCCACAGACAGACAGACACACACACGGACCTTTTTCTAAACATGCTTTTTTTTGGGTTAGGGGGTCTCAAAACATATATTTCCAGTGAAATCTCGACATCGAAATTTTGGGTGGAATACAATACTTCCCCTACTTACCAGTAGAGAAAGTAAAAATGTAGATCTTGCTAAAATACACAGTTTCTCGTGTGCAACGGCTGTTCACACGAAACCCTTCTCCACATCAGCCCTCAAGGCCCTCGCTTGATGTCGAAATAAATTTTTTTGTAGAGTGGACCATTTTAAAGATACACATTGTTACTTGGGTGAATTTTGGAGAACTTATACTTTTGTCAATTATTCATTTTTTTTATATGTTAACCGTACAAAGAGAACAGAATTTGAAAGCTTTAAAAGATTTTACTATCTCCCAAAGTCTCCTGTATTCCCATTTTCTCTTTGTACCTACAAGAAGATAATTTCTGCAAATGTTTATCTCAGCTAACATGAAGATATAGGAATCAGTTTGTAAGAGTGTTTAGTTCAAGAGTAGAGAAAGTCATGTGAGTGCAACACATCAGATTTTTGTTCTGTGGTATCTGGTCCTTTGACTTGTTGCACAGTAATTTCTCTATGCTGAAATTATTTTGTGGAGCCAAATTAATATATTTTCTGAAGATGTGGAGTTTGTAGTGTTTACTTGGATGGTAACTGAATTGTTTGAAAATCATATTGCTTTTTTTGAGAGGGTTTGTTGGTCTGTTTTAAGTCCTTCTGTTTTTTGAATTGTGCTATTTTCTTGTCAATGATTTGTTTGTTGAGTCCATTATTAGTTGCTGTGCTGACGATGTGATTGTATTCTTTTTTGTATTCTGCTTATGATAAGGTATGAAAACCAATCTGTGAGATAAACTGTTTAGGACTGCAAGTTTGTGTGGAACTGGGTTGAATATTTTTTATGTAGTTTTCTGAGTGGGTAGGCTTTCTGTAGATACCAAAACTGATTTTATTTTGGTCTCACTCGGAAAGCTACATAAAAAATCTGATGTGTTGCACTCACATGACTTTCTCTACTCTTGTACTAACCATTCTTACAAACTCTTATTCCTATATCTTCTTTCTTGATAGTTGAGATGCACATTTGTACAAATTATCTTATTGCTTATTTCCTTGTAGGTGCAAGGGGAATGTTAGAATACAGTAGGCTTTGTGCGATAGTCAAATGTTCGAGATTCTGTTGTCTTTGCACACTTAACATATAAAAAAAATGAACGATCCATTTCACGAAAGTTCCAAGTTTTCCGAAACTCACACACATAACAAGGAATATCTCCGAAATGGTTCACCCTACAAGAAAATTTATTGAGGCATAAATTGTGTATTTTAGCAAGATCTACATTTTTTGTATAGTATAATTTGGTCTATCTCTAACGGTTTACCAGTTATGCAAAAGTCGTCCAGAGTAAATACGACTACAGGAGCTATAGCCAGAAAATTCAAGATATACATTTCAATTGTCATCAAAGTATCTCAAACATACAGCATTTTAATCAAAATCGTTAGAGCCATTTTCAAGAAAATCAAAATTTTCAAAAAATCTTCCATGTAAAGGGTAGTGTAGGGTGGGGCTATTTTCTTCAAAATCTTTGTGTCGCATCCTTGAAAGACATTAAACTTAAATACCAAGTTTGGCTTTTAACAATTTTTCGTTTTTGAGTTATGCTGTCCACAGACTGACAGACTGACACACAGACACACACATGGACCTTTTTCTAAAAATGCTTTTTTTGGATTCAGGGAGCCTCAAAACATGTATTTCGGGTGAAATCTCGACATAGAATTTTTGGGTGGAATGCAATACTTCCCCTACTTACCAGTAGAGGAAGTAAAAATAATAGCTTCAACCCAAAGCAGGAATCTATCAAATCAGTTGCCCAGATTGTGACCAGATTTACATAGGGAAAACCATGAGGAATTTAGAAACCAGACTAAAAGAACACATGAGATGCATCAAATACAAACAGATGGATAAATCTGCAGTTGCACACCATTTTTGGACATCCAGCCACAACATTATGCTGAACATAAAACTTTAAAAGTGACAAAACATGCTGCAGAGTTGGATATGTGGGAGAAAACTTGGAGTAAATATTGTAAAAAACAAACTCTGCATAATGAACTTTGATTTGCTGCCACCAAACCCTTTATGGAAGTTCCATCAGCCCACCACTAGATATCAGCCCAACCAACCACACATCAAACAACATCTACAAGAATCAGTCAGGCAATTCAGATGATGGAAGCAAGTTAAGCTCTTGAAACCTGTCAAGATTAATTACATGTAAATAATGTGAAGTATTTCAATCTGACTCAGTTTTCGTTATAAGCTAAGATTATGTTGCATTGAATATGAAAACTATGTTTTCATTAGAAACTGTTTTCTCAAAATGATTCAGATTTACTGGATATAGAAATTTGTGCTGGAAAAGTTGTGCACATGATGTATCTCGCCATGATAGTTCAGATATAGTGCATTGAAAAGGAAAGCTGAGGATCCATGATTCATACATCACGTGCAGTCATAATTATTTTTTGATAGAGTGAGGATGTCTTGAAAATTGGCAAGCAGGTTAAAGATTTGCTTCTTCTTGCCTTCTGGGAGATTCTTAGCAGTCTCCTGGACAAGCCTACCCAATCCCCTATCCAATTCCTCAGTTTTTCATTGGCTCTCGGGTCTCTGTCTGCAATATTATACTGCATTATACAGCTTACAATTCTTCAGAACCGTCCACTTGGTCCTGGTTGGTGACTTTAAGGATCTCCACCAGAACAGTCTTCCAGGCTGGAAGCAGCATACTGGGATGTAAAGGTCATCTTGTTGGGGGTTCACCTTTATCCAAGATCATGTCTCTCATAAGGGACATGATTCAATGCCTGCACTGTAATCACTGTCTCACTCCATGCTGGAACCACTTTTCAGTGTACAAGTAAGATCCTCAATGACTGCAACCTCTTTTCCGGATGGTTCAGCAGGTTCTCGTCAAATCCTAGGTGCAATATGCAATGCCTGACATCCACCTTGGCATTGAAAAACAGAGTCTCCAGCCCCAAAATGACTTCCTCAGTGATTGCAACAACAAAACCGTAAATTCTAATCTGCTTTTCTCAAGGTTGAACTCCAGGTAGGCTTCCTTTGTAACAATCAGGGTTTTACTTAAGGTGGTTCACATTCTTGTAGTGCCTAACTGGATCTTCTTGAGTCTCCCTACACCATATAGGGCCTGGTAATTGTTAGTGGGGTCCCTGTGTTTACCAGCACTGTGCACGGATGATCCTGAATCCATCTATGTACCACTAAACCATTCCTACCGCTTCCAGGCACAGTATCCGACATGAAACAAGGAATGAGATGCCAGTGCTGATGTGCTCCTTTTCAAGTTGGGCCTTAGCAGTTCTCTTGACCCTTTATAGGGTCCCCAGAGCCCTAATGACCTAGCTGTCGATGGGTCCTTAAACCCTACTTACTCACTCACTCACTCACTCACTCACTCACTCACTCACTCACTCACTCACTCACTCACTCACTCACTCACTCACTCACTCACTCACTCACATTTTGCTCATAGAGTTCCAGGCTCTCTGCAACTTCAGCACGTCTTCTACTCGCACTTCAGCAGCAGTTAAGATGTTATTGTTGGTGCCAGCTCCCTCATTTGCAGCAGTTATTCATTCTAGCTAGCACCACTAGATGGTGGAAGAATCATTAGTTAAGATTTTTTATTTTAATTTAATAACACATCTAGTACTGCAACTTGGTGCAACTTGGTTACATTCTCTTGGTGATTAAATTTCATGCCAAGCATCTTCGAATGAATCATAACACATAGATTGTACAGCCATACTTGTCTTGCATTGATCACTTCACAAACAGATAATTTTGGCAATGACTAGTTTTGTTGCATATCAAAATATATCTTTATTACTTCTGGATTACGATCCCTCATAATCTTGTAAAATTTTCTGCATGAGGTTTATGTAATCTATATTGGATGCTAAGTTCATTTTTCTTTCAACAAGTCTGTCTACTTTTATTTGCAAAAGCACTACCTTTCCGGTTGAGCAGGAATCTTGTGAGGAACTTTAAATGACAAGTTGAAACAGTGGTAAAATATATGCTTATATTTTGACAAGGAACAGGTCTGAAGTTCCAAGTTTCTTCCTTTTTACAGAAATTTGCTCACATTTTTACACGCTTTATATTAGCTTCACCTGTAAGTATGTATGTAACAGAAGCTTTCAACATAATTTTCACCAACTTATATTCATCTGATTAGCTTGAAAATTTGCACACATGTCAAGAACCAATGACAATTCAACAATATCATAACTTTGTTCTAAAGTCCTGATCAGGATCAACAGGATAATATGTGACTTGGCTAAATTTATCAATGTAACATAATTTTCGCCAACTTGTCATCTAATTGATTGAATAAGCATGTCAAGGACCAATGACAATACAATGACATCATGACTTTGTCATGTCCTGACCATCATTATCAGCATAAAAAAGTTACTTGGCTAAATTTAACAATGTAACCTAGTTTTTAACAACTATCAATTAATTGACCTAAAAATCTGCAAGCATGTCAAGGACCAAAGACAATACAGTAATATCATGACTTTGCCCTAATGTCCTGACCAAAATCATCAGGGTAAAAAAAACTGATTTTGCTAAATTTATAATGTAGTGAGATTTTTACCAACTTGAGTCATCTGGTTGAGTCAAAAATTTGCACACATCTCAAGGACCAAAGACAATACAATAATATTATTACTTTGTCCTAATGTCCTGACCAAGATCATCGTGACAAAAAAGTGATGGTTAAATTTATCAATGTAACATAATTTTTACCAATTTAGAGTCGTCTGATTGTCTTGACATGTCAAGGACCGATGACAGTACTATAATATCATGACTGTCTTAATTTACTGACCAGGATCTTCAGGATAAAAAATGACTAAGCTATTAATATCAATGCAAATGAATCTTTCAACCTAATTTTCACCAACTTAGCAAGTCATCTGATTGTCTTGAAAATTCGCACACGTGTTAAGGACATAAGGGAATATAATAATATCATGACTTTTTCTCAATGTCCTGACCAGGATTGTCAGGATGAAGAATGACAGCTAAATTTATAGAAAATAGTCCAATTATGACACCTTAGATGTCGCTACACCTCATACACCTTGAACATTGATTTAATTAAATAAATACAAATTTATATATTGGATGATGTAGATGCCCAGAGAGAGGACCTGAAAGGAACACGAGACCCAGGGGAAATATTGCGGAGCAGAGTTCATACAGGGGTAAGACACCCACAACAGCTGGTAGTTTAGAAATCGACACAAGTTACTGGACAAAGCTATTAAATCGCTTGAAAAAATGAAAGATGGAGATACCCGGAGAGAGGACCTGAGAGGGACACGAGATTTCAGGGGAAGGATTGTGCATCAAAGTTTACCCAGGGCCAGGAAGTCCACAATAGCTGATAGTGTAGTTAAAACAGTAATTGTCGTCTAATACTGTTCCAAAAAAAAAAAAAATAGTGATTTGAAAATTTTGAAAAATATTTGAATAGAAAAATTTAAGACTAAAAAATTAAAAATAAATTGTAGCTTTAAAAACTAAAAAAACATGCTTTATAACAAACCAAACTAAAAAATTGAAAATAATTTTTGAGTTTGTTCTATAGAGATATAAAGTCAACTAGTTCATTATATTTCAAAATTTTGTAATAAGTTTAAAGTAAAAACTAATTTAAATTTACAAAATAATAAATTTTATTGTTAAAAAGCCTGGAGTCCTACACCAAATGTTATAAATAGTTCATTGGTAGCTATTTATAAAAGTTGTTGTTGTTTTCTAGTGCCTTGCATCTGGCAATGAAGCCATTAGCATTCGTGCTTTCCAATACTTTTGAACTGTAGTTCCTTCTGATCTTAATGCTTCACAGGTCTTCAAGTGGTCTTCGTTCATTTCTGCTGGATCGTTACACAGGACACATATTGGTGAGGCTGAGATACCTATTCTGTAGAGATGACTTGCTAAGCAGTCGTGATCTGTCAATAGTCGGAAGGCTGCAACCGCTGTTTTCCTTGGTCTCTGGGGGATTATATCTGGGTTGGAAAGTAGTGTAATCCATTTTTTATCTTTTGCATTTGTTTCTATTTCTTGTAGATATGAATGAGAAAATTTTTTAATGATCAAGCGTTTTATTGAGGAATATGAGAAATTGAATTTAGACTTTTGTTTTATTGTTGTGCCTTTCTTTGCAAGTGAGTCTGCAGCTTCGTTCCCCATGACTCCACAGTGTGCTGGAATCCATTGGAGATGAACAGTCTTATTAACTTTTTGGAGTTGTGTTAACATTTTGTAGCATTCTCTAATTTTTGTTGACTTCTTTGTAGTATTTGAACATATTCCCTGAATTGCAGCTTTAGAATCCGAAAGAATTACTGCCTTGTTAAATTTATTTAAGGGAAGATTTAATAATTGTCGGAGAGCAATGTGTATCTTATATATTTAAACGAGCAATTCTTGTATATATATATATTTATTCCGCGCAACTTGGAAATGGCTCTAACGATTTCTATCAAATTTTGTATTCAGATAGAGTTTTGATTTTTAAGTTCATCTATATAGGTGTAATTCCCGAAAAAACGTGATTTTACATAAAAAATAACATTTTTTATTCCTGCTTCTACAGTGCAATTCTTCTATATATATTCCCCGTATTTCAGAAACGACTCTAAATATTTGGTTAAATTTTTGTATACATGCATATTACATTCACAGTGTTTTAGTGTTTTCTCTACTCACTTTTAGGTAACACATTCACATCCCTTTCTCTACTCAGTCTTCTATAAACAATTTTCCATAAAAAACATGATTTTGCACCAAAAACATTTTATCCCCACTTTTAAAATAAGTCAAACCATGTTCTGTATGGTTGAAACAGAAGTGCTATTACATTCACACTGTTTTCTCCTCTCACTATTAGGTGATACATTCACATTTCTTTCTCTACTCACTCTTCTACAAATAAGTCATGCAATTTTCTGTATGTTTGAAATAGAGATGCTGCATATTACATTCACAGTGGTTTCTCCTCTCACTATTAGGTGATACATTCACATCTCGTTCTCTACTCGCTCTTCTACAAATAAGTCATGCAATTTTCTGTATGTTTAAAATAGAGATGCTGCATATTACATTCACAGTGGTTTCTCCTCTCACTATTAGGTAACACATTCACATCTCTTTCTCTACTCACTCTTCTACAAAGAAGTCATGCAATTTTCTGTGTGTTTGAAATAGAAATGCTACATATTATATTCATACTGTTTTCTCTACTTGCTTTTGGGTAACACACTCATAACTCTAAAGTAAGAACAAATTAGAAACTAAAAACTTCACTTATCTTATTGTTTTTAGTTTCTAATTTGTTCTTACTTTAGAATCTTGTTGCTTCACTGTTAATAGCTTCAATTTTTCCTTATTTACACTCATAACTGTTTCTCTACTTACTCTTCTAGAAATAAGTAATACAATTATGAAATATTTTTATGGGTTTCTATATCTCTTGTATCTCGGACATTACTCTTAACAATTACGACAAGTAGTTTTATTTAGTTAGCATTTTGCCTTTCAGGTTTATCTAAATAAGTATCTTTTCCCACAAAAAACAAGATTTCAAAGAAACAGAGGCGAAAAACATCGAGCGAAGCTCGGTCGCCCAGGTACTATATTTAAACGAGCAATTCTTGTATACACACACACACACACATATATATATATATATATATATATATATATATATATATATATATATATATATATATATATATTCCGCGCAACTTGGAAACGGCTCTAATGATTTCGATCAAATTTTGTAATCAGATAGGGTTTTGCTTTTTAAGTTCAGCTATATAGGCGTAATTCCCAAAAAAACGCGATTTTACATAAAAAAATATTTTTATTCCTGCCTCTACGGTGCAATTCTTGTATATACTCGCAGTATTTCAGAAATAGCTCTAAAGATTTGATTAAATTGTTGTATACATGCATATTACATTCACAGCGTTTTCCCTACTCACTTTCAGGTAACACATTCACATCTCTTTCTCTACTCACTCTTCTATAAACAATTTTCCATAAAAACGTGGATTTGCATCAAAAAACATTTTTATCCGCACAGTTAAAATAAGTCCTACCATGTCCTATATGTTTGAAATATAAATGCTATTACATTCACACTGTTTTTGCCTCTCACTTTTAGGTAACACATTCATATCTCTTTCTCTACTCACTCTTCTACAAACATACATTTTTCCATCCACTTGAAATATAAGTGCAATGTATAACATTCACACGGTTGTTCTACTCATTTTTATTTTACTAAACACAATCACATTTCTTTGACTACTCCCGTTTCAGCGAACAATTACGAACAATTCATACAATTTTCTATATGATTGAAACAGAAATGCGTAGTAAATTCACATGGCTTTATCAGCCAGCTTTTCTTCCTGTAGTATTTGTTATTGTTCAACAGTGCTTTTGCTTAGTGTTGCTGCAATGTTTTAATAAAAAGTAAAGAAATATTTAAACAAAGTAAAGTAATCACAATTGATGTCAGGAGTGCGCCGAAAAGCACGATATGGAACAGTTGATGAAATAAATGTTAACCAAGATAGACATAATGGAAAATGAAATGAATTCTGGAATGCGGCAGAGGAAACAAATATGAAAACCGAATTGGAAAACTGTAAACTACGGAATAGAAAATATAGGAACAAAGATGGAAAAAATGAAAACAAAAATGGAAGGCAAACTGAAAATGTAAACTCCGAAACAGAAAAGAAGAAGACGGGAATGTGTAATATGAAGGTAGATCTATTGGAGAATACTAACGAGCAACTGGCCAGAGTAAAGGAAGCCATGGAAGAACTGGACGGAAAGATAAAGGACCTTGGCGAATGTGTTAATGCCCTGGAGTCAATCGCAGCAGCAAAGAACTGAACTCCATAATGGAACAAATGCTCAACGAAAACATAAAACTGGGTGGATATCTATGGGGGAGGCCTGCATTCAGCAGTAGACGTTTTACAGCTGAAATGATGGTGTTTATGAAATATTTGTATCTCGGAAATGACTCTTCACAATTGCGACTAAAATTGTTATTTAGTTAACGTTTTGACTTTCAGTTTATCTAAATAAGCATCCTCTCCCACAAAAAACAAGATTTCACAAAAAACAGAGGCAAAAAATGCCGAGCAAAGCTCGGTCGCCCAGGTACTAGCCTCTATTTCTCCATCATAATTTGTTGTGTCTCTGCCAACAGAATGACAAAAGGAAAAATGTGAACACATAACTCCAGCTCCAGTAAGGTTTTCCCTGGAGGATCCATCAGTATATATGTGCAGCCATTCTTCTGTGCGATACCTAGTATTGATTGTTTCCAGAGCTAGAAGTTTTTGTATTTCTTTTGGTGTGTCTGATTTACTTATTTCCTCTATTAATTCCAAATTGAAGGTAGGTTGCAATAATTCCAATGGATTTTCTCTTATAAGTAGATTTTCTCTGGTGTTAGGAATGTTCAATTTGGATTTAATCTGTGTTACATTTTCTAGGAAACTACTATGAGTTTTAAGGATTGAAGGGGGGAGGTTCTCTTCTGTCCATTTAGAGTTTGGCAGTCGTAACATTTTCTCGTGTTGGAGCAATGCTTGTTCTTCTATTTTTGTTGTTATTGATGGGGTCCGTGTTAAGGCAAGCATGGCATCAATAGGTGTGGATTTAACTGCTCCAGTGATTAGGCGAAGAGCCTGATTTTGTATTTGTTCAAGTTTATTGATGTTAGCATTTGCTGAAAGATATGATAAAAATATCTAAAAAGCACCACACTTTTTTACAATAACATTTGCTATATTTGAGGTTATTTTGAGTCACTTATTTACACTTACCTTCACTACTAAACTGCTTTTTTTAAAGTGGAAACGTTTTCAGGACCATTCGATCCCATCATCAGCCGTTTGGTAACTGACGTTATCCTCTTGTTCCTTTTCTTTGCTGTCTCTATTCTGCTGCCATCTGAAAATGTTTCCGCTTTAAAAAAGCAGTTTAGTAGTGAAGGTAAGTGTAAATAAGTGACTCAAAATAACCTCAAATTGAAGAATACTTCACTGTCAATAGTGTTTCTATTTTTAATATTCATATTTAATATTCATTTGCTATATTGTTAATATAATTAAGGAAAAATTGAAGCTAATAACAGTGGAGCTTTTAGTTTCTAATTTGTTGTTAATATAAGTTAGTTTTTATTTCAAACTTATTACAATATTTTGAAATGTCATGAACTAGTTGACTTTATACTGCTATAGAACAAACTCTTCATACTTAAAAATTATTTTCTGCTTTTTAGTTCGGTTTGTTATAAAAGTGTGTTTTTTAGTTGTTTTTTTAACTGTAATTTATTTAACAAAGAGTTGTGGTGGCAGATATCCTCTTATTAGATTTTCCCCTAGAGTTGTGGCTCTTTCTACATTTGTCTCTTTACGTCATCTTTTACTGCTTTTGTAATACCATCATGTTTCTTACCTGAAGTATTTCTTCCTTTGTCTTCTTTTGGTAACTAACCTGCAAAATAAAATCTGTTTGCCAGTAGAGACAATCTATCTTTGAGAAATCAATTATATCTTGGAAACTTGATGGACAAACCAGTACTCTGTCCATTTGCTTTCCCTACATTGCATTTTATTCATACACTTTGTTTCCATTTGAAGACTCTTCATCCACCATCCTACACTTTGGTGCTTTGAAGGTCATGAACCTCAGAAGAAATTTGTCCTGACCTAATTTCCATAATGTCTTTGATTTATTGTGAAAATACAAATGTCTTCATATGTCAACTTTGCCACTTTATACTGTTTACTTTAGATTATGAACTGCATCAATAGCCTGCTAGACCCTGGGAGCATTTTATATTTAGTTCATGCTCCCTTGTGTTGCTTTTAGCCAGTGGCAGCACGTGCCTTACAAAGTAAGTGAAGAACTTAGATCTTTGTTCCTCACATTATTTTTGTTGCTAAAAAGTTGTTGTTTGTTTGCTAATGCTGGACTTCTGACAATGAAGTAATTAATCCTCCTGCTTTCCAATATTTTTCACTGATGGTTGGGGCGCTAGAAGTGGCCTAGCATATTTGAAGGTGGTCTTGGTCCATTTCCTCTTGAAGATCACATAGAGGACAGAGTGGCGGAGAATACATCCCAATTTTGTTCAAATGTTTTGCCAGACAATCATGTCCTGTAATCAACCTGAAGGTTGCAACTGCCGTTTTTCGAGGATACTCAGGAATTACTGTTTGAATGTTTGATAGCTCCCATCTTTTATTTTTTTATTTTTCATAGTAATATTTTGCAATAATTTTTTTGAATTCAAAGTTGACTAATCATTTAGCTGCATAAAATGGTAGATTAACTATAGATTTCTGTACAGTGCTGGTACCCTTTTTTGCAAGAAAATCAGCTTTGTCATTACCACTCAGTCCATAGTGAGCTGGTATCCATTGAAAGACTAGGTACTTTTGAAGTGCTGTTAGGTGGTTAAGGATTTTCCAACATTCTATTTTGTTTGGGTTTTTGGTGACAACTTGGAAGTTTGAGAGGTAGAACTGGAACTTAAAAATTCAATGCCACAACAGGGATTTGAACCACAGACCTTCCGCTTACCGGGTGGCTGCTCTACCACTGGGCTATTGTGACAAACTGCCAGAATGGCATTAAATTCTCAAACCAGTTCGTATTTCTCCTGGTAAACCACAAAGGCAGTCTCACATCAGAGACTGGTTTGAGAATTTAATGCCATTCTGGCAGTTTGTCACAATAGCTCAGTGGTAGAGCAGCCGCCCGGAAGCGGAAGGTCTGTGGTTCAAATCCCAGTTGTGGCATTGAATTTTTAAGTTCCAGTTCTACCTCTCAAACTTTGCCCACACACGGCTTGTGTGTTTAAAAACACCAACAGTAAGTTTGTTGGCATGAATAAATAATAACTTGGAAGTAATTGCTATAATTGCTGCCCTGGAATCTGAGAGAGTAACTGCTTGATGAAAATGTGAAATTCTATGCAAAAGAAGATTTGTAATAGGAAAAGTGGTGACACATGGCTCCAGCCCCTGCTCCATCTTGGTTTGATATCAGTGAACTATCAGTATAAATATAGAACCATTCATGTTCCGGAAATCTAGTATGGATTGTCTCTAGTGCCAATAATTATTTTAGAACAGTAGTTGGAGTATCACTTTTCCTAACTTCTTCTGTCAGGTGTAAATAATATGTGATGTCTAATGTTTGTGTCGGATTGACTTTAGATATGAAGTTTTCCTTTGAATTAGGAAGGTATACATTCTTTTTGATGTCTTGAATTTTGGAAAGAAAGCTCTCCTGAGTCTTCAGTGTATGTGTAAAATTTCTCTTGTTCCATGTATTGAATGGGAGTCTGATCAACTTTTCATGTTGAATAAGAACTGATTTTTCTATTTCATATTCAGTGGGTTATTGGTTGGTTAGTATTTCCATAGCTGGTATTGGTGTGGTTTTGATAGCACCTGTAATTAGTCTCAGACTTTGGTTTTGAAAGCTTTGAATTTTTTTTGTATTAGTTGTTACAAAAACTTTGCTGCAGTAAGTAAATAATGGCTTTATATACACATTGTATGTCATGTTAAGAATTGCTCTGGAACATCCCCACTTCATTCCTGTTGCTAAAAAGTAAACAAGACCAACAGAATAGTGATTGCAAACTACAGCTACTGCTTAACCAAAAAAAGTTAGTGAACCAAGAGCTTTTGAATTTAATGTTGTAAGACTTTCCTATTTTCTTATCCTCTCTTTTAATGGGCGTATCGATGATATCAGTGAGCCAACTAAAGTTTAAAACATCTTTCTTGTCTTCATCTTTCCACCTGGAAAATGGAGTTTCTAACAAACTGCAAACTATATCGTTCACCAGATTCATAACAAAACACTCATATTCCATAATGTTAAATGTTACATGCACTGAAGTCTAGCAAACTCATAAATTATACTGTTCATAGTTACGTAGAACACCACGTTTAAGTTTACTGCCAGCACTTCTTCAAAGTGAAATAATGACTATGTTCTTAGCACGTGTGAACAGGAAACATCCCTTCTACCCTAAAGACCAACATGCCTTTGCTTTGCTACCCCTCTATAAGTAAAAATTTTCTTATTTGCCTGATACATGTGAATGCACATGCTGTATCTCCATATCACATTGTTTCGTGACTTCATGTTGTCATGGCAACCAAGCAGTTTAGTGAAGCAGTTTCTTCTGCAGTGACTGCTGCACTCGGCCTTGCACTTGATTTGAAGGCCAACTGTTTTTCACTAACTCCCACCAATTCTTTCCCTGCTGGCTGCCTGCCTGCCTGCCTGCCTGCCTGACTCTAAGTTCCAATCAAAAGAAGGGTTGGTCATTGACCCAGCTACAGACTGCTAGTAGTTGAAACTTGACCAAACTTCTAGAATGACAGTAATGATGCCACAAAAATGGAATACTGCTATATTTAGTTGAAAACCTCTTCATCTGCTTTACTTGAGCAGCTGCCACTGCTTTTAACTGCACAAGGAGTCTTCTGTTTTATTGATTTTCTAGGAGTTTTCTGTTTAATTCTTGATTTTCTAATAGCTACTCTTTCTTGGACCATATATCATTCACCTTTTGTATTCATTTTTCACCTCTAGGTGAGAGTTAGAAACCATGGTATTAAGCTCCAAGAAAGAGAAAAGCTGTGAAAGGTTTGCGGCTTTGCACCTGCATGGTTTCAGATAGGAGTGTTACATCAGCGCAACACATGTTAATTGAAAACAGTACATGAGCTCATAGTCACATTGCATGCTATAAAAGTGTAGACATTGGATGTCCAAGAATGCAAAGATTCATATTTTGCTTCCTGTCTCAGATTGCGACATGAGAACACAGTAACTGGAATGTCACAACACTGCAAAATGCTTTTAATCAAAACCTTTACTCAACTTGCATGTATTTCAAATAAGGTGTAAAGCATACATTGATTCTGTCAAGTTTTGAAAAAACCTGCAATGTTGGGTGTCTAACTACGGCATAATTTAAGCCTTCTGAATCTAATTTCATAGCTCAATTCAGAAGCTTAAGAACATATAGATGCAGTATGTATCCATTTTTGGAAATGTTTTTAATCTATCGACTTCAGCAAGAATGCTCCTTAATTATATGGCCAATGAACAGCAAATTGTTATTATTGGCTGACTCTTAAGGGAGGGGATTAGTACTTAATAAGATACAAGTTTTGGAAACATCAAAGGTATGGTTGTTTGCACACTAATTTATTTGCTAAAAATGAAGATAAGTGACACATCTCCAAATAATGCATTATTATGATAATGTAAGAACAAAAATTTTGCTTACTTTTTCAAGAACACTATACCGCTCACAAGAGTTAAAGGCATGTGAACGCTGGCCATTGCTCAAGCAGAGCGCTGTTGCCAAGTGTAGTGCGTGTACCGGCAGATGTTCTGTATATTTGGCGCGTGAGATGCGTGTACCACATTCGGCAGCGCTGGTAGGAGGGGCAAGCTTAGGATTTGCTGGAGTCTGCAGTACGGCCCGCCCCCATATGCCTTTAACTTTTGCGAAGATTATAATACAACTCCTATAATGCCATTGTTGTTGTTGTTGTTGTTGTTTTCTAGTGCCTTGCATCTGGCAATGAAGCCATTAGCATTCGTGCTTTCCAATACTTTTGAACTGTAGTTTCTTCTGATCTTAATGCTTCACAGGTCTTCAAGTGTTCTTCATTCATTTCTGCTGGATCGTTACACAGGACACATTGGTGAGGCTGAGATACCTATTCTGTAGAGATGACTTGCTAAGCAGTCATGATTTGTCAATAGTCGGAAGGCTGCAACAGCTGTTTTCAATGCCATTGTTCTTGAATGAAATAACATTGAAGGCCAGTCAGTTCTCAGAATGTGTATGTTGTTTCTCCTCTTAAAATCAGGTGCTTGTATAAGATTGTGACTACCAAAATGTGACAACTTCCTTCTATTGCTAATAATACTTGCATGCAATTGGAAGAATAGCTATACTATTGCTCCCTAGTAGCAATTCTTGCAAGTAGAAAAGTGGTTTTAGTCCAGCTAAAAGTAAGAGGATTTGGCAAGCTCTTTTTCCATTTATTTCAGAAAAGCACATTTTTTAATTGTCATTGTCCTTCTGGGCTAACGAATGTGTTGTTTAGTTGCTGACAAGAGAATATTATGCCTAGAAAATAATAACCTACAGTTAATCACAATTCTTTTATGTTCCAGATGCAAACTAATATTTCATTTTGTTTATTATAATGAACTTTTGATCTTTTCATATTACAATATACTCAAATTTTGTTTGTCATAATGACATGTAAATTCTCATATACTGGCCAATAAAGATGATTGTGAAGATGTACTAAATAATAGGTTCCTTGATATTATTTGTAATTTAATCTGTTTGAAATTAAGGACATTCTGTTTCACAACTTAAAACAGAAGTTGTCAAGTTAACCCTCCATTTTGCGCAGCATTGAATGAGCATGAAATTCTGGCACCAGTGTTCATTCATGTTTAAATACTGATTTTTCCTGATTAACACTAGAAATACAGAATTTGCAAATAAAAATTGGAATGTGTTTTCATTAGAACCTCTATACAGAACCAGATTTAGTGTTTAAAATGTAACATTTGCTTATATTTTGTTTCCAGGGCAATCGAAAACTCATCTTCATAGAAGCCCCAGCAAAACTGAATGACTTTATAGATCCGGACCAACAAAAGCTTCCTGGAGCCACACTATCTTTGGATGAAGACCTTAAAGTTTTCAACAATGCACTTAAGTTGTCTCACAAGGACACAAAAGTATCAGTCAAGGTTAGAAAATATATACCTAGGAGAATCTTATATTATTAGTTTTTTTCTCATGTTTTGAATAACTAAATAATTCTCTGAATGTTCCTGGCCAGGCTTGTGCTCCAGTGGCAATTTATTCTGTCATTGCTGATTGTGGTTATAGTTCAATTGCATGAAAATTTGCTCTTGATTGGAAGAATTGCTGTAGAGACTTCCATTTTGATTAATTTAAGACCACCATGTTGTGTCGTGCCATCAATCATCTTTTTGAGTTAAGTGTTCTTTAATTGGGTTGATCATATCGGAGAGGGAATGAATGAAATAGGAGAAATTATACTAAAATGAACCCAGAGTCTGTTAAGTTTAAGTTACCTGATACTTGTCTTCTGAGGTTAAGAGAAAAAGCTTTATCCTAGCTACTTAGCCTAACTAGGATTTGAACTCGAGTCAAATGAGGCAAATATGCTACCTATACACTATGGAGGTGGAGACACAATCACCTTCATTTCCATTGGTTAAAAATAAGTAACTGTGCCTTATAAGAGGCTCAGCCTCAGAAATGGGCTATGGCTCCACCTTGCCAAAAAAATACCAGCCTTATCTTAAGGTAAGACAACTGAAATTTAAAAAATAAATATGAATTCTTAATTGTAAATAATACTGGGAAAACAAAAAACCTCTGAGTGGGCTGTACTGTGCTTTGCCTGTCCACTTCTTTGGCGCTCGTTGTCTACTGCTATCATAGAAAGGCACGGAAGAAACCATACAACATTTTTAAAACTACTTTTAAAGGCTTTACTTACCAACTCTATGAAAGGAGATACTGAAACTAGTCACTGTCATTGTCCATATATTTTTGGCACCTCTTTAGGAAACTATCCATCACCCACCATACTTCACGTTGAGAAATGCTGGCAATTTCCTGGCAGATATTTTGCTTTAATTCTTCCAGGATGTTTGTGTTTGTCTCGTACACTTTATGTTTTAAGGTATCCCAGAGATAGAAATTGCAAGGGATTAGGTCAGGGGACCACAAGTCTCTACTAATAATTCTGTCCTGAAGCACACTGTTGCTGTTTTTATAAATTATTAAAGGTGTGATGGTGATGAGCTATTGACTCTTTCGTTATCTTGGGTCGTGGTACTGGATGGAATGAACATACACTCGGGATTAACTTTAGTGAAATATTTTATTTGCACCTTCTTGTTCACAGTATTTAAATTGTATCACAGTTACAAGTCTTTTATTTCAGTGGATCGACTTCCCTAGCATCGCCGAGATTTAATGTCTGAAAATTTAGCGATATTTTGCTAAATGTGTTTTCTATCACTTTACACTTCGTCTATTTTACGTCCTTTTATTTAATCGCACACTTCGTATTAACTAACTTGTTAAAGTTAGCTAATGTTTCACTTATTCTTGATACCGAAATTTAGATTTCCGATCGAATGGGCTTTTGAAAAAGACACGTTTTAATTTAATTGCCGGATGTGAGATTTGCGATAAGTGTTAAGTAATAACATAAATAGATAATAGAGCAGAAAGTGTTGTAAGGTGAGCAAGATATGAGTAAATAATAGTCGTTAAAGTTGTAGGATAAACACATTATTGGTTTGAAATTAGCGAGTCATGACGTCATACCACATAGTTTAAATACACGTTCGAAAGTCAAGTCTACAAACCTTAAAAGTCGCGCGATATATTTAATAAAATATAAAGTAAACATCGTTTAATCCTAAAAAGGTAATTATATATTCGAAATTCATAAAAGAACATGTTATAATAGAAAGGGACATTTCTAAATTGCGGGAAAAGGAAATAGCATTTTGGATACGAGGCTTTCTTGGATGACGTCATGACATTCAAATTGGAAGAGAACGGTCTTCTTAGCGTGGGTAAGCTAGAAAGCGTCACTACTCAACCAGAGACCAGTACGGCAGGTCGTGCTGCGCGGATGTGAGTGCGATTCCTCTACAGATACAAATATTTTCGGCATAGCTCCCGAAAATATTTAATAGATAATAAATCATATAAAAAGTTTCCTTGGATTGTCCATTACTCCTACGCAGACCCGAGATAAAGAGATCTCTTGCAGAACTAGCCGGAGCGAAACACACCAAAGGGCAACATCACGTCACCAACGACATTTAAGTATCAACGAGACATCAGGAAGCGAAGAACGAACAATTACAGCTTCAAATTGGCGCCCAACGTGGGGCCTCGAAAGAATGGACCAACCCCCAAGACGACCGAGCCAGCATCGAACCAGCAGACAAGAAGGTGCCCAGCGTGTCAACATCTGTGAAACGTGTAGTGAACAAGTTTAAGTGCAGTTAAAGTGAAATAGTGAAAATATTGAAAATTTTGGTGAGTAGAAAAACACATGTAAATAGCTTAGAAATGGAAGACAGTGATACCGATTTTCTAGGTTTTGAAAGTCCGGAAATTGAGAAAAGTATAAGTAGGATGGAAGAATTTAATCAGAATGTAATTGGTAGCAGAATATGCCAAGAAGTAGAAGATCAGAACGTTAGAGAAACACCTAGAGGTAGTTCAGAAATGCTTAGTAATTCAGAAAGGCCAGCAATTATGTCAGAAATAGAGAATATGTTTCAAAAGATAATGAAAAAGATGAGTACAGAGTTAAGTCAAAAGATAGATGAAAATAGTAAAGAATTAAGAACAGAGTTAAGTCAAAAGATAATAGATGAAACTAGTAAAGAATTAAGAACAGTGAAAAAGATGAGTACAGAGTTAAGTCAAAAGATAGATGAAAATAGTAAAGAATTAAGAACAGAGTTAAGTCAAAAGATAATAGATGAAACTAGTAAAGAATTAAGAACAGTGAAAAAGATGAGTACAGAGTTAAGTCAAAAGATAGATGAAACTAGTAAAGAATTAAGAACAGAGTTAGGACAGAAATTAGAGAAGGGACAACAGGAATTGGGAATGCAATTGGAAAATCAGAAGAGAGCTTTCGAAACCTTTAGGGAAGAAGTTAGGGAGGAAATTAATAAAGTCAGTAGTGAAGTAAAAGAAAATAGAGAACAGGTTAAGGGAGAATTAGAGACAATAAGGCAAGAAGTAAAGAATTCTGAAAAGAAATTAGGTCAACAAGTGAGTGAAAAATTAGATAAAGAAAGGGAAAAAGTAACATATAGATTAGACAAACAAAGGGAAGAAATTAGAGAAGAGTTACAGGGGTGTAAAGTTAGAATAGAAAGATCTGATGTAGAAAGTGAAAGGCAGGCTAGAAATTTGGAGGATGTTACAGACCAAATAAAAGGAGTAGTGACAGAAATTACTCAGGTAAAAGAGGCCTTAGAAAATTTGAAATTAAATGAAAATGCATGTAATCACAACAATCTTAGTAATGAAGTTGCAAGAAACGAGGCAATACCAGGTGTATCAGCTGACATTTCGATGCAAAATAGGGGTAACAGTAATTCCCATTCTAATCTCGGAAATAGTGCAGGGACAGGTGACAATTCAAATTTACATTGGCCTAACCATGTCTTAAATGAAATGACACCTCCAGTTTTTGAAAATGAAGATTCAGATGATCCTAAAGCCTTTTTAGAAGGGTTACAAGAGTACTTCACGGTGAAACGTATACCAGAGGAGCACAAGATGGTGATAGTAAGAAAATGCCTAAAGGGTAATGCTGCTAATTGGCTAGGCCTTTCTATGGGTAACAATAATGATTACAGGACCTTTAGGAACATCTTTTTAACCAGATATTGGGGAGCTAGTAGGCAGGCTAATATTAGAGTTGAATTAAGCAATGGAAAGTTTAATCCTAGATCGGAGGAATCGATGGTAAACTATTTTATGAGAATAGCGAGAAAATCGAAGATGTTGGATCCTCCTTTAGATGAAAAAGATCTAATAAATATAGTTACTCCACATTTTCCGGAAACGCTTCAACACTACCTAATCATAGCCCGACCCGATAGCATTGCAGCTATGATAGAATTATTATCAGCCTTAGAAGTCAATAAGCCAAAACACGCATTTGGAAATAAATATGAAGAAAAAGAAACTGTAAATTCTTTCGGGCAAGGGGCACAGTATTATCAGAATAGAAGTGAGATTAGGGAAAGATATAAAGGACCAGTACCAAGGATGGAATCATTCCGGTGGGAAAATCAAGGTAGATATAACCAGGAAGGGCGTCACCAAAATAGAAATGGTAATCAAAGGGGAAGAAATATAAGGGTGAATTATATGAATACAAATAGATTTGATCGAGGTAGACGGGGACGTTATTTTGGACATAGTAGAAATTCAAATGATGGGTATTGGACAAATGGAGATAATGAGTTTAGACCGAGGTCACCAAGACAGGAAGAAAGGTATTCTAATGGACGAAATTCCCCCGAAAATGCAGAAATGGTTGAGGCCATTAACACGGTCAAAAACATGGTAGGAAGTAACCCCGATTTAATGCAGGAAAACAGAAGTAACAATTCGGGAAATAGTACAGGAGCAATACATAAAAATCAGGGAAACGCCAGACCCGGTCAAACGCGCCTTCAGTGAGAACTGGGTATCCTAGTAATGATTGTGATAAGTACTCGGAAATAAATAGTCCTGGAAGGCAAATGATGATACAAAAGAAAAGAGAATGGAAAAATAGAAACGACGAAAACGAAAAAGTAGGAGATCCACCTAAAATCAAAATTGGAGTAAATGGAAAACAATACAATGCAATTATAGATACGGGATCAAATAGCACAGTATGCTCACAAAATTTTTATGATAATTTACAAAGTAGTGGTTTTAAAGTAATGTCTTTACCAGTTAATGGGATATACTGCTCGCTAGCTGTGGGAAAACGAAAAGAGAGAGTAAAATTTCAAGCAATGATAAATATTGAAATAAATGGGAGAATACTTGGAATTTTATTTCTGATTGTAGGAAGACTTGTGACAGATATTATAATAGGTTGTGATTGTCTTTATGCCTGGGAAGCTGAGGTGAATTTTAAAAACATGATTCTAGAAATGAAAGTTGAAGATGAGACCATTATAGTGCCTTTTGTGGAAGATAGTAGTTCAGAAACTATTGTACGAGAAAAAGAGGAAGAAGAAATCCAAGGGGATACATTCTTTGTAGAATATGTTAAAGTAGGAGCTATGGAATTAACTGAAGTAAATGTCAAAGAGTACAGTGTCAATAATAAAGAAAATGTAGAATGGGATAAAAATGATTTCATAGACAATTTGAGGGTTTCTGATGCAACTAGGTACTATGATAGGGAGAGTAGTGAAGACTTAGAAGAATTGTTGAAAGAAAAAAAAAAAAGTAACTCAGGCTGATCAACTAAATGAACAACAGAGGGATAAACTGTTAGAAATATTAATCCGAAATAAAGAAGTATTCTCTGAGAAACCTGGTAAATGTAATATTTATACTCATTCGTTTGAGATGATACCCATCAAACCTTTTACACATAAAGCGAGAGCTATCCCTAGTACAATAAGAGAAGAGGTAGATGCAGTTATAAAGTCAATGTTAGAAGATGAGGTTATTGAGATTTCGAATTCAGAATTTGTGAATCCCCTATGTATTGTAAATAAGGCCAATGAAAGATTAGGGTGACATTAGATGCGAGAAAACTAAATTATTGTTCCTCATACTTTCCATCAGGGAATCCAACAGAACGTGTCCTCCGAGATATAGGAATTTATTTACGTGTACTTACACATCATAATCACAAGGATTGGGTGAAATATTGTCCATTGATAGAAAAGATTATCAATCACACCATTAATGTAACTACTGGATTTGCACCAATAAAATTAATGTTAGGAATTGAACCAGAACCAATATTGATCGGGGTACCAAAAACACTGAAAATTAATGACATTCAGTTAAGTGAGGAAGAAAGAGCGAAAATTGCTTTTGAACGAATCAAGAAAAAGGCAGAGAAGCGAAAATTAAAGAAAAAGAGTAGAAAACATAAATGGGAACCTAAGATAGGAGATTGGGTACTAGTTAAAGACCATAAGTTATCAAGTGCATTGCGAGGTAGGAACAAAAGGATGGAATTGTTATATAAAGGTCCTGCAGAAATTATATCAAAATTTGGTTATCATACCTATGAATTAAAAGATGTTAAAAATGAAAAATGTCTGGGAAGATGGCATAAACAACTCCTTCGACCATACAAGAAACCGTGTGGTGCCTTGGAACCTTGATTTAATGTAAAAGAAAAATTGGAAGTGTCATTTGTCTATTGGCGCCCAATCAGCTTTGAGATAAAATGTAAATGTTAGCTTACTTGAAAATCATATATTTGTCAGGTACTTACATATTCATGAAAAATGCAGAATGTGAATTGCTATCTACTACCAAGAGCTTAAAAATATATTGTATAGAGCTCACAATAACAGCTTCAGAAAGATTGTTAAAATGTTCATCTCCGCATAGAGAGAAAACAGAATATTTACTTTGTAAACATTTGTTAAAATATTTAGATGTATAGATAATTATCACAGCAAGACAAAGAAAGAACTTGTCTGAAGAGTGTAATGGATTTATATAAATATATGTACATTTTAGTGCTTAAAGGATATAGTACAGATATGTGTTACAATAACAAAAGTAAAAAAATCACAGTGCAAGTGATAGTGAGAGCGAAGTGAGCAAACATGAACTAAAAGAAGGAAGTATAAAGAAAGACTCTTGAAATTTAACCTTTATATAGAAGCTTCACAGAAGAAACCATAACATATTGTAATTAGTATTTAAGGATTAATGTTTAGTCAAGTGTACAATTGTTTGTCATGTTAAAAAGATTAATGAGAAGATATGTTAATAACCAATTTCAAAACAGTGTAATTGAAAATTGTATATAATGGGAGTGTTGCCGATTATTCAAAATACAGGAGTAATTTTTAATTTTTCTTTCGGGCAAGACATTTACATTATTTTATTATGAAATAATAAAATAATATAAATGGGGGCATTTGATACCGAAATTTAGATTTCCGATCGAATGGGCTTTTGAAAAAGACACGTTTTAATTTAATTGCCGGATGTGAGATTTGCGATAAGTGTTAAGTAATAACATAAATAGATAATAGAGCAGAAAGTGTTGTAAGGTGAGCAAGATATGAGTAAATAATAGTCGTTAAAGTTGTAGGATAAACACATTATTGGTTTGAAATTAGCGAGTCATGACGTCATACCACATAGTTTAAATACACGTTCGAAAGTCAAGTCTACAAACCTTAAAAGTCGCGCGATATATTTAATAAAATATAAAGTAAACATCGTTTAATCCTAAAAAGGTAATTATATATTCGAAATTCATAAAAGAACATGTTATAATAGAAAGGGACATTTCTAAATTGCGGGAAAAGGAAATAGCATTTTGGATACGAGGCTTTCTTGGATGACGTCATGACATTCAAATTGGAAGAGAACAGTCTTCTTAGCGTGGGTAAGCTAGAAAGCGTCACTACTCAACCAGAGACCAGTACGGCAGGTCGTGCTGCGCGGATGTGAGTGCGATTCCTCTACAGATACAAATATTTTCGGCATAGCTCCCGAAAATATTTAATAGATAATAAATCATATAAAAAGTTTCCTTGGGTTGTCCATTACTCCTACGCAGACCCGAGATAAAGAGATCTCTTGCAGAACTAGCCGGAGCGAAACACATCAAAGGGCAACATCACGTCACCAACGACATTTAAGTATCAACGAGACATCAGGAAGCGAAAAACGAACAATTACAGCTTCATTCTACTCAAATTAACGGTCTTTAAACACTTAGTAAATTTACTTTCACTTTTTATGATGCGCACACATAAAAATGCGTCCATCTACACCAAAGACATAGACGCTAATCCCAAATTCTTTTGGTTGCGAGTCTAGCATTCCGACTGCCATGTGTACATCCGCGTATGCGTTCATCAAATAGTTCCCGCATTGTTAGGGAAGCGATCCTTAGCCATTCTCCCTTCTCTTTCAATTTTGAACACATAATTCTTTTATTTCTACATATATATTAAAATTAAATATGGAAATATTTATGACGTCTTTAAACAAACTTAATTGTTTGTAACAATGAACAGTAGTAACACGTTTTCGTCATTTAACCAACTCATACCAACATAAAAAACAAATTACACTCTTAACAAATATTCCATAAACGATTTTCTTTTAGGGTCTTACAATATCCTGTCTCAACACATTGAATTTTTCTCATCAAAAGATTGGCTGTATGAGCTGTTGCAGAGTCTTGTTGAAAAAAGCAAAATCATGCTCCCTGTTTGTTAATTCTCTAAAAAATGGGGACCAAATTGTATTTGCATATGTATGGGTGCCAACTGTTAACTTGAAAAAATTGGCTCTATAACTCAGAACCTAATATTGTTCATGAAGTAACCCTTCATGATGAAAAATTTGGTATATAGTGCGCTATTAGCACAGAAAGGTTTCTCAGAGCTTCAATAAGCAATTTCTATCTCTGGGGTAACTTAAAACACACAGTGTACAAGACAAACCCACACACCCTGGGAGAATTAAAACAAAATATATTGTATGCTTTCATCTGGACCTTTCTTTGATGGTGGCTGATGGCAGCCCATTCAGAAGTTTTTTGCTCTTGCAGTATATATTGTTGTATATGATTTGTTGTGATCAAATTAAAAGTGACTGTTGCTAGAACTGTCACAAATAATATTAATATTCTAGTACCTCCATGTCTTTTGAATTGTAAATAACAGTTCTTTGTGCTTGTCGCTTTATGTGAAAACATTTCTTGTAACGTTTTGATATACACTGCCACCCAAAAGTTTCTGGACACTCAGTGTAATAAGTGTAATACAGACTTAATTTAAAGAAAGAATTAGGAAAGTGAACATAAAGAGGCAACATTTTTGACATGGTTTATTGCCTTCATCAAAATTGAATGTGATTATAACAATATGATCACAAAATACTGACAATGTTGTTCAAAGTTTGATAACCTTAGAGGGATGTTTTAAATTTTTTTCTCATTGAAAAAACTTCCTTTCTCTAAAATCACTTTCTTTGCTACACTTGGCATTTTCTCTATAAGTTTTTGAATTGTGGATGCTGGAATGTCATTCCAAGCGGTTTGTAGTACATTCCACAGTGCATTTTGAGATGTAGGGCAAGTTTTCTTTACTTGGTGAGCCAGTTCATCCCAAAGTAACTCAATGGGGTTAAGATCAGGAGACTGAGCTGACCGCTCCATAATTTTCAGTTCTGCCCTCTACTGATTCCCCAGCTATTTCCTGCACATTTTTTAAGTGTATTTTGGGTCATTATCTTGCTGAAATCTGAAGCCCTGACCTATCAGACGTTTCCCTGACGGGACTGCATATCTTCTCAAGATGTGGTAGCCATTTTTTTCAAGTATCCTCTTAATATTGTGTTGGGCACCTACACCATTGAATGCAAAGCAGCCCCATGCCATTACATACTTCCATGTGGAATTACATTTTATATGCATCTTTTAGAGCAAAAGCCTCAGCAGTGCAAGTTTCATTAAAATGCATTTAATAGTTCCTCAGAAAAAAATTACAGAATTGCAATGTTTTAACATGAATAAGATAACCACTTATAAGGTGAATCAATTAATGAATAATTGTTTTAAACACACAAGCCATGTGGGCAATGTCTAAGAGGTAGAATCAGGACTGAAAAATTCAATGTCAGGATTTGAACCACAGCTCTTCCGATCTATGTGTGGCTACTCTAACCACTAAGCTACCATGGCCAACTTGCCAGCATGACATGAAATTCCCCAATCAATTCATATTTTCTTGGTAGACCATCAAGGAATCCTAAGACAGCTTATAATTGCAAGTACTTATGTCTTGGTTGTTAATTAAATAACCTAAATTGGTAACCATTTATAGGTCAATTGATTAATGAATAATTGAGTGTTTTAAATACACTAGCCATGTGTGGGTAATGTTTGAGAGGCAGAATCAGGGCTGAAAAATTCAATGCCATTGCTGGGATGAATAAGATAGAAAATATTTTTACTTAGGTAAGATACATACAAAGGAAATTCGAAGATGCTAAAATGCTTTATTTGTTACAGGTTGGTCCAACAGCCATTCAAATCACCTCATCGGAAAAGACTAAAGTGCTTTCTCATTCAGTTTTACTCAATGATGTGTATTATGCATCGGAGATTGAAGAAGTTTGTCTGGTTGACGATAACCAGTTTACTCTGACTATAGCATATGAATCAGGACCATTGTCTTTCATTCATAATGACTGTGATAATATAGTACAAGCTATTATACACATAAGGAATCGTTGGGAACTGTCTCAGCCGGTAAGTTTGATTTTGTTACTCTTTCATACATAGACAACTCAGTTTTAAAAGTAGAGGTATAAGAATCATTATGCCATGAGAGAAATATTCATTGAATAGGCACAATTGAAGGCCAATAGAACAATAAAACTAATGGAATTTAAAAGAAAAGATAGAAGGAGAAATAATTATTATGGTTGTACAGTGGAATTCAAATTCAAAATAGAAAACCTTTAAGAATTGTTAGTTTGTTTTATGGCGTACAAAGTTCAATGGTGTGAAAATGGGCATTTTTCATGGTGTGCAAAGCTTAATAGCATGTAAAAATAGAATATTGTTCTCACAATAATGTAAAGCCCCTCTGCTGTATGTCTTCTACAGGAATTTCTTGCTGAAGTTGTCACCTTAGGCCAACTCCAGTTGACTCCTGTGTATTTTTCTTCTAGGCTGTTGTTTTGTGTTGGAGATGCTTTTTAACAGTGTAGATTCAGGATCAATTTAATGGAACCTACATTTTAAAAAGCATCTTTAGCACAAAACAACTATAGCCTGAGAGAATATATTTATTCTGAAAAATAAAGACTGAGTCTTCAACTTTGAGTTGCCCCAAAGTGATAACCCCAGAAAGAAATTCCGGGAAGAGTCTAGAAAATGACAACATTGCAATCTCCAACATGACACCGCGTCCCAGCAGTCGGCATCAGGTTGTGAATGAGAGCAAATGAGCTCTCGAAACATGTCCCATTTTTAATAAATAAGTGATGTAGTGACAGTAAATTTGATTCTCTTTACTATCTAGTTAAGCAAACTTTGTATTGCAATCAGATTATTTTCATCAGCTTAGGTATAGGTTCTTCACTAGTTTTCTATTATTCATTTTAATCTGGTACTATCTTATGGAGTTATAATCAGGGACAATTCAATAATTAATAAATCAAAATTAATAGTTCAAAATTCAAAAAAGAGTTAGAATCATGACAAGAGCACAGCAAAATGTAGGTGTCTAGAAATATTTGCACAACTGTGTATTTTATTATTACCATCGTTTTGCATCTACAAAGCCTTACTTCATGTTAAAAGAGCTTAGAGAGATTTTACCTTATTTCCAAATACACAGTCATTGTACTTGAAATAAATCACAGTTACTAATAATTGCATATGAAATTACTCTGTGAAGCTTCATATACAATTACACTAATGTATTTAATTACCTACCAACTAGTATTAAAAATTATATTAACTTCATTGCATTTAAAAGTAGATTTAATAAATTAATATACAATAATTGTTTTTATACCAAAGAAGAATATATTATGATGCTTGCAAGATTTATCCTAAATAGTAATGTATTGTAGGTACTGTTTGAATGATATGCATGTTGTATTTAGTAATTTGTATCTTGTAAATGTAAACTGGATGTGTCCCATCACATGAACGTGTTCGAACTGGAATCAATAAATAAACTTACGGACTATGTAGTTTCACAGTATGTTAACTGTATCATCAGTGTCACTCTTGTAACAACCTAAATCAGTTAGTATTTCTAAATCTAAAAATGTACTTTATCAATAGATCTTTATACAATCTAGAGGAACTATAAATAATTTTGCATTGTAATTACTTTTATATAAATTACTTGGTAAATTTAAAACTGTAGTATGGACATTGTCAGAAATTTGTAAGCAAATCTATTGACAATAAATATTTATTATAATTATCATATCATATCATCATCATCATCATGTTACCAACCTAGGTTACCAGATTAATATAGTTGGTAATGACTGACACAGTTAATATACTGCGAAACTACAAGGACTGTGTTTAATTTCAAGAATTTGCAGCAAATAATAAGATAAGTTGTAGATCATAGTCTCTAAGATACTTGTTATAACTTTTAGAATTGTATTGCTTCACTGTTAGTAGCTTCAGTTTTTATAAGATTTCAGAGTTTGTCAGAAACAGTGATAAATTCAGGAGGTAGCCTGGGGGGGGGGGGGGGGGGGGGGGGCAAAATTCCTCCTGCGAATAACAAAGTCCCCCCTGAGAAATTCATATCTATTTGTAAATGTATATATCATTAAGTCTCTCCCCCTTGTCATTCTTAATCAGCCTTTCACCCCTCCCTGGAGGAAAGTGGCTGTATTCATCACTAGTCAGAAATCATGGTCAGCTATGGCATCTTGGTGTTGATAAATTTTGCACTTCAAAAAGAGAGGATCACATTAAAAATCATGTTTTTTGAAATAGAGTCTGCAATTTATTGAGCTTTAACTGAAGATCTGGCAAGAAGCACATTCTGTTCTCAGCAAAGCCAGCGTCACTACAAATTGGCGACACTGTGCATATATCATATAAATACAGACCTCAACAGTGTTACTATGAGACTTCACTGCTTTACCAAGAGAAGTCATGTCAATTTTTAATTTATATTTGTCATCTCTTAACAGCTTATTCAACAAACATTAAGAAAAAATGTTGACTTATGATGGTCATTGTGTTTTTGCAGGACACTGTAACAGTTCACCAAAAAATCAGACCAAAGGATGTTCCAGGAACTTTGCTCAATATGGCATTATTAAATTTGGGATCATCAGATCCAAACCTACGAACAGCAGCTTATAACCATCTTTGTGCATTAACAGCCACATTTGACTTAAAAATAGAGGGACAGCTTTTGGAGACATCAGGTATGAATTTCTCCATGTTTTATGATCACTAATGTACAAAATCTATTTTTATTCTCTCTCAAAATAAGCAGATACAGTGTGAACTGTAATATGCTTTGCTCAGTATACCACACTGATTGAAGGGTCTCTTGTGCTTATCATCAGTTGCCGACCTCGCCATTTCTTGGCAGTTTTCCAGAATTTTAAAAAAGTTGCACATTCTGTACACAATGTCTTTCAACTGTTGTCTAATATCATTCAAATTTAGTATCATTATGCTTAGGTAAAATAAAGAAATTCACACAAGAAAATTCTTATCACATGAAATAAAACAGGAAAGACTGTTGCACTAGCATAAGTTTTAAGAGGGAGTGGTCAAGTGAGGCATGGAAAGTGGGACAGGTGCCCCTGAGCTGCCTGATCAGAGTTAAAATATTATAACTCACTGCTCCACAGGGAGAAGCAGACACTTTTTAGGTTGAAAATGGTCCACAATTTTGCTCACTGATCCATTCTTCTGAGGTTCTACATGTAAACAAATGTCCCTTGTGACCAACAGCACTATTTCTCATCTGAAGAAGTCATGCCAAAGATGCTTAACCAAGAGAAAGCCTTTAAAAATTGGAACATTTATTATTCTACAAGGAATCTTTTCTAAGAACATTTAACATCATGATTATTTCCAGTAGACCTCAAAATGTGCAAATATGCTTAACTTACAATATAAAAGTTTAGGCTGATTGTCCAAAATGCTTTAGATTAGAGAGACAGAAAGTAAAGAAACAAGGAAATAATGACTACTATGAGGAAAAGCAGTATTGTTTTCCCATTACAGCCTATAATGAATGCAGGGACATCAATAAGAGAGCTGAGAGAGTTGCAATGTACTCTCCTCCAGCTTCCAGAAAATTCTTGACTTGTGAAACTTGGATAATTTGAATGTTTATAATTTGAAATCATCCTTAATTTGAGGATTTTTCTTGGTACCTTGAATTTTGTGTTCAAGCAATATAAAAAACATCAGGTATAATTAGAATTTCATTTTCCTTAATTTGAAGTTTTTGTTCAGAAATGTCAGTCAAAACCTAATCTGAACATGGAAATTTAATATGATAACATCATCCCTACGTTTCTGCAAAAGAGGTCATCGCTCTGGGTTGTTTATTTTGTTGGAGTGCAGTTTAGGCGATGAAATAGATTTCCTAGCTGCTGGCCTTGAGCTTGTATACCTGCTCCCGCATCATAGAAACATGTGTGCCTTTAGTGGTTGCTTGAGCTTTCTAATGTTCAGTGTGCTTTAAATCAATACCACTATCTATTAGTAAACCACATGTCTAGTACAAGACTTTACTTTTGCAGAAAAAGTCACCGTCATTCAAGAAGTTGAAAAGGGTTTGAAGAAAAATCTGAAATCACGAAAGAATACAGGATACCACCGAGCACTCTATGAAGTTATCTGAAGAATAAGGGGGAAAATTTTAAGCAGCGCCTCGAGTGAAAGTGTGCAATGACTGTAGGCCTATAGTATGTTATTTCAAGTTCTACTCTTTACTGATTATCCTTAATGTAAAAATTAATAGAATTTTGTTGAAATATACAGTATATCCTTAATTAAGAATGGATATATATGTACCTGTATTGCTAAACTGTCAATTTTAGACATAACTTTTGTATTTTGATTCTTTATTTGTTCTTCCCTTCAGATTATCCAAGTTCCACTGTAGAATGAAATATAAAGGCAGATAGTATCAATGTTGTTTCTCCCTTGACAATTGTTAGCTTATCACCCTTATAGTAACATTTACAACTTAAGAGACAAGACAGAAGCAAATTTCTCTATGTTGATTCCTATAATTGTGGACTCTGTGCTAGGATCTGATCCTGAAATCATTGGATTTTGAAGTTCTGATGCTGTAACTGTCATTTTGAAACTGACTTGCTCATATTATAAGTAAAATACACAGTTTCACTAAGTGCTTTTGTTTCAGGTCTATGCATTCCATCTAATAACACCATATTTATTAAGTCTGTTAGTGAAACATTAGCCAGAAATGAGCCTCATCTTACACTGGAATTTTTGGAAGAGTGTATTCAAGGTTTCCGAGTATCCACTATTGAGCTAAAGCATTTATGTCTGGAGTATATGACACCTTGGTTGGCGAATTTGGTCAGGTCAGTATTTGGAGCCTGAGATTATTTCATTACATAACCGACCATTAAACTGATAAACTTGTCCAGTTAACAGAGTTAACTGAAGCAGAGTATCTTAACTGAAAATCACTGCATTTCACTCTGTTATTCTGTTATTACAAGCTTTTGTATCATATTTATGTGTGTTTGTGCTCATTTGTAAATCGAGTACTAATGTGAGTACAAATCTCATAATCTTAATAATTATTAATGTTGCCACAGTCACATGTTAAGTGTTAGTTGTCTCTCACCACTGCCTTTGTAAGCACCGGCCGGCAAACCAAATGACAAAAGGCAGCTCAGAACAAATGCCATTGTACACATTTCTAGAAGATTTCATAGAGCATGGGCTTTGTTTACAGCGCAAGCTGAGAAACTTCATTTCTAGAGAATTGAGACTATAAGCATACTGGCTTGTGCAGTTAGTTAATGGTCAGAGTGTGTTGTGAACAATTGAGAAGTGTTTGTGAAGCAGAAAGAGGGAGTTCTTTTACTGCAGCAGTGCCAAGGACAGCTAGATAGAACAGTTGTGAGTTGCAAAATTACAATACAACAGAACAGAGTGAATTGTGATTCTGTATGTGCAACATACAGGCTTGTAGCAGTGTTAGCACTTAGTGACATAAAAGTTACCAGACTACAATGCTGTGATTTGACTTGGTATGGCAGAAAGCTTGCCATCAAGGAAAACAGATCAGCTCTGTCACATAGTGATGGCATCAGGCATCCCTTACCTTGGAGGAGAAGGCCTGGCTGAAGTTCAACTTAATATAAGTCTGTGGATGTTTGTCGCAAGGATGATTGAAGAATTGAGGACTGGCTACCCTTAGGAGCCACAAGGTGACAGTTGATGTTGGCAGGAGGGTCCTGTGATTCAGGCAAGATGGCTGTGAAGATGCACTAGGGAGGCCAGCGGTCATGGGGTGCTGCTCCCAAGATCCAGTAACCAGAGTAAGGACCGCATTATGGGAGAAGAGGATCAGTGATACAGTCTATCACATCCAAAGGTTGCCCTTAGTGAAGTTGCTAGTGGTACACTGATATTGTCTGGCCCACCACAACGGTGCTAGTCAGGACAATCAGCCCTGAGAAAGGAGCAGTGTTGCTGCAGCCGCATGTTCATGTTGGCTACCTCACGTCACTGCCTTTGTAAGTGCTGTCTGGCAAATAACATGATAATGAATAGCTCAGAACAGAAGCAGAGAAACTTTGATTCCAGAGAATTTTCCAGTAGAGATTATATAAACAGACGGGGTTCTACAGTTAATTGGTCAATTGTCAGAGTGAGTTGTGAACAGTTGAGAAGTGTTGTGAGACAGAGAGAGAAATAATTGTGTTACTGCAACAGTGCCAAGGGCAGTCAAAACAACTGAGAGTTGCAAGGTTACAATACAACAGAATAGAGTAAATTGTGACTCTGTACGTGCAACAGTGGCTTGTGATAGTGTTGGCACTTTGTTAACAGTTTTAGAAAAAAATAAATTGACATAAAAACTATACACTTACCATTTGTCACATTAAATTTAAAAAAAAATGTATAAACACGTGTTAATCTCAAACTAGTTGGTTGCAATAAAATATTTCTTCAACTATTCCACTTAATATATATGAAGTGATATAGACAGTGAAACTTTTCCAATGTTTTAGAAGTAAATGAGTCAGCCTATAGACACTTATAGTTTTACTTAAGCTTATTTTTGTCCGGACGCATTTCAAAGGTGGGTATCTTCATTCTTAACAGTTTCTCGACTGGCAGTTGAAAAGGAAACATTTGTTATGGTAGTGGTTGTGCTGCTGTCTGGGTTGCTGGATATCAACTTCATTATGTCGTCTGCTTGTGGTATATCAAAATTCATGGCTATGTGAACATTTTTCATATTTATTTTCGTCCAAATTATCAATTCCGCTGTTGTTTCTGCATGTTTTAGTAATTTAATATCCTTTTCTATGGTATGCTGAGTTGACCAGAAGTGATGGGTTACAGCTTATTTGTCGATCTGTTTGAATGTTATGTTTCTAATATGCTCCTTCAGTCGTGTTTTAAGATTTTTTTTTTCAACTGAAGGAGCATGAGAACCCTGTATATCTTGTATTCTAACTTAGCATATGTAGATATTTGCTGTAAAATTATTCTCATGGCTGCTTTGGAAAATCTGTATTGCTTTAAAAGTTCCTCCTTTTGCAGATTTTCGAATTTATTACGATGCACATCCATTCTTCCATAGAAATGACATTCTTAAATGCCATATACAGCAAACTTGCATAATGAAGCAGTTCCCTTCGATATCTTCTTTTTGATGATTATGTCGGAGAGCACGGGATTCAGGGGGAACGGAGAAAACAAACAACACTAGTTTTCATTGATTAATACATATATATATCAACTTCATTATTTACATTCGTCACTGCTTACATCCGATCCTTCCACTTTCATTGCTCAAGCTTGACTGAACCCTTTGTTCCAGTCGTCTGACTGGGCAAGTGCTTCTTGGCTAGTCGAACAGCTGACGGGTCGTTAACCCCGCCTAGGTTGAATGTAGTGGTATGTAATACTGTTTCAAGTGCTCCGTCATAAAAAGATTAACCTGCCAGGGAGGTTGCAGTGTTCATCTTTTCATGACTATGTCCTCCGTAAATACATTTTATACATATTTAGTAAATTACAGTTATTTTGAACATTATATAAATACAATTATAATCAAGATTACACTAAGTGATATGAATACAAGTAATATGTATAGTGTTGGGTCGTGATTAACAAGCCTTTGTCCAACCTTAAGCTGTTTATATATATATATATGTTTTGGCTGTTAACCTGGCATAACAATGGATTTCTTCTACTCTCACTTTGAATAGTGTTTCTTGTCGGTTTAGGGATCACTTACACACGATTCTTTATCTTTTCCTTTCTTTCGACCCGAACGGCGTCTAATAATGGTGTTCGACCGCACTACACAATTTTTTTTTTTTTTTTTTCACTTATCAACCATTGGTTCACTGACACTTTGAAAACTATTTGCATAATTGAATAGGTTCACTTTCTTTCTTAATTGTAATATACATGAATATGTTTACTGTCCCGTTTACCAACAAGCAAGTATGAACAGTCTTTAATAATCACTATTTATTTAATTGTGATCATCATTGATCGGGATATTGTTATTATTATGATTATTGTTCTTGATGTGCCAACATTTAGGGGTCTCCAAGAATTAACGTAGATTCTTTTTTTTTTTTTTTTCTTTTATTTCTCTCTCTCTCTCTCTCTTTAGGATTCTGGCAATGGTATTTGGCCTTCTTTAGCTAATAGGCGTCTTGTAAGGTCGGAGGAGTTGCTTGTGGAATCTGCCTATGCTTTTTGCTTCCTTTTCATCGAATAGTTCGTAGGTATCGGTGCCAAATTTTGCCGTGACTGATACCGGTCCTCGGTAAATTAATTCCATCCTGTGGTATCTTTTGTTTAAGGAGCTAGATTTGGCATAGTCTCTCACTAATACCTTATCACCTATATTTATTTTCCATTTTCTTCGCCTTTTTCGTTGGTGTTGTGCCTTGCGCTTTTCTGCTTGGGACCTGAGACGTTCTACCACCATTTTATACATTTCCAGTCCGGAGAGATCTTCCTCTCGTGCTTTCTCAATCGGCGATGGGATGTTCATTTCTAAGCTGATAGGTTTTCCCTCCATCAGCTCAATGGGTTTAACTTTCGTTACTGGGTGCACGGAGTAATTAATCAGGTTTTCAATCTGATGACAACAATCAACCCACTTCCTGTGCTTTTTATGGCTGAGTATACGAAAGAATAACGAGATATCACGAATTGCTCTCTCGCAGGGGTTAGCTTATGGATGATATCTCGAACAATGGTATATCTTGATATCGTTGGCTTTCAAGGTTTCTGTAAACCTTTTCCCAGTGAACATGGTGGCGTTGTCAGTCAGAACTGCCTTCATCTTGCCGTATTTAGGGATGTAATCTTTCAAGATCTTCCTCATACAGGCTTCACTGTTTATCTTCTTCACAGGGTAAATTTTTATGAGTTTGGAAAATGTATCCATCATTACGATAATGTATTTATACCAAAATCTTCCGGTGGGCATCTCACCATGACAATCTATCGCTATCAGCTCGTTTGGTTTATTTCTTATGACTGCGTTGGTATCGAAGTCGTATTGCACGTTGAGCGGCTTGGCCTTTTGACAGAGGACGCACGTGGAAGTTATTTTTCGGACTTTGTGCTGGATTCTCTGTAGGTAAAAATTAACGAGGATGGTCAGTGATGTTCGTTCAGTTCCAGCGTGTGCCAATGCTGTGTGGTATGCATTGATTAATTTGTTTTCCATGCACTCTGGTATATAACATTTCCATTTTTGTATGTCTTTACCGTGTAACTTATACAGTATCCCATTTCTAACACCGATAGTGCCTTCAATTTCGTCATTGATTTCCGGCGCTTTTTCTATCAGTTTAGCGAGCTTTCCGTCCTCTCGTTGTTTTCTCCCTATTTCTTTCAAACTCCTTACAAGATCTTTATTCATCGGAATTTCCATGCTCATCAGTATCACTTCTTTGTGTGGGCGCTCTATACTTTCAGGGATTTGAGGATTGTGATTTAGTCTAGACAGCAGGTCACTGAATATGTTGTCTTTTCCTGGGATGTGATGTATCTCCACGTCGTGAGATAATATTTCGTGAGTATATCGGGAAATTTTGGTACTGGTGAGCTTGCATGATTTAATGAAAGAAAGGGTCACATGGTCGGTATAAATGGTGATCTTGTGGTTATAAATGTACTGTCTGAATTTTTGCAACGAATAGTATAACGCGGCTATCTCTAATTCTGTAGCGCAAGAGTTTTTTTCTACGTCGGTTAATCCTCTGGATGCCGTAGCGATGATGTGTGTTTCTCCATCACTTGACATTTGTGATAATACTGCCCCATAGGCCACATTTGATGCATCTACGTGAATCTGATAAGGGAGGTCGTCCTTTGGCTGTTCTAATAAGATTGCATTAGCGAATAATTTCTTCACATTTTCAAAGGCAGCTTGGTGATGTTCTTCCCATATCCATTTCCTTCCTTTCTTTAAGAGCTCTCGCAGGGGTGCTACTTCTGCTGCATATCTTATGATAAATCTCGATTGGAACTGAAATATCCCTAATAGTCGCCTTAATTGCTTCGGGCTTTTAGGGGGTGGAATCTTCTCAATTGCGGCGATTCTGGCTTGGTTAGGTGTTATCCCCTTTTCCGATATGACATATCCAAGGAATTCTACTTCTTTTACTAGGAACTTCATCTTCGAGATGTTAAGCGTCATGTTATTTTCAATTAGTTTATTCAATACGAAGTCTAGGTGCTTTAGATGGTCTTCGAAGTTTTCGTCGATAATAAGGAAATCGTCAACGCATTGGATGAGAAAATCCTTTGCGGTGTCCCCAAAGATGGCATTTATAGCTCTTAGGAATCCACTCTGCGAAGTCAATAACCCGTATGGAACCCTTCGGAATCGATACAATACTCCTTCGTGTAGAAAGCTAGAATACTTTCTTACATCCTCCTCCAGTTCCACTTGCCAATAGGCGGAGATTAAGTCAAGATTCGAAAAATATTTTCCCTTATTGATTTTCGTTCGTAAAGTTTCTATGCTCTCTGTTCTGAAGTGATCAGGTATAGTATGGGCATTTACTTTTCTTGCATCTATGGTCATTCGTAAACTGCCATCTTTCTTTTGAACCCAACATGTTCCATTAGCGTAGCAACTATGAGAGATCTCAATTATTCCATCACGCAACATTTTTGCAATTACTTCATTAGCCTTTTCTCTCAGTGCGATAGGTAAATCCCTACTCTTATGAGTGAAAGGTTTTAAGTTTTCGACTATGAAGGAGTGTCGATGTGCCGAACATAGTCCTGGTTTGTCTGAAAATGCACGTCGGTTCTTTAATAACACCCTGTATAGTTTGTCCTTTTGATCTTGGTCAAGGTCACATGAACACAAAATTTTCTCCTGGATAGCTGATTGGATGTCGTTGGCCTGTTTGTCCTCCGGGTATGAAAGTGTACAGTGCTTCTTTTCATAAATATTTTCGATTTTTTGTAGCCCGATGCTAGCCTGGATGTAATGTTTTCTTTCTTCATCACAAGATTCGTACTTATTATTATATTCCTCCATTTCTGACTCATTATTAGGTTTGTATGTTACCTCAACTAAGCTTTGGCTCTTGTTAACTTCTATATGCTGTACAAAAAATGTCTCTTGGCTTAAAGCAATTTCTCCCGGCGTTTTCTCAACAGTATGATCGTCCTCGCTTCTTACAAATGGAATATTTATTCTTTGATCGCCTCTCCCTATGCTCAGGTTTCTGTGTACAAAATCTAATTTTGCTTTCATGGTGTATAGCACGTCACAGCCTAGTAAGAAGTCACAGATTAAGTTTGGTATTACAAGGAATATTATTTCAGCGTCTCCACTACCTATAGTGAGTGGAATCATTATTTGTGTTCGAACTCTTTGCACGCTCTTCCCTACTGCTACACGACAAATCACGTTCTTTATGGTTAGGGTCATTAGTTTTAATTTTCGTTGCAGTAGATGGTGGTAAATTTTTAAACTGCAGACGCTCAAGCTAGCCCCGGTATCTATTGTCAAGTTGTAAGATTCGCCGGCAATAATAGCTGTTATTCTGGGAGATTCTGAGATTTCTGTGTCGGTCATATGTTGGAAGGTTGCTACTGTGTTTTCTATCTTTCGTCCATTGGTAGGCTCGGTTATCCATGCGATGTTGGATTCTTGACCTCTGCTTATGACAGCCTCGTTAGAATCCAAAACAAGACCGCTTATCAGTTTTCCTGTTCATCTCTACTCGAGTTTATCTGTCCTGAGTTTATATTTTGGTGGTGGTCGGTTCCATTTCCATTTTCAGTTATTTGGGGTTCGTATCCTCTCCTCTCCGAATGACCTGGTGAACTATTTCTGTCTGTTCGGTATCGATTCCTGTCGGATTCGTCTTCAGATCGGCTTCCGTTCCGGCGATAATCTTCCTGGGCCCTGTTTCGCCAATGATAACCTCTAGCTCTTCCTCGATATTGAAAGTTTCGATGTCGGGGGCTCGATCGGATAAAGTTAATGTGATGTTCATGGTTATTTCGATTGTTCCAGTGGTGATTTTCGCGCCCTCTACTCCAATTATTAGAGTTGGGTATCTCGGGTTCGTATCTCTCTCGGGTATTTTGATATCTGCGTCCCCGATTGAAGTTTATGTCATTTCGAACTCCGGACCTCTGGGAATTTTGCCATCTGTGAAACGTTGGTTCATCCCTGTTGAAATTGTTGGCCAGTGCGGCGTTCCCTGGGCTATAATGGAAGTCATGGCTGTTAGTTTCGAATGCCGATATTAATTCAATTATTTCTGTTAAATTCTTGGGTTTGGCTACTATTAGGTAGTTTCTTATTTGTTCCGGAAAATGCTGGATGATTAGATTTATGAAATCTGTCTCTCTGACGGGCAGTTCAATTAGTTTGCTCCGTTGGGCCCACAATAATAAGTAATCCACCATTGTTTGACTGTTACGGATATCGTATCTGCTATTGTTGAGAGAGGTTCTGATGTGATTTTGGGCGGTCGGACTCCAGTATCGGTTTAAAAATGCATTCTTGAAATATTGGTAATCCTGGTCTTCCCCTAGTGTTAATCTCAGCCAATTAAGGGATCGATTGCGTAAACCTTTTTTAACAACGAGCATTTTTAGCGCGTCCGGTACATTTTTGAGTTTGAAGTACTCCTCGACATCCAAAATAAATTGCCTAGGGTTATCCCCGACGTTCTCGTCGAATGTTGGTATCGCAAGTTCGTTAAGCAGGTTATTAAATCCCATAAAGTTATTGGTACATACTTGCAAGCTTGGTATCTGGGTTACATTATATTGTGGACGAGTTTCTGCGATATGTTGACATGCAACATTCGCTTCGCTCGAACTTTCGTTACAATTACTGGCTGTTACACTTGGAGTACTTGTTTGAGATAGTTCAAGCCTCCGAATTGACCCTCTTAATTCATTAATGCTACATTCAGTTACTTCTACCCTTTTTTCAACTCTCAGGTGACTTGAGATCTGCTCCTGAACATTATCTTTTAAGGATTCGAGCGTTTCAATTGATACTCTTCGATCTTGTTCTATTGCGAGCTGCATTACTCTTATTTCTTTTTGCATATCGTTTTCGAATTCGTTTTGCTTCTTGGTTAATTTATTATCTAATTTACTCAAGCCACCCTCCAGTTGTTCATGCAACAATTGACATGTATTTTCTAATTCTTTAACATTAGAACTAATACTTTTTCTTACTTCACTTAGGTCTAGTGCTGCTTGGTTCCTAACCTGATCAATTTCTGTTTGCATTTTTGCTAATGCCTCTTTGTGCTGAGCTAACCCTTCATTTAGGCGAGTTTCTAATCTAACACCATTAGCCTCAATTTGTTGTAACATTGTTTTCTGTTCTGATATGTTAGCTTCTAATTTGCTGCTCTGTTCTAGTAATTTAGATTCTAATTTGCTACTCTGTTCTGATAATTTAGATTCTAATTTGCTATTCTGTTCTGATAATTTAGATTCTAATTTGCTACTCTGTTCTGATAATTTAGATTCTAATTTGCTATTCTGTTCTGATAATTTAGATTCTAATTTGCTACCCTGTTCTGATATTTTAGCCTCAAATCCGTTCTGTGCAGCTAATAATTGTTCAAGTATTTTCATGACATTACTATTGTTGGTGCTGGGGGAAGGCGAGTTACTTCTACTGGTAATGACTACATTGTTTTCCTGGGAGACTTCCTCCTGACTTATTCCCTCAATTTCCGTATTCTCCATTCTGTATCTTTTTGTATTACAATCTATTTCTGTGTCTACATTGGATCTGCTATTATGAGTACCCACTACCTTATTATTTCTTAAGAGCATTTACAAAGAGCACTATTCTATTTCTCTAATAAAATTGAGTTTAACATATATTATTACAATAGCACTGTTCTTTTTTACATCTGTTCTGAGTATACATTGTCAAATTGTTTTTGTCCTACCCTGTTTTCTCTTGCAGAGGGTTTCTTTCCTGGCGTTGTTCCCTGTCTCGATGTTTTTACCGCTGATTGGTGCTCCGTCCTCCGAATTGGGTGTTTGTGGTTTTCCGGCACTCCTCTGGCATCCGTTAGTTGGCACTTTACTATTCTTCGGTTCTTGTTCCCTCGATGTTAGTGTGGTTAGTCGTTATAATGCAGCTTTGTTCAACCGTCGTTTTGCGCGTCAAAATTCGTACTCTCACCGTCATTTTGTTTCTCCTATTCAAGCTCCAGCGTTGGGCGCCAAATTCTTGAAGCAGTTCCCTTCGATATCTTCTTTTTGATGATTATGTCGGAGAGCACGGGATTCAGGGGGAACGGAGAAAACAAACAACACTAGTTTTCATTGATTAATACATATATATATCAGCTTCATTATTTACATTCGTCACTGCTTACATCCGATCCTTCCACTTTCATTGCTCAAGCTTGAATGAACCCTTTGTTCCAGTCGACTTGACTGGGCAAGTGCTTCTTGGCTAGTCGAACAGTTGATGGGTTGTTAACCCCGCCTAGGTTGAATGTAGTGGTATGTAATAATGTTTCAATAAACAGCTTGGTTTGCTATGGCCATTTTCCAACTTCTAACATGTGTTAAAACGCCTTAACTCAGGGACACACCATTGTTAAGTTAACATTCAATTTTAACTTTTTGTGAAAGCTAACATTGTTCAATGAAACAGAATTTGCATTAACTTCAATGTTAAATGAGTTTAACCTTGGGTTGCAATTTAACATTGATCGGTGAAATTGGCCCTTAATCTTTAATCTAATCACACTTCTGTTAAATAATGCTGAATACTGCTTCAGTTGGCAGCACAATTGAAGCTGTAATAATCGTTGTGTCCTAGTTATTGGATCGCCATTTGAAGCTGAAGTCGTTGGTGACGTGACGTTGCCCTTCGATGTAGCTCGCCTCGGCTAGTTCTGCATAAGATCTCTTTATCTCGGGTTTGCGTAAGTGTAATGGACAACCCAAGAACAACTTTTCATATCCTTTATTTCAAATATTTTCGGGAGATATGCCGATTCTATATGTGTATCTGTAGAGGCATCGCAATCACATCCGCGCAGCACGAACTCCCGTACTGGTCTCTCGTTGAGTAATGACTTTTCCTCTCTTACCCACGCTAAGAAAACCGTTCTCTTCCCATTTGAATGTCATGACGTCATCCAAGAAAGCCTCGTATCCAAAATGCTATTTCCTTTTCCCGCAATTTAGAAATGTCCCTTTCTATTATAACATGTTCTTTTATGAATTTCAAATATATAATTACTTTTTTTAGGATTAAACGATGTTTACTTTATATTTTATTAGATATCTCGCGCGACTTTTAAGGTTTGTAGAACTGACTTTCGAACGTGTATTTAAACTATGTGGTATGACGTCATGACTCGTTAATTTCAAACCAATAATGCGTTTATTCTACAAATTTAACGACTATTATTTACTCATATCTTGCTCACCTTACAACACTTCCTGCTATATTATCTATTTATGTTATTACTCAATATTTATCGCAAATCTCATATCCGGCAATTAAATTAAAACGTGTCTTTTTCAAAAGCCCATTCGATCGGAAATCTAAATTTCGGTATCAAATGCCCCCATTTATGTTATTTTATTATTTCATAATAAAATAATGTAAATGTCTTGCCCGAAAGAAAAATTAAAATTACTCCTGTATTTTGAATAATCGGCAACACTCCCATTATATACAATTTTCAATTACACTGTTTTTGAAATTGGTTATTAACACATTTTCTTATTAATCTTTTTAACATGACAAACAATTGTACACTTGACTAAACATTAATCCTTAAATACTAATTACAATATGTTATGGTTTCTTCTGTGAAGCTTCTATATAAAGGTTAAACTTCAAGAGTCTTTCTTTATACTTCCTTCTTTTAGTTCATGTTTGCTCACTTCGCTCTCACTATCACTTGCACTGTGATTTTTCACTTTTGTTATTGTAACACATATCTGTACTATATCCTTTAAGCACTAAAATGTACATATATTTATATAAATCCATTGCACTCTTTAGACAAGTTCTTTCTTTGTCTTTCTGTGATAACTATCTATACATCTAAATATTTTAACAAATGTTTACAAAGTAAATATTCTGTTTTCTCTCTATGCGGAGATGAACAATTTAACAATCTTTCTGAAGCTGTTATTGTGAGCTCTATACAATATATTTTTAAGCTCTTTGTAGTAGATAGCAATTCACATTCTGCATTTTTCATGAATATGTAAGTACCTGACCAATATATGATTTTCAAGTAAGCTAACATTTACATTTTATCTCAAAGCTGATTGGGCGCCTATAGACAAATGACACTTCCAATTTTTCTTTTACATTAACTCAAGGTTCCAAGGCACCACACGGTTTCTTGTATGGTCGAAGGAGTTGTTTATGCCATCTTCCCAGACATTTTTCATTTTTAACATCTTTTAATTCATAGGTATGATAACCAAATTTGGATATAATTTCTGCAGGACCTTTATATAACAATTCCATCCTTTTGTTCCTACCTCGCAATGCACTTGATAACTTATGGTCTTTAACTAGTACCCAATCTCCTATCTTAGGTTCCCATTTATGTTTTCTACTCTTTTTCTTTAATTTTCGCTTCTCTGCCTTTTTCTTGATTCGTTCAAAAGCAATTTTCGCTCTTTCTTCTTCACTTAACTGAATGTCATTAATTTTCAATGTTTTTGGTACCCCGATCAATATTGGTTCTGGTTCAATTCCTAACATTAATTTTATTGGTGCAAACCCAGTAGTTACATTAATGGTGTGATTGATAATCTTTTCTATCAATGGACAATATTTCACCCAATCCTTGTGATTATGATGTGTAAGTACACGTAAATAAATTCCTATATCTCGGAGGACACGTTCTGTTGGATTCCCTGATGGAAAGTATGAGGAACAATGATATAACTTTATCTCATGATTTTCTAGGGTTTCTTTAAAGATTTTGCTCCGATGAACTGTAGCATTATCTGTTAAGATTGCCTGAATCTTGCCATATTTAGGCACATAATCTTTTATTATCTTTCCTACACATGTTTTGCTGCTGATATTCCTAACAGGATAAATTTTAATAAATTTACTAAAAACATCATGAAGAACAAACATATATCTACATCCAAATTGTCCTACTGGTAGCTCCCCATGTGCATCAGCAGTAACTAGTACATTTTTCCCTTCTCTTATGATTGTCTAAGGTTCTATATCAAATTTGATATTAAATGGTTTGGCCCTTTGACATAAATCACAGCTTGAACATATTTTTCTCACTTTCTTTGCCAAATGTTTTATATAAAAATGATCACTAATTACCATGATTAGCTTTTCACTACCTGTATGAGCTAGTGTTTTGTGATAAGCAAGTATAAGTTTCTCTTGTAAAGCTTTTGGTACCATTACTTTCCATTTAGGTTCAATTCTTCCATGAAATTTATAGATTTTTCCCTCATAAATACCTATATTATCTTTTAGATTTTCTGTGATTGGTTGTGCCTTTTCTTTCAATTTCCTAAGTTCATCGTCCTCTGTCTGTAATTGTTCCAAATTTCGAAATTCTTTAGCTAATTGAGTCCCTTCTAAGGTTTTCAAATATAGTATGGTTACATCATGTTTGTTGTCACTAATTGTATCTGGTATTGTATAATTGGTTTTCATCCTTGATAACAAATCACTAAAAATATTTTGACTTCCTGCTATGTGTCTGATTTCTATGTTATGGGATGTGATCTCATGTATATATCTAGAAATACGTGTGCTTGTGAGTTTGCAAGAGTTCATAAATGCCAAACTAACATGATCTGTGTAAACTATTACTGGGTTGTTATATACATATTGCTTAAATTTTACAAGTGCAAAGTAAATAGCTGCTATTTCTTTTTCTGTAGTGCAAGCCTGTGATTCAGTCCTTGAAAGCCCCCTTGAAGCTACAGCAATGAGGTGATCTTTTCCTTCCTCATCTTTTTGTAATATGACACTACCATAACCAAGTCCTGAAGCATCTGTATAAATTATGTAGGGGAGATCCTCCCTAGGTTTTTCCAATAAAATTGACGCTGCAAACAATGTTTTTACCTTTTCAAAAGATTCTTGTTCTACTGATGACCATTGCCATTTTACATCTTTTCTCAATAGTTGTCTTAATGGGGCTACTACGGTTGCATATTCCAGGATAAATCTTGACTGATAATTTAGAATACCAAGAAATCTTCTCAATTGTTTTATATTTTTAGGAGCTGGTATTTTATTTATGCTTTCAATTCTGTCGGGATTAGGCCTGATTCCCTCATTTGAAATAACATAACCTAAAAATTCTGTCTGTTTCACAAAGAATGCAGTTTTACTTGGCTTTATTGTCAGGTTTGCTTTCTTTAACTGACTAAGCACACAATTGATATGATTTAAATGATCCTCTATATTTTCTGAAAAAATCACAAAATCATCCACATACTGAGCTACAAATTTCTTTATGGTTTCTCCAAAAATTTCATACAAAGCTCTTAATAGTGCACTACCACTGGTATTCATACCAAAGGCGCAAACTCGAAACTGATATAATATTCCTGAATGTAAAAACGCTGTATATTTTCTTAAATCTTCTCTAAGTGGGATCTGCCAAAAAGATGCTGTAAGATCTAGAGTAGAAAAAATTTTGCCCTTCTGCAATTTGTTCAATATTACCTCTACACTTTCTGGTCTAAATCTATCAGGTTTACAATGTTGATTTAGTTTTCTCGCGTCTAATGTCACCCTAATCTTTCCATTGGCCTTATTTACAATACATAGGGGATTCACAAATTCTGAATTCGAAATTTCAATAACCTCATCTTCTAACATTGACTTTATAACTGCATCTACCTCTTCTCTTATTGTACTAGGGATAGCTCTCGCTTTATGTGTAAAAGGTTTGATGGGTATCATCTCAAACGAATGAGTATAAATATTACATTTACCAGGTTTCTCAGAGAATACTTCTTTATTTCGGATTAATATTTCAAACAGTTTATCCCTCTGTTGTTCATTTAGTTGATCAGCCAGAGTTACCTTTTTCTTCAACAATTCTTCTAAGTCTTCACTACTCTCCCTATCATAGTACCTAGTTGCATCAGAAACCCTCAAATTGTCTATGAAATCATTTTTATCCCATTCTACATTTTCTTTATTATCGACACTGTACTCTTTGACATTTACTTCAGTTAATTCCATAGCTCCTACTTTAACATATTCTACAAAGAATGTATCCCCTTGGATTTCTTCTTCCTCTTTTTCTCGTACAATAGTTTCTGAACTACTATCTTCCACAAAAGGCACTATAATGGTCTCATCTTCAACTTTCATTTCTAGAATCATGTTTTTAAAATTCACCACAGCTTCCCAGGCATAAAGACAATCACAACCTATTATAATATCTGTAACAAGTCTTCCTACAATCAGAAATAAAATTCCTAGTATTCTCCCATTTATTTCAATATTTATCATTGCTTGAAATTTTACTCTCTCTTTTCGTTTTCCCACAGCTAGCGAGCAATATATCCCATTAACTGGTAAAGACATTACTTTAAAACCACTACTTTGTAAATTATCATAAAAATTTTGTGAGCATACTGTGCTATTTGATCCCGTATCTATAATTGCATTGTACTGTTTTCCATTTACTCCAATTTTGATTTTAGGTGGATCTCCTACTTTTTCGTTTTCGTCGATTCTATTTTTCCATTCTCTTTTCTTTTGTATCATCATTTGCCTTCCAGGACTATTTATTTCCGAGTACTTATCACAATCATTACTAGGATACCCAGTTCTCACTGAAGGCGCGTTTGACCGGGTCTGGCGTTTCCCTGATTTTTATGTATGGCTCCTGTACTATTTCCCAAATTGTTACTTCTGTTTTCCTGCATTAAATCGGGGTTACTTCCTACCATGTTTTTGACCGTGTTAATGGCCTCAACCATTTCTGCATTTTCGGGGGAATTTCGTCCATTAGAATACCTTTCTCCCTGTCTTGGTGACCTCGGTCTAAACTCATTATCTCCGTTTGTCCAATACCCATCATTTGAATTTCTACTATGTCCAAAATAACGTCCCCGTCTACCTCGATCAAATCTATTTGTATTCATATAATTCACCCTTATATTTCTTCCCCTTTGATTACCATTTCTATTTTGGTGACGCCCTTCCTGGTTATATCTACCTTGATTTTCCCACCGGAATGATTCCATCCTTGGTACTGGTCCTTTATATCTTTCCCTAACCTCACTTCTCTTCTGATAATACTGTGCCCCTTGCCCGAAAGAATTTACAGTTTCTTTTTCTTCATATTTATTTCCAAATGCGTGTTTTGGCTTATTGACTTCTAAGGCTGATAATAATTCGATCATAGCTGCAATGCTATCGGGTCGAGCTATGATTAGGTAGTGTTGAAGCGTTTCCGGAAAATGTGGAGTAACTATATTTATTAGATCTTTTTCATCCAAGGGAGGGTCCAACATCTTCGATTTTCTCGCTATTCTCATAAAATAGTTGACCATCGATTCCTCCGATCTAGGATTAAATTTTCCATTGCTTAATTCAACTCTAATATTAGCCTGCCTACTAGCTCCCCAATATCTGGTTAAAAAGATGTTCCTAAAGGTCCTGTAATCATTATTGTTACCCATAGAAAGGCCTAGCCAATTGGCAGCATTACCCTTTAAGCATTTTCTTACTATCACCATCTTGTACTCCTCTGGTATACGTTTCACCGTGAAGTACTCTTGTAACCCTTCTAAAAAGGCTTTAGGATCATCTGAATCTTCATTTTCAAAAACTGGAGGTGTCATTTCATTTAAGACATGGTTAGGCCAATGTAAATTTGAATTGTCACCTGTCCCTGCACTATTTCTGAGATCAGAATGGGAATTACTGTTACCTCTATTTTGCATCGAAATGTCAGCTGATACACCTGGTATTGCCTCGTTTCTTGCAACTTCATTACTAAGATTGTTGTGATTACATGCATTTTCATTTAATTTCAAATTTTCTAAGGCCTCTTTTACCTGAGTAATTTCTGTTACTACCCCTTTTATTTGGTCTGTAACATCCTCCAAATTTCTAGCCTGCCTTTCACTTTCTACATCAGATCTTTCTATTCTAACTTTACACCCCTGTAACTCTTCTCTAATTTCTTCCCTGTCTTTATCTAACCTTTGTACTACCTCTTCCCTTTGTTTGTCTAATCTATATGTTACTATTTCCCTTTCTTTATCTAATTTTTCACTCACTTGTTGACCTAATTTCTTTTCAGAATTCTTTACTTCTTGCCTTATTGTCTCTAATTCTCCCTTAACCTGTTCTACCTGTTCTCTATTTTCTTTTACTTCACTACTAACTTTATTAATTTCCTCCCTAACTTCTTCCCTAAAGGTTTCTAAAGCTCTCTTCTGATTTTCCAATTGCATTCCCAATTCCTGTTGTCCCTTCTCTAATTTCTGTCCTAACTCTGTTCTTAATTCTTTACTAGTTTCATCTATCTTTTGACTTAACTCTGTACTCATCTTTTGACTTAACTCTGTACTCATCTTTTTCACTGTTCTTAATTCTTTACTATTTTCATCTATCTTTTTACTTAACTCTGTACTCATCTTTTCCACTGTTCTTAATTCTTTACTATTTTCATCTATCTTTTTACTTAACTCTGTACTCATCTTTTTCATTATCGTTTGAAACATATTCTCTATTTCTGACATAAATGCTGGCCTTTCTGAATTACTACTAAACATTTCTGAACTACCTCTAGGTGTTTCTCTAACGTTCTGATCTTCTACTTCTTGGCATATTCTGCTACCAATTACATTCTGATTAAATTCTTCCATCCTACTTACACTTTTCTCAATTTCCGGACTATCAAAACCTAAAAAATCAGTGTCACTGTCTTCCATTTCTAAGCTATTTACATGTGTTTTTCTACTCACCAAAATTTTCAATATTTTCACTATTTCACTTTAACTGCACTTAAACTTGTTCACTACACGTTTCACAGATGTTGACACGCTGGGCACCTTCTTGTCTGCTGGTTCGATGCTGATCTGGTCGTCTTGGGGGTTTGGTCCATTCTTTCGAGGCCACACGTTGGGAAGCCAATTTGAAGCTGTAATAATCGTTGTGTCCTAGTTATTGGATCGCCATTTGAAGCTGAAGTCGTTGGTGACGTGACGTTGCCCTTCGATGTAGCTCGCCTCGGCTAGTTCTGCATAAGATCTCTTTATCTCGGGTTTGCGTAAGTGTAATGGACAACCCAAGAACAACTTTTCATATCCTTTATTTCAAATATTTTCGGGAGATATGCCGATTCTATATGTGTATCTGTAGAGGCATCGCAATCACATCCGCGCAGCACGAACTCCCGTACTGGTCTCTCGTTGAGTAATGACTTTTCCTCTCTTACCCACGCTAAGAAAACCGTTCTCTTCCCATTTGAATGTCATGACGTCATCCAAGAAAGCCTCGTATCCAAAATGCTATTTCCTTTTCCCGCAATTTAGAAATGTCCCTTTCTATTATAACATGTTCTTTTATGAATTTCAAATATATAATTACTTTTTTTAGGATTAAACGATGTTTACTTTATATTTTATTAGATATCTCGCGCGACTTTTAAGGTTTGTAGAACTGACTTTCGAACGTGTATTTAAACTATGTGGTATGACGTCATGACTCGTTAATTTCAAACCAATAATGCGTTTATTCTACAAATTTAACGACTATTATTTACTCATATCTTGCTCACCTTACAACACTTCCTGCTATATTATCTATTTATGTTATTACTCAATATTTATCGCAAATCTCATATCCGGCAATTAAATTAAAACGTGTCTTTTTCAAAAGCCCATTCGATCGGAAATCTAAATTTCGGTATCACAATGTAGCTAGTGGGCAATGTTTGGTATACGATATATTATCAAGCTAAATTAGTTCTTTTCTATCATTAAGTAGCATAGTTTTCAACTTAGAAAAACTATTAAAGGTTTGAATATACTATTTAGTTTTACTTCACAGTATAAATTAACTAGCAAATGTCAAAGTGAAAGTGGGTTGATTTAAATGAGTCCCCATTATCCATTTTGCAAAATATTTTTCTTCTACTGATGAAGTGACACCATTGTTGTGGTGCTGTTTTTATTGAAGAGAGGCTTCACGTTTGGGCGATGTGGCTCTTATTTCTCTCAGGGCGTGGTAACGGATGGAATGAATAATCATACGATGTTTCTTCACCACAATGTATTATTTTATTAACACTTTTTCTCTATTTTACATTTAAATAAATCCTCTTAGCAACATTTTAGATTATTTAAGTCTTTCCACTTTTTCAAAAAGTGGAACAAAAGCTTGATGAAAGTCTGGTAAACGTTCTACAATGTTCATACGCTACCAAAATACGTCTTTTCACCTTGAATATACAGACGCTAGTGAAAGGAGTCCAGCGTCACCTCACGTGATTCTACCTTTCTCGTATAGTTCATCAAATAGTTCCCGCATTGTTAGGGAAGCGATCTTTAGCTATTCTCCCTTTGCTATTAATATTGAACACATATAATTCTAATATTTATACATATATATTAAAATTAAATATGGAAATATTTATGACGTCTTTGAACAAACTTAATTGTTCGTAACAATGAACATTAGTAACACGTTTTCGTCATTCAACCATCTCATACCAACATCAAAAACAAATTACACTCTCAACAAATATTCACATAAACGATTTTCTTTTGGGGTCTTTTAATATTCTGTCTCAGTTGCAACATTTTATCAGCTGAATTGTTCTTGATTGAAATACTTGTCATACATCATGTTTGTTGGTCATAGTCTTAAAATTTGATTTTGCACATCCTAGCACTGCAAATCTGCTTCCCTAATCTCCTCATGTAATACATATATGCTTAAATGATGTGTGTTTACCATAGTTCAGCCATATAATTAACCATTGTAAATTTCTTGCTATAGGTTCTGCAAGCCATCAGACGAAAGTAAACGCCAACAGAAAGTGGCCCATATATTGGAAAAGCTTATTATTTTAACTATAGAAGAAGTAGAAATGTACCCTTCAATTCAAGCTAAAATTTGGGGATCAATTGGTCAGGTAAGCAAGTTAATTTGTAAGAAATGTTTAAAATATTGTGAAACATTTATCTTGTACAAGTATGCTTTTCAAGTTATTTTCCTCATACAGTAAATGCATGCTTTGCAACACAACACCTACTGATCATCGAAAGTATTTGTGCATTGCAATGGTATTCTTGCTAATGCTTTTTTTAGTAATGTCACGATTATTTTGCACAACAGAAGGAGCTGTTTTAAATATGCAAAGTCCCTTATGTTCTACATGAATGTTCGGACCCTATGGGCCAGTCATTACAGAGTTATAAATAATGCTGTAGTTCCAAGTCTGTAGCATTGTTGCTGTTGCCAAATTACTCTTAAGAATGAGAGCAAATTCAGTTTTTGAAAAAATAAATTGCAACAGTCATAAGAAAAGCCTTGTACTTTAACTTTATGAAATATCTGAAGGGCAAAATTAGTATAAAATTTACATAGTGTAATGTGTCAAAGCTGATCTCTACCTATTATTTAATTTGTGATAGTTTTGAGATTTTAATAGTGATATGATTTGAACTCAATACAGTAGAATACTGATAATTTGACCTAATGTGGACTGAGTTGAGTTATCAAAATGTCCAGTTTCACGGAATAAGGATTCGCAACATAATACTCAAATTACATAAAAGTATGTTCTAGCATAATATAGGAAACAGAGAAGCATAACATGTCCTAAAAATTCTTACTTATTAGTATGTTTCCCACTGTCCATTCCCTTTAACACATCCAATTTAATTTCTATTGCCATGTTAACTCGTCTTTTCTTCTTGTTTGACATTTTTACTGGCACAAACACAACTCAACACTACACTAACAGTAAGACTGAAATCTGAGAAACTGTATTGTAACCAGAAATATGTAATTGGAAGTTTAGCTTTCCACGTACATACTGTGTAAAGCAATAAACCTTTAAACCATCCAAGCATGTGTTTCTCTATATATCCACATTATTAGTGGCAAGCTTTTGATTCCGTGACAATGGTCTGAATATGTTCATACCAGATATTGAAGGTCAACCCTTTTGTTACTTGTGAGGGAAAATGTGGTAGGCTGGTAGACTGCACATGTACGCTAATTAAAACTTACCTATACTGTTTGTACCATATAGTGGATTATAGAAATTATTTCAGTCAAGTTTAAAGTTAAAAGTTAAAAATTAATATAAAAAATCTGATGTGTTGCACTCACATTACTTTCTCTACTCTTGTATTAACCATTCTTACAAACTCTTATTCCTATAATATCTTCTTTGTGTTAGCTGAGATTAATATTTACAAAAATTATCCTATTATTTCCTTGTAGGTGCAAGGGGAATATGAGAATACAGTAGGCTTTGAGCGATAGTCAAATCTTTTAAAGCTTTGAGATTCTGTTCCCATTGCACACTTAACATATAAAAAAAAGAACACTGATGTTCCACTTCACGAAATTTTTAAGTTTTCCAAAACTCACACACATAACGAGGAATATCTCCGAAATGGTTCACCCTATAAGAAAATTTACTCGGACATAAATTGTGTATTTTAGCAAGATCTACATCTTTTGTACAGTATGATTTGGTCTATCTCTTAACGGTTTACCAGTTATGCAAAAGTCGTCCAGAGTAAATACGAATACAGGGGCTATAGCCAGAAAATTCAAGATATACATTTCATTTGTCATAAAAATATCTCAAACATATGACATTTTAATCAAAATCGTTAGAGCCATTTTCAAGAAAATCAAAATTTTCCATCTAAAGGGTAGTTCAGGGTGGGGATATTTTCTTCAAAATCTTTGTGTCGCATCCTTGAAAGACATTAAACTTAAATACCAACTTTGGTTTTTAACCTACTTTTCATTTTTGATTTATGCTGTCCACAGACAGACAGACTGACAGACACACAGACAGACACACACATGGACCTTTTTCTAAAAATGCTTTTCTTTGGATTCAGGAGGTCTCAAAACATATATTTCCGGTGAAATCTCGACATCAAATTTTTGGGTGGTATACAATGCTTCCCCTACTTACCAGTAGAGAAAGTAAAAAGGTCATCGAGTTATACAGAATGTTGAGTTATCAAGGTTGTACTGTAGTTTATAATGATTAGAAGAATGAAAATTCATTAACACTAACTTCACGTAAACAACTGTGAAATAGGTTCTTAATATCTCAATCATTAACAATTATTTATATTGGTAATCGCAAATATCAATGAATTTTTCCTGTTGCAAATTCTTTGGATATTGCTTACATTTCAATTCTAGTATGCTATGATGTTAATAGCAGTTCCATATAGAAATATAGGTGAAGATTACACAACACCACTTACATGTGTGTGGGTGTGGGTGTGTGTGTATTTTATTCATGTATTAAACCATTACATAAATTTACATTCCTGATGGCTTAGTTTCATCCTGGCTCTTTCCTAGGCCATGACAATCTGACCAGTTTAGACACAAATAATAAAATACAGTAACAATTTACACCTACCCTAACATACCCTTAATAAAATACTACTGATTACTACCCATTTCAAACACTCCCTTCTCTCACTGATGGTTTATATATCATATCCATTTATTGTATATGCATTATTATTCTTCAAGTCTGTCAGCTATTTTCCACATGATTGTAACTCTATACATAGAGTTACAATCATGTTATAGAACTCCTTACTATGTAAGGAGTAACTCTAATATAGAGTTATAATCATGTTATAAAACTACTTACATAGTAAGGAGTTCTATAATTAATGGTTTTGGAGTGGTGAACCATTAATTCCTCTGCATCTAGATTTTTCAGTTGACATTGCAATTCTAACATCAATCAGGAAGATCACATGGCATAAACCTAATTGTTTGTTATTGACGCAGAGGGAACTACTACAAAAGTGATTGGGGCATACTGAGAAACCATATAGATCAATTACTGCCTTCTCAAAAGCAATTGATCACAGTTATCTTTGATGTTAACTAGAGTTAACTAACAACTTGCTGTGAAAGCTTGATAAAGTGCAAAAATTTTAACGTTTACATAGTTAAATGTTTAATTAATAGTAAACATAGAATTAGAGTTTGAGAGGTAGAACTGGAACTTAAAAATTCAATGCCACAGCTGGGATTTGAACCACAGACCTTCCGCTTACCAGGCGGGTGCTCTACCATTGAGCTACTGTGACAAACTGCCAGAATGGCATTGAATTCTCAAACCAGTTCATATTTTTCCTGGTAAACCACAAAGGCAGTCTCACATCGGAGACCCCCAATTACCCCAATGGTGACTTACTATTGCAAGTACTTTATGTCCCAGGATTAAATAACCTTCAGATGGTAATTATTATTTATTTATGCCAACAAATTTACTGTTGGTGTTTTTTTATAAACACACAAGCTGTGTGTGGGCAACGTTTGAGAGGTAGAGCTGGAGCTTAAAAATTCAATGCCACAGCTGGGATTTGAACCACAGACCTTCCGCTTACCAGGCGGGTGCTCTACCATTGAGCTACTGTGAGAAACTGCCAGAATAGCATTGAATTCTCAAACCAGTTTGTATTTTTCCTGATAAACCACAAAGGCATTGAATTTTTATGTTCCAGTTCTACCTCTCAAACGTTGCCCACACACGACTTGTGTGTTAAAAAAACCACCAACAGTAAGTTTGTTGGCATAAATAAATAATAATAGAATTAGAGTTTAAGAGGTAGAACTGGAACTTAAAAATTCAATGCCACAACTGGGATTTGAACCACAGACCTTCCGCTTGCCGGGCGGACGCTCTACCACTGAGCTATTGTGACAAACTGCCAGAATGGCATTAAATTCTCAAGTTAGTTCGTATTTTTTCCTGGTAAACCACAAAGGCAGTCTCACATCAAAGACAATTACCCCAATGGTGACTTACTATTGCAAGTACTTTGTATCCCAGGATTAAATAACCTTCACATGGTAATTATTATTTATTTATGCCAACAAACTTACTGTTGGTGTTTTTAAACACACAAGCCGTGTGTGGGCAAAGTTTAAGAGGTAGAACTGGAACTTAAAAATTCAATGCCAAAACTGGGATTTGAACCACAGACCTTCCGCTTGCCGGGCGGACGCTCTACCACTGAGCTATTGTGACAAACTGCCAGAATGGCATTAAATTCTCAAGTTAGTTCGTATTTTTTCCTGGTAAACCACAAAGGCAGTCTCACATCAAAGACAATTACCCCAATGGTGACTTACTATTGCAAGTACTTTGTATCCCAGGATTAAATAACCTTCACATGGTAATTATTATTTATTTATGCCAACAAACTTACTGTTGGTGTTTTTAAACACACAAGCCGTGTGTGGGCAAAGTTTAAGAGGTAGAACTGGAACTTAAAAATTCAATGCCACAACTGGGATTTGAACCACAGACCTTCCGCTTGCCGGGCGGACGCTCTACCACTGAGCTATTGTGACAAACTGCCAGAATGGCATTAAATTCTCAAGTTAGTTCGTATTTTTTCCTGGTAAACCACAAAGGCAGTCTCATATCAAAGACAATTACCCCAATGGTGACTTACTATTGCAAGTACTTTGTATCCCAGGATTAAATAACCTTCACATGGTAATTATTATTTATTTATGCCAACAAACTTACTGTTGGTGTTTTTAAACACACAAGCCGTGTGTGGGCAAAGTTTAAGAGGTAGAACTGGAACTTAAAAATTCAATGCCACAACTGGGATTTGAACCACAGACCTTCCGTCCGCCCGGCAAGCGGAAGGTCTGTGGTTCAAATCCCAGTTGTGGCATTGAATTTTTAAGTTCCAGTTCTACCTCTTAAACTTTGCCCACACACGGCTTGTGTGTTTAAAAACACCAACAGTAAGTTTGTTGGCATAAATAAATAATAGAATTAGAGTATTTGTAACATCAGTTGGTGGAACTGACTCTTAACCACTAACACCACTTACATAAACTTTCTTCCATGAAAGAAAGTAAGTTGCAATAAAAGAATGTCGGTTTCTTCTATCAAGGTTATTCAGTTGACTTCCCTTTGTTCTCATAAGTGCCATATCCACCACATTCCCTGCACAAGTGGGCTGCAGGGCATATAAAGTAATAAGACGGTGGCCTCAGGAGAAACAATCAGCATTATAGCATGATACAATGTGATTTTTGCCACTTTATATGACACGCAGTATTTTCAAAATAGATGAGCTTGACTGTAATAAAGTTTATAAAAAACTATTAACTGTCTATTGTACATTAAAAAAATAGAAATACTTAATCTAAATGTATGTTCAGGATTTGTTTTAGGAAACTCATTAAACAGTTAATTTATATTAGAAACCACTTATGTAGTTCAAAGAACACAAACATTTTAATGCTTGCATTATTCATTTCAGCACTGTTAGGAACATGTTATCAGTTTGTGCAAAAGTTTCATTTTTACTTATGTTAACATATAATAATTGCTCTTTTATCCTGTGTTAACCCTCTGCACCTGCATGTCTCAGTAAAGCACAGCTCTTTATTCATACTAAGGCCATCTATACCGCTCGCAAAAGTTAAAGACATGTGAACGCTGGCCAATGCTCAAGCAGAGCGCTGTTGCCAAGCGTAGTGCGTGTACCGACAGAGGGTCTGTACATAAGGTTGTGTGAGATGCATGCACCACATTTGGCAGCGCTGGTAAGAGGGGCAAGCATAGGATTCGTTGGAGTCTGCAGTACGCCCTGGCTCCATATGCCTTTTAAGTTTTGCGAAGATTATAATAGCAGATAACTTAAGTTTTAAGTCTTTGAGTGGTTATTTACAAAACCTGGAACCCTTGTGTTGAAAAATACTAGACGACAGCTTGCAACATAATCACTGATGAAGGTAGATTTCTGGCTTTTCTTTGACATATAGCTTTCATTTTTCAGTCTATCTAGAACCATAGATGGTCATGCAGGCTCTTGAAGATACCATACAGCTTTTTGGAAACAGAAATTAGTAACAAACAAGGATATAATCACAGTGATTGAAGAGGAATTAGCTTACCAAATTGACAGTTCTGGTGCATTGTGGGTGGCAGACTCCATGCAAACAGTGACATAGAACACAGTGAGAGCAGTGGCAGTAGTGCAGCTGGAAGTGATATTGTAGTTCTGTAAAAATGCAGGAAAACCAACAGCACAACAGAATTGCCTTTAAATGGTGATCTCAGCTTTTTTTTTAAACACATCCAATCATTTGTTTCTTTTCCAGAAGTCTGCCATGATCTAGAAGTGGAAAATGAGAAATTTGAATACTTTAGACTGTTTGGGAACAACAAATTTTGTGATTTTCTTCCGACCAAGGCTAATAAATGCACAAAGCTTTGTCAACTGGAAAAACCAGATTCTTGGTGGGAAGAAACAAAAATGAGGGAGATTAAAGCATACTTAAGGAGTTCTGATGTATATGGGAATGATGTGACTTACCGAAACTAGGGATTATGTCATAGGAGAGTTTTGTATGTGTCATCTCATAGAAAACTCGTATGACATTTAGAAAAACCTGAAGGCCACTTGAAGACCTGTGAAGCATTAAGGTCAGAAGAAACTACAGTTGAAAAGTATTGGAAAGCACGAATGCTAATGGCTTCATTGCCAGATGCAAGGCACTAGAAAACAACAACAACATTTAGAAAAACCTTTACAGTATTTACAATTGAATGATGATGAATCGAGGCCAAAACAAAGAGAAGCAACTTTTGATTACTTTTACGAGGTTTGCCTGCATTGAACATTGCAATAAAGCTTCAAATACATTACAAACCAGGTTGGGATCTTGGTTTCAATAAAGCTGTGGTAGAATTCAAAGGCTGGTTTAATTTTAAACAATACATGCCAGGTAACCAACATAATGGGGAATAAAGGCATGGAGAATAGCAGAAAGCAGAAGTGAGTGTAAAATATACTTGGCAGAAAGAATATGTGAGGACTGAGCTACTTCTTGGAGAGCAGATTGTCATGGAAATGTCAGAATTGTATAGGACAATGGTACCTGGTCAATTTCTTCACTTCCACTAAGCTGATTGAAATGCTTCTATACAAGAAATTCTATGCTTGTGGCCCAACCCACTACTGTAAGAATATGATGAGCTCAAACAACAAAACCTAAAAAATCTGATGTGTTGCACTCATATGACTTTCTCTACTCTTGTACTAGCCATTCTTACAAACTCTTATTCCTATATATTCTTCGTGTTAGTTAAGATAAGCATTTGTACAAATTATCTTATTGCTTATTTCCTTGTAGGTGCAAGGGGAATATTAGAATACAGTAGGCTTTGTGCGATAGTTAAATCTTTTAACCCTTTGAGATTCCGTTCTCTTTGCATGCTTAACATATAAAAAATTAACAACGATGTTCCATTTCACGAAAAATGTTTAAGTTTTCCAAAACTCACACACATAACAAGGAATATCTCCGAAATGGTTCACCCTACAAGAAAATTTATTTAGACATAAATTGTGTATTTTAGCAAGATCTACATTTTTTGTATAGTATGATTTGGTCTATCTCTAATGGTTTACCAGTTATGCAAAAGTTGTCCAAAGTAAACACAACTACAGGAGCTACAGCCAGAAAATTAAAGATATACATTTCATTTCTCATAAAAATGTCTCAAATATATGGCATTTTAATCAAAATCGTTAGAGCCATTTTTAAGAAAATCAAAATTTTCGAAAAATTTTCCATGTAAAGGGTAGCTTAGGTTGGGGTTATTTTCTTCAAAATCTTCATGTCGCATCCTTGAAAGACATTAAACTTAAATACCAAATTTGGTTTTTAACTGACTTTTCGTTTTTGAGTTTTGCTGTCCACAGACTGGCAGACACACACGCACGCACGCACGCACGCACACACACACACACACACACACACACACACACACACACACACACACACACACACACACACACACACACACACACACACACCACCACCACACACCCCACACCACACCTTTTTCTAAAAATGCTTTTTTTGGATTCAGGGGGGCCTCAGAACATATATTTCTGGTGAAATCTCGATATTGAATTTTTGGATGGAATACAATACTTCCTCCACTTACCAGTAGAGAAAGTAAAAACCAATTGCTGACATAGCTCAAATTATACCATAATTCGCGAAAACTGGCTGAAAGAGTTCTGCAAATCTAAACAGTTGAAACTAAAATGTTTGCTGTTTTTTAAACTGGAGCATGAGAACATGATTGCCATTGAATGGCATGATAATAGGGATGTACTGTTACTTCCTACTAGGTCAGACCCAAAGTCAACTCTGGTAAATAAAAGAAATGGCAAAGGAAGAGAAAAGAAAGACATCCCATACCCCAATGCAGTCATAAATTATTTGAAATTGATTTGAACCACATAAGGGAATACCACAGTGTAGGACAACCTGCATAGAAGTGGTGGAAAATTTGTTCTCATTTTGTTAGAAGTGTAGCTATTGTAAATAGTGTCTTTATATATGTCATGACCAACAAGCATACAAAGGCTGCACACAGAAACAGGTTGTTGCAATTCAGGAAGATCCTGGTGCACAAGCTTATGATCAACTTTACATCACTGAAGTGAATGGGGTAGCATAAGAGTTCGCCCACTGTCACTTAATCTCCATCATTTCATTCCGACTTAGCAAGCAGTGAGAGAATCCGGACATGTGCAGAGAATGCTCCTGGGAGTAAGAGGAAAAAGGATGCAAGGAGCATGACAACCAAAGATACAACAGACAAAGCAATAGCAGAGTTGGGGGAAATTAATACTAGCAATGGAAATGAGGACATTTGAAAATAGAGAAAGAAAAGTAGTTCACGAAGAGGAGGAAATGCTGAAAAATATAGAGATATTAAAGGAAGAATGGACAAATGGGAGGAGAGAAATAGAAAATACAATGTAGTGATTATAGGAATAGAAGAAAGAACAAGAATCAACCCAAGACAAGAAGTAAGGAAGCTCTGGAGAAGAAGCTACAGATGAGCATAACTAACAACGAAATACTTGAAGCATTTAAGTTTGGCAAAAGAAACATTCTAGTAAAATTTACAAGCATACATATAACTTATGACATACTGAAACAGACAAAAAAACTGAAAGCAACAGATATTTGTGTTAATAAAAAATTAGCATGTGAGCAAAGGCAGCTAATGAAGAAATTGACAGATCAGAGAAAATGAGCAAAAAGTCAGGGAGAACAGGCATACATTCAAGGTTTGAAGCTATGGACAGACAGGCATATTACAGGGGAAAAGAATGAACTAACAGACACCGTAGCAGAAATTCAAGGAGAAATGAGACAGAAAACTCAGAAAATCAACATATCAGCTGAATTATCACAAGAAACGTTGAGGTGTAATGACATTTCAAGGACAGCCGTAAGAGAGGCAGAAGAGAAGAGGACAGCACTCAACAAGATCACAAATAAAGGGAAGGAAGAAGTCATATTGGGTGAAGGGAGGGAAAATAGCGCAGTCAGAGGCAGCATATGACAAGAAGGCAACATAGGGTTATACATCAGAGATTAAAGATAGCAGGAAAAAAACAGGAAAAGAAGGCAATGATGATAGAAAAGTGAGTGGGGTGGGCAGAATGATAAACCATAAAGGGACAATTCCAATAATAAGTGAAAATAAACCTACAGAAGAAGGTATGATGTATGAAGAAGTTTAACGGGAAGACATGGTACTGCATGTGTAGAATGGGTTTGAAGAAGGGTGAACAACACACCACTCCACATACTTGGAAAAATGACATCACAGGCAAGTGGGTGTCAGATAATAAAAATGTGCTGATATATAGGAAACCAAAGAAAACAGGTGAAACTGCTACCCCTTGTTATGTGGCAAGGAAGAATAAGTGGTTTTAGTTAATTGTAGTTAGGGTTAGAAAGGAGGATGGAATGAAAAGTTTAGGGCCAAAGTTAACAGAAAAAGGAAAAGTGAAGGTTAAGTGTGGAAAGGAGGTGGAAGTGAATAATAAGGGGCTAAGAAAGTAATTCCTTGTGATGGAGGGTCTCAGTAGCAGATGACTAGGAAAGGAAAGAAATAAGACGGGAGGTTAAGAAGAAGTTTAGAGTGGACGGAATGATTTAAAAATAATAAAGAATTTTAAGGAAAAGAAAAACAAAGAGAGAAGTGAGAAAAGAGGTGCAAGTGGTTCTTACATATGTAAAAAAATCTTAGAGGCATAAAGGGCCAGGATCCAAGTTTAAGGGCAGCTGAAGATGTAAATGCCTTAGTACTTAAAAAATTCATTTATTTCATTCCACTGAGAGGATAGAGGATCATGTGAAAACATGTATAGAATGTTTGGCAAAAACATAGCAACACTAAATCACAGGGTGGCATTTAAATTCAGCGCAACTTCTCTTAGGTACGAGTAAAACTGGATGCTTCCTTGAACATCTTCAAGGAAGTGAAAAACAATGGACAATGAACACATAAGATAACTTATAACAAGCTTGTAAATGATAAGTAGTGGTATAAATATATAAAAACTGGAGTTCTATAGTCTATCTCACTCTTAGATGACAGTACACGTTAAATGGGGTGCAACATTGCAACATTATTATATGTGTGCCTCAAAGTTTGTTGCTCAGCTGCGACTTGTGATTGACACAAGTGAAACTGAAGAAAGCGTGCTATTGTTTATTCCTCTCCCTTTGACGTTTTGCACCCTGCTTCAAATGTGATTTTGTTTCCGTGACAATAAATAATATTATGCTAAGTAGCATCAGCAATACATTAATAGTATTAATGTATTAAACAAAGTAATTATGACCATAGTTTCAATAAGTAAACCTGTTAAACCTCTGTGCATTATACTAACGCATCAAACAGAGCAATAATCATCATACTTTCAATAAGTGAATCTGTTAAACCGCTATATATTAACACATCAAACAGAGCAATAATGATCATAGTTTCAATAAGTAAACCTGTTAAATCTCTATATATTATATTAACGCAACAGAGCAATTATGATCATACTTTTAAAAAGTACGCCTGTTAAATCTCTATACATTACACACCTTATGGGGAAGTTACGTAACGTACAACACCCTACATAACAGTATCTATAGAATGAACAATTCGCCGTACTCCGCTTTGCATTATTTCATTCTATTGTGTTAACCTAGCGGATTTTTTGTTTCCCCATCCTTTTTGCTTTCTTTTTCGATGAAAGGTCCTTTCATTAGTTCCTTTTTAATCCTATACACTACTGCTTCTGAACACCCGATAGCCTTAGATGTTTCTTTTACTGCCTTACTAACACTCATTTTACTTGAAAAATAATCTAACAAATTCATAATTATTTGGCATTCCTTACTTCTTAATTTGCCAATATATTGTCACTTCTAACTTCCCCTTCCATAACTACAAATATTTATGGAAAATGTTAAATAAACAACACAATAACACTTCACAGGTTCCACATAGTATACACATACGACTTCTTTTGAGCTGTTACTGCTGCACTTTATACTGCCTTCTGTGTCACGTGTGGCGTGTTTTAGCAGGGTAAATGATACCTTTTGTTTGCCTTACATGATAAAAGAAAGAGGTTACAGCCTTGTTTTTTTTTTTTTTAAACTATCTCCAACCCTCCTCAACATTTGCTCTCGCTTGGTCCCCGATGTAAACTCAATAACAAAAAAGTTTCCCACTGTGTAATTTCTGTAGTGCACAGATATAAAATTTTCCAAAAACATTTAATTTAAAAAATTATAACACTTAACTGAATAAACATAGGGAGCTTAAAGTAGACAGGTAGCAGCACTGTAGTTTACTCTAGTTAAGAAAAAAATATAGACGTATTCTAGCAGTTAATTTGTTAGTTAGTGCCTGATGAGCATAGAAACAACAAATATCGGACTTTTACTGAAAAAAACATTTTCTGTGGAAATATGGGCCTATAGAAATGTATAATTCTAAAAAGGATATAACCTGATAGAGAAACAAATTCTGCATAGGATAATGTGTTCAAATCTGAAATTTATAACTAAATATTTACACCATGCTGTTAGGAACCTGGCAACAGTGCGAGAGTGGAAAAGGAGGAAACTAATGGCAATTTGTATGCGCTAGATAGAGACGGATATACCCGATTTAACTCCATACTGTTATCTGAGGGTGAGACAGACTTTAATACAAACATCAAACAAGTCATTGCTGCTGTAGGAATGGATAAATATGTACCACCATAGCTGTAACAGTGACAGTAAGTTACCTTATATTCATAAACTTGTATGTAGATATTTTTGTGCTGGTCACCTAAAATCGTAGATATTTTGTACATTATTTAATTTGTTGATATTACATAGGCCATTTATGCAGGAACATCACACCACTAGACATTTAAATTTAAAGTTCCACAAATATAGTGGCCTGGCAAATGAAAAACAGCTAATACTGAAGGAGGGGCAGAGGGTTAACACTGCTTCTTTTAAAGGACTGTGGTGTTGCAGGTTTTGGCAAAATCCGTCATTTCACAAAGATCCTTTGCAGATCATGAAAATGTTTTGAAAGTACATATTCTGCTGTGGTTCTTCATTAAATGATGGAGTTTGTTAGGCATATAATGTAACTGTAACATAACTATAACTAACCTAAGCTAACCTAATCCAACCTTTTGCTACCTGCTACCTTTTAGAGGTCTTAGAATGAAGTTATACTATACACCAGCTTTTCATGAGCTGCCTAGGATCTTTGCAAAATGGCAAATTTCAATAAAAGACTGTGACATAAGCATACAATTTGTGAAATACCTTATGGAATAAAGATTAGAATATAAATTTATAAAATATTTGAGTCAGAGTTTTATACTCACTGTTCAATTTCACTTAGCAGATTTCTCAGCCCATATTTTGAAGGCCATTGCACCCATCATCAGTTGTACATCTGTCTGTTTTTGGTTGAGTTTGGGTGAAGTTTCTATTTGGTGCCTTTAGTTCCTCTGGCTAATTTTAGATGAACTTTAAGGTGGTGACATCAACCTCCAGGTTGTCAAAATTCGCAGCGAACTTCTTAAATTTTTTAATATATTTTCCCAGACATCATTTTATTGTGTATGTTTATAACTGGTTTCAATAAATGGATTTTTCCTTCGATTTCATGGTTTTTGTTTCAGAAGTTGGATCAATGATAGGGGCTGTGGCCTTCAAAACATGCACTGAGAAATGGGGTAAGTTAGGCTGAATAGTGAGTGTAAAAGTGTGACTCAAATATTTTATAAATTGATTAAGTGCTTCCTGTGTTATTTCTTTTCAATTCATTTGGGTACTAGACTGTAAACCTTTTATTTGAATTTAATTCAGTTGTTATAAATACTAACCACAACTTTATACCCACAGGTGCCAGAGTTGATAGACATGGTTTTAGATAGCTTTATTCAGCGATCTGTAACAAGTGGTTTGGGCTCTCCCATGGTGGAGATAATGGCTGATACTGCAGTAGCTTTGGCTTCAGCAAATGTCCAGCTTGTTGCTAAAAAAGTCATTGGCAGACTTTGTCGGGTAAGAAAACATTGACAGAAATCAAGATATGAAATTTCTTGTTATATTCTTTCAGACTGAAGTAGAAATGTATTTTTTAACAGTCTGGAAGAAAAATGAGCTGCCCTCAGAGTATCAAAACAAATTGTGAATGCATACCTAGCATTTAATTTCAAGTGCATTTGTTTTATTTCAGAATGCATTAGCATTCAGGGGGCTCTTAACAATCACAGATCCAGAATTACCTACATCAGAGGCTAAGTTTTTCAAACATGCCATATAACAAATTTTCAGAAGCACTCCATATAAACTATACCGCTCGCAAAAGTTAAAGGCATGTGAACGCTGGCCAATGCTCAAGTAGAGCGCTGTTGCCAAGTGTAGTGCATGTATCGGCAGACGGTCTGTACATAAGGTTGTGTGAGATGCATGCACCACATTCGACAACGCTGGTAGGAGGGGCAAGCGTAGGATTCACTGGAGTCCGCAGTACGCCCCGCCTCCATATGCCTTTAAGTTTTGCGAAGATTATATCCTTAATGTCATATTGGTATCAATCTTATTTGAAATGTGTCTAACTTTCTTCAGACCCTTGGATACAACATTTTATCTCTATGTAGAGGTTTGCTAAAGCCTCACGAATTCACAGGGAGAAAGTAGTTTTAATTTTGTACCAGTTTCAACCATTAATAAATTATCTTCATATTCTGCTGTATACAGGTGAATCAGAAACACAATAACTTAAAGCATGATTCAGGGCTTCTATTTGATTATTTGGTATTTTCTTGTAGGGAATGTATACTCACATTATTGAGTCAGAGTGGAGTAACATGTTTCAAATGTCTGTTCGGTTAGCTGAAATTCTGCTGAACAGGTCACTTTACATCTTTTATTACAGAGTATGGGAGAATTTTGAAGTAAGTAGCGTGTAACTTTAATTTTAAGCAATGCAATACTGTCTTAAATTGACTTAGTAACTTGTGAATCTTTAAGTACTTTTAATGAATGGTGAAGTCAATTTGAACGCTCACTTTTTACTATGCAGAACATATATCATGAACTCATTGAGCATGACCTCACACTATCAGCTGCCTTTTGACCACTGAAACAACTCTCAAGTCATTTGGCAGCTGAAAGTGGGGGGTGTCCTGTGATGGCCTATTGATGAACCTAAATAAGGGATCGTCTGCTGGGGCAAATCAAAGTTCAATATCCAGTTTTCAAATTTCTTTATGTAGATCTATCATATTTCAAGTTCTTTGTGTTTCTAAACTGGTTTCATTAATTGTTATTTTTTTATACCAACCAACTACTGCTAGTGTTTTTTCTAAACACACAAGCTGTGTGTGGGCAATGTTTCAGAGATAGAATCAGGATGCACTGAGCTACCTTAGCAACTTGCCAGTATGACATTAAATTCCCCAAAATAAAATACGCATTGGTTGGGGAATTTAATGTCATACTGGGAATTTGCCACGACAGCTCAAGTGTTTATAGCAGCCACGTGTGAAGCGGAAGGTCTGTGGCATTGAGAATTTTTCAGTTCTGATTCACATGGTTTCAGTAGCTTTATGTCAGATCCTGTTTCATGAAATATGCAGCAACAATCACCAATTTTTTAGACTGTTTGAATTTGATGAAGTGTCAGCGCTCCTTGAAACAGGTGCCTATGTTTCTTTTAGTTTTGCGTATCAGTTTTTCTCCTAAGGTATGGGATTCTGATTTTCTTAATTTGATTAAGTCCTTGATGCTGTATTTGTTGTAAGGTTCTTGAAAATTTTCTGAAATTTATGGAAGAGACTTGGTTGTAAATTTTCTGAACCTGGTCTTTTCTGCTATGTTTGAAAGTGTTATGACCCATTTAATGTGCTATTGTCTTTTAAATATCAAAAATTTTCCTATCTACTGTATCCTGGTTGAATCAATTTTCTTCTGCAGATTTGATGATACGTTGATATTCTTGTTGTATTCAGTTTTGGTGAGGGGGGGGGGTGGTGTTGATTAGTTTTCATATATTGAACACTGCTTCTTTGTGTGCCATAGGGTGTAATTGTGTTTGTATCGTTATTGCATGTGTGGGTTTTCTGTGTATACCGAATTCTATCTTGTTTGCAATTTTCATTAATTTGAGGCCCAGAAAAGTTATGGAGTTTCTGGTTGTTATTTCTATAGCAAATATGTCAATGTACGCATATCAATACTTAAAACTTATAGAGGAAGGCTTTGGTAATATGTGTTTCAAGTTGACTCCAATAAGTTTGCCAGGAAAGGTGAAGTGGGTCTTCCCATTGCCAAACCTGTGTCCCACTGATAGAAGTTCCCTTCAAACATAAAACAAGATTCTGGTGAGACGTAAATATTTGTCACTCTGTTTGGCAGGCATGTCGGTGAACTCTAAGTATCTGTTCACATATATGAACATCTTGTCTTTGAAAAGATTTATGCTGTCAAATGAAACAAATGTATCTTGAGATCCCGTTTGTTTGACTGTAGTTTTTGCACTAACTCAAAAGAGTTCTTGATGCTGTAGCTCTTGAACTGTGGTGATTCCTGGAACTCTTAGAGTAACTCTAGCAAAGTGATAAGAAGAAGCATTTATATCACTGATGATCAGTCTTATACTGTTGCTTTTGGGTATTTTGAGAGGCCATATATCGTGCTTAACCTGTTGCGTCTGTTTGAGAGTTGACTCCACCTTTCATTAAATGTACTTTATGAATTGTTTCACTGTACTCAATTCCAACATTTTGGATATTGTGAATCTTTATTTAATTATATGACACTAAATCCATGTGCTCTGAAGTAGTTCCAAGCTTTTTTTAATTGATCTACGGTTGGTTAAATTTTCTCCAGCATTATAAGCATTACTTAAAAAAAGTTAAAACCATGTTAAGTGATGCAACATATGCTTTTTAAAGGGCTTTAAATATTGTTAATTAAGAACAAAACAAGAACTGAACAAGTGCATAAGTTAATTGAAGGTCAGTTTTGTTTGCAATACATGACATTAATGTATAAAAGGTGTTTAACCTTGTTCAAAAAATTTCTAATCATTAGTGAAGTGCATAAGTTCTAATAAAAGATATTCAAAGTAGCAATCATTGACTTTGGAGCATAGTTGGTAGCATCATTATAATGGCTGCCCAGAACTTTTTAAAATACATGGCATATCACGAATGACATCAAATGCTGCAAAGATCCCGGCCATTAACTCCTATTCACTATTAACTGACATCTCATATGCAAGAGTCTGAACTTGCCGCCAAAGGAAGGAAACCTAAAGACATTAGATCTGTGAATGCACTGGCCATGATTTCAATGCTCCTCTACTGATCTAGCAATGAGGATATGTTATAATTAAGTCACCAGAATAATGTGCAAATGTCCCATCTCCTTGGAACCCCATTACTGGTATGCTCCTAAAGGAACATCTTCCAGAAGTTCTCGTAAAATATGTTGTAAAATCTGTAGGTAACTGTGCCTTGTCAAAGGTGGAGATAGTAAATAGGTCCCAATGAGTGTTTCATTCGCAATACCAGCCCAAATGTTCACTGCAAAACCCATGTTGCTATCTTGTAATAGCTCAAGGGTTTTTGTGTGCCCAAATATGACTTGTGTTATTATTTATTTATACCAAAAAACATACTGTTGGTGTTTTTAAACACACAAGCCATGTGTGGGCTTAATGGTTAGAGCACCCACCTGGTAAGCAGAGCATCTGTGACTCAAATCCCAGCTGTGGCATTGAATTTTTCAGTTCCAATTCTACCTCTTTGACTGTTGTGTGTTAAACATGCCCCCTTGTGTAAAAGCCTTCTCGTCCATCCTTAATATGATTGTATAAAATCTTTGCTGATAAATGCATTTATGAAGAAACCATTGGACAAACAGTAGTTGAGGTGGAAAGTTATCTGACCCCAGTGCTTAACTCGGGTGAGATGATGCAGATGTAATTGCTGTTTACATAGAATTCTAGTAACTGAAGATTGGCTTGTATGCATGACGTGCGCTATTGCTCTTGTCCTAGTGGATGAAGAATTATGGATCCAGTCAAGAATCTCCTTTTCTAGAGCAACTGTTTCTACATTTCTTTGAACTGCTGAATAACATGCTTGTTTTCGAAAAGTTTTGTTTCTGTCATTGATGTACAGCAGTAAAGGTACTATGATGCAACTAATGTCTCCTTGGGTAAAGCTTGGCATAAGAATGCTGTGCCTTTTTCGCATTTCCTCAACCAGCACCATTAATGTAGTGCTTGCCTGGCATCATGTGCCTGCAGTGAACATGTTTATAATAGGCTGAAAATCCTTACAGTAAATGGATTACTTTAGCATGCCCTGATAGCTGAAATTGCCTACCTCCACCTCCTGAAGGAACCATAAAGTCACAAATTGCTATATAATGTGTACTAGAACCTCTTACCACGTAAATATCAAAACCAGGGTTTAGGTTAATAGTGATATAAACAGTGTTAGAAACAGAACAAGTGATATTCCAAAATGCAAAGGAAACAAAACATAAGCTATTCCAATGCCTTCTAGCTGGATAACAAGACATTTGTGGGCATACATTCCCTATAAGAAAATACTCAGTCGTGCCCTAAAATTAGTTGGTGTTATTGTGACTCACTCTGTATAGTGACAAGTGCCAATGTCCAGCAGCTTGTGAATATTTTAATGATTACTGAAAGATAGCTGGACAGACAGATTGGTAAAGGTATGTTATATTGGCTCTGCAGTAGCACTACATCTAAATAAAAGAGAATACCATGCCATCTAATAATCGTTTTATACCCATAGCATTCCCTTTAAATACAACATAGTTGCTTTTTAAGCTTTGCTTGTTACTAAAGATGAATTACTGAATGTGGTAGCACTGTTAACACGGCTAAATAGCACAATTGAGGAACCGTTTTCACAAAACTCAGCAACTACCAAATTTGCAAAATTGAGTTATATGTTTGTTCTTGTACTTCTAAATGAGACGAATTCATTGCGCTACATAGATTTTATCAATACTTAACATTTGTGTGTTTAATCTTGCTCATAAAACTGCAAATTTTTTCAAAACTTGACATCTACAAAAAGCAAGTTTTGTCAAATGTGAACATCTACTATTTGAGGTTGACATTAATAGGAAAATACTAGGGTTTTACTCTTACAGATTGGCTATATTCTTTGAATTTCAAATACCAGCTTACTGCTTAACAATGCGTGCATGTGTTAGCAAGTAAGAGGTTTTGTTTTGTTGTGATTGTGCGTGCTGCTTTCAGTTGTTATTATCACTGTTCGGTGTGCTGAAACTAATAATTGAGGTAAGTAATTATTTCTGTCAGAGTAATTGATTGTTTAATACTTTTTATAAAATGTAGGCATTACGATATCTGTATTTCAACAGACAATAAACTTTCTTTTTACTTGTAGAAAACATTTTTGTTAACGAGTTTGTGAAAGATTTTTACTTTACCTTTAGATGAATCAACAACCTGACATTGATGGAGATAACTCATCTACCATTAAAGAGGTTTCTCCCAGTCAGAAAAGAAGAAGTGATGAAGCGCCGAGAGGCTTGAAGAAAAGTACCAGATATTCTCAGCAGACTGCAGGCGATCCAGATTTAGGATGTGTTCATGGTTTGGTAGGTACTGAAGTTGGTTCTAAGAGAAGTAAATGTGAAGCTGCAAAACTTGCTAAGAATGATATGCTCGAGTGTCAAACAAAGATATATAACAACCGCAGTAAAATAAAGCAGAACATGTTTATTTTAAAATGTATAAATGCTGGTCAACCTACATGACGAACATTATGAGAACAGCATGGTAAATAACAGAGGGCTCTCTCCTTATTTCCTGACTGAAGAAAACGGGAAAGATGTTCAAGTATGTGCAGCTTCTTTCTGCAAAATAATAGGTATGTCAGGCAACAGATTAAGACATATAACAAGGAAGAACACAAAGGTGAAGTGCTACTAAAAAAATGAGGAGGAAGGAGATCAAACTAAAGAGATGAAGAAATTACAAACAATATTAAGAGAGATATTCATAAATTCGCTGTAGAGAGAGCCACTATTGTTGCAAAAAATGTTGACAGTTCTCTTTGCCCCCAGAGCTAAACTTAAAATGTGGGAGAGGTAAGAACTTTTGAAGTGCTCAGTTTCTAAATATAAAGCATGTTTTAAAAATATTTCAATGTGGCATTTGGTAATTCCAAGATTAATATTTGTTCAATTTGTGCAGAGCTTCTTTTGAAAATAAAAACTATTCCTGAGTTGAATGAAAAAATATATTCATAACAGATTATCCACTGCATAAAACAAGAGTGCAAAAATAGCATAAAATATTGAAATCTAAAAAGGATGATGTAACAGTTTGTTTCAATTGTGAACAAAATCAGCCGTTACCAAAACTACCAATAATAGAAATCTTTTATTCTAGGCAGATTTGGCTCTATGACTGTATAGTAGTGCAGATTCTTGAAAAGAAGCGGATGATTTATACCACAATATGTGGCTTGAAACACAAATGGGACATGGAGCCAATGAAATAGCATCTGCTGTTAGACACTTTTTGTCAAATTTAGAAAAGAAGCTTGATAAAGAAATGAAAAGCGTCTTACATTATGGCGTCTCTACAATTCATGTGGGTTGCAAAATAAAAACAGTATCATTATGTCAATGCTGTTATGATTTTGGGAAACAAAACGTTTTCGACAAAGTGGCTTAGTACTTCCCAATCAGGGGTTACAGTTATATGCCTCCTATAGGGTATTTGGTATCACTTAAAAAGGAATTGAGAAAACTTGAAAACCATAACCATACCACCACACTGTTATAAGATTTAGAGCCACCATGGCATCTGTATGATTCTGGGCAAGGATTGACAAGCATGTGATTTCAAGACCCTGCTAATAGATTAATGAAAAAGAAGCTACCACTCAAAATGTCTGAAGCCTGAGTTCTTATTTATAAAAGGACAAACAAAGGTAATGTCATCTGCAAAGTCATGGCAACATATTTTTCATGTCTATCATTGTTAAAGTGAAGAAAACTAACTTAGATAGTTTCAAGGATATTTATTCATCAATTCTTAATAAAACTTCGAAATCACATGTGAAAAAGCTGATAATGTGAAGAAATCAGCGAGATCTTTCAATACATCATCCAAAGAAGTCTAAGAGTTCTATGGGAGGCCCCAGGACTGTTGTGATGAACGTGAGAATGAAAATAAGGAACTACAGTACCTTATTGAACCAACTTATTGAAGTGTCAGTTATTGTGGAGATTAAAATAAACTAGAATATTACTGCTATAAAATAATTAATTTGTAGATGCTAAGTTTTGGAAGAAATTCACAATTTTTAAATATTTCTTATTTGTAATTGAAAGTTGAAACCTTTATATTTTGTATAATGCCATGCAATTGTAATACTGCTTTAAGGTTTTCATTAATCATGTTTCAAAATATAAGGAAGTGGACCACTTTGTGACTCTGATATTTCAAGTATTTTCACGTTTTGAGAAGGTCAAAAGGTTAAAACTTATGTAAATAAGAGTTTTATTATGGACAACTAAAACTTCCATCAGCAGCCCCTCAGGTTACATCTTTAAGCTAAGGGTAGAAAGATTATAATATACAATGGGACATGATAAAGCCATAAGGTGACCAGGATTATAGGCATTTTGCTTGAGGCAGAAATATAAGGGCTTACCTCGACTCAACAGCATGTTGTTCCTGAGACTTGTAGCTGAAGAAAGCTACAATGGACAGCACCATTTTGGTCCTATGCCTCATAAGTGAGAAAACGAAAGTCTATCATCATAACTGTCTAATTATATCTAAATTGCAGAATTGATTCTTCAAATAATATTATAATTACAAAGGGCATACAAGCTTCACTCAAAGTTACTTCATTTCATGCTTGTCATTAAACTCTAAGCTAGCAGATCAGGAATATTCTAGTCAATTGAAAATTAGGGAATAAGGGTTGTAGGTATTAAATCATAGGGAGTAGAACTTATTTTATATTTGTAACCTCACCATGAATATTTCTATTTTTATTTTTTATTAAAGTTAAATAGCATGATATCTCAAATAGCATATCTCAGTTTTTTGTGTTTATTCCTTTCCTGTCCCACTTGTGTAAAGCAAAAAACCTCTTATCCTGTTCTCACCCTTTTATAATATATCTAGAACTTAATGTGAAATATAATTTTGTAAGACATTTGTACAATGTTCTAGTAATTTAATAAAATGTGTTTCCTGAAAATTTTGTTTTTTGTAGTTGTTCAGTTTTGTGAAAACGGTCCTCAATTGCAACTTGTTATAGAAAGGCATTTATTAAATCTTGTATAGTTCCTTTCCAGAGTAAATGATGAACATGTAAGGAATGCTAGTAAAAATTATTAGCTTTTTTGATGTCAAAAATTTCTTTCTTTTTTCTGTTCAGGTGGTAGATAAAACATGTACATCTCCAACTCCACTTCTTGAGCAACATATGATGTGGGACGATATTGCAATACTTGCTCGCTATCTTCTGATGCTATCTTTCAACAACTGTCTGGATGTTGCTTGCCACCTGCCATATCTCTTCCATGCTGTGACCTTCTTGGTATGCTCAGGGTCACTGAGCATGCGTGCCTCTACTCATGGCTTAGTGATCAACATTATCCACTCACTTTGTACCTGCACAAAACCTTCCTTTAGTGGTAAGTCATAAATAAATAAGTTCTATTATTGCTTCTAGGCAGGGGCATCATTTAGGGAGACAAGGGGCCAATTGCTCTCTGTAAGTTACCAGAAATAATTAGGTTACTGGTTATTATTGCTCTACCAAAAAAAAAGTTATAACAACTGTAATTTTAATATAAATATTTCATATTTAACAGATAAAAGGTGATTTTCTTTTAGGCTAAATATGATATTAAAATTAACATGAAAATTTCTCAAGCTGCTTCAGACATTCTTGTCCCTCCCTCAAACAGAAACTGAAATGATGCTCCTGGTTGTATGCTTGGAATAAAGTGCTTAGCACAATCAGAGTTATACTAAATATGGTTTCAGTAATCACCCTCTATGCAAGGAAGTCAGTCACAAATGAGAAAAGTAGAAAATTGAGATAAGTCCATTATTAAATCTCTCTTATCTATTTTAACATATGCAGGGATACCCAAATTTTATTTTCATAAAATTTCATTACATGTCAAAATGCTTACTTTGCTATTTAACACCTCAACATTTACAAATACAACACAGTTATGACTCTGGGTTTATTGTACTCTTCTGCTTTCACTGTAATAAAGCAAACCATTAAAATAATGATTTTATAAACACTGTTGAAAAGTTTTAAAGCTTCTCTTGCAAAAGTATTGTTTAACCCTTTTGTCTAATTTGATGTAATACTTAATAAAATCTAACCCTATTAAGACCTTTTTTTCCTAGCCATTCTGACTACAAGACTACTATTTGAGGTGGATAGCAATTGCAAATACAGAGTGGTGCACAGGAATAGGCAATTTTAATCTGGCTATAATGTAACCTGAACTAAGTTTTATATACAGGTAAACACGGTCGTCTGGAAGCTAAAACTTTGCGTTTATTACTCGCATTTATTATTTAGTAATATTAATCAATTTGAGACAGAATATTGACCAATAGAAAATCGTTCATATAAATGTTTATTAAGAGTGTATAAATTTCTAGTTCTTGTTTGGGTGTATCAGGGACTTATTTTTAATATTCAGGATAGCCAATGTTTTCTTGTCACTTTGTGTTCAACCAATAAAAACTATTTGCGCGGATGAATACAAAAGAATGGCGGTGTTGCGTCAGAGAGATGCCAAGGACTATTTTCATTAGCGTCTGTATGCTCAAGATGATAAGACGTGTGTTTGGTAGCGTGTGAACATGGAACTTTCACCAAACCTTTATCCAGTGTAGATTCCACCTAATTGTGAAAGTTGTTGATTAATTAATTTGGTGCTGATAGTGTAAAATAACGAGGTGTTAATGAATAAATATGTTGTGATAAAGGAACATTGATTTATGCATTCCATTCTGTAACCACAACCCTGTAGATAAGAGTCGCGTCTGCTATCAAAGTATTTCATCTTTCAGTAAGAACATTATTCCTGCTGCTAGGTAATAATCTTTATAAAAACTGCACCAAATTCTTGAAGATAATGTTCTGTAAATGACCTCTGGTATCACATTCCTGCAGTCGTGAACGCAGGTTTGACATAACTCTCTTGAACATCTCAATGCTGATTAATGCAGTGTTGTCATGAATCATAGCCTTTAGTTGATTCATGCTTTTAGGATGATTAGCATATACTCTATCTTTTAAAAGAAACCCATAAAAATAATTGCACATATAAAGATCAAGTGACCGAGCTGGCCATTTGATGTTGCCGTTCAAGAAAAGATGCTCTCCAAAGAACTGTTGTAATGCAGCAATGGATATTCTTGCTGTGTGAGCCATGGCTCCATCCTGCTGAAACTACATGAATTCATTCACATGATAATTTTCAATTTCATTTGTGTGGAATGTTTCAATCCTACTGACACACCATTGGGAATTCACAGTAACTGCATGGCCGGCATCATCTTCATAAAAATATGGAATAATTATCCCATTCCGTGACACAGTGCACAACATGGTCACTTTTCCATTGTGCAATGGCCACTGGTGTAGGAAGCAAGGATTTTCTGCAGCCTAGTAATGAAAGTTTTGTTTATTCACATAACCATTTAAGTGGAAATGTGCTTCGTCCACACATTGTTTAGGAACATTTCATCATCACATTTTGCTAAAAGCTGTTCAGCATACAATAATTGTCTGTTGGTCTCACTGGCTTGGAGTTTTTGGACAATCGGAAGCTGTAAGGATGCAATTTGAGATTCAAAAATCATGCAGCTTCATAAGAATCATTGATTTTATAATAAGCCTTTAGTGGAAAAGCACAATACTCTCCTGATCACTGCGCCATGGCAACTGAAATGACAATGTTTGAGGATTAAAACAAAGGCATAGCAGTCATGCAAACTTCAAATATGATTTAAAATTGCCCATTACTGTGCATACTGTGTTTAAAAATATGAAAAATCAAGCTCCTAACACATTTACAGTGAGCAAGATGTCCTTAATGAGTAGTTAATGTCTTTTTGCTTCTTCTGGTTTAGCATTGTAAGGTATTTTGAAATCATTGTTTTATCGTAGACAAAAGACTTGACATAATTAGCCATAAGATTGAAATGGAAATGGGGAGGCCACATGGCGAGATTACAAGACAACAGGTGGACATACAAGGCTAATATGTGGGACCACTGTATAGGAAAATGACTGCAAGGAAGACAGGTGCAGATGGACAGACCTCTTCAAGGAACACGTTGGACAACAGTGGTGATGAGTAGCAAGAGGAAAAAATTACTGGAAATCCTTAGACACACATCTGTGTAGAGACTAAATAGTGAATAGTGAACAATAAGCATGTACAACACCTAATGTGGAGTAACTTACCATGTTAGCATGAAGAACATTCCCTTTTGGTAGAAGGCCTTTGCTCTTCATGGGACATTTTGGGCTATTTTCATTGTTTATGTTCATATCACACATTGAAAAGTTGAGATGTGCAGAGCACATAAATAAGTTTGAGTTGGCAGAGAAATACTATAGTTCTATTTTGTTCAGTTTGCTTCTCATTCACAATTATTTTGAAATAGCTCTGTTGTTGAATTTTAATAAATAAGAAATTAGCAACCTTATGGTTTGTTTTTTACAGAGGAAACACAACGAGTTTTAAGGTTAAGTTTGGATGAATTCTCACTTCCCAAATTCTATCTACTGTTTGGGATCAGCAAGGTGAAATCTGCTGCAGTTACTGCCTTTCGATCTAGCTATCGTCATCCTAATGAACGATGGTATGTATGACAGCATTAAGTTGGCATCCCACATGAAATTATTCCTTGTTTCTCATGATGAATTCTTTGTATTTAGGTTTGGACAGGAACGTAGTTTCTCTGGTACATCCAATGACAGAGAAAGATTATCTCTTACTTCCTTGGAAGTGATTACTGATGCGCTGTTGGAAATAATGGAGGTTAGTTATAACAACTTTTACAGAAAAAGGAAAGTTCTATAAAAATAGCTTTACTATGCATTAGCTCCAGCTTTATTCAAATATCTTTCTTAGATAGCTAATGTATGGACAAAGTGTATAGTACAGTAAGCCTTCTAGATTTTAAAAGCCACAGCTTTATAATGCAGAGCATGTTTATGTTAATAATAATATTAATAATGCCAATAATGATAATAAGAATAATAATTTCTTACCTTAATTTACGGTAAGGTACACTGTGAGTCTTGAACAAATGTACTACAATAATAATAGTCATTAAAAAGTTTGTGAAACATGACTTTTCTGTACACCAACCACATTTGATAACAGCTGTTCTTTCATATTTATCATAGTGCCCTTTTAAATTTTTGAAAGGAAATTAAGAAATATGCTGAAAGGAGTGAGCAAGGTTATGAGAAGTAAAAGTTGTGAATTGTGATAGCATGAAATACTGTAGATTGTGCAACAACAAGAACAAAATTATATATTTGTGATAAAATTTTAGATGACAATAAAGTGATAGAAAGGTAACTGGACTGGATTTTGTCATCTTTGGCACTATATTAATGGAAAGTAGTTATGTAGCACACCTGTAAGGTACAGTTGTGACTTGAGTTTGACTTGCAAAATACAAACTAATAGATGGAAGGAAAGAACAAATATTTCCCTCGCAATATTATCTCACATCTTGAGTTCTGATTTGTTTGTACTGGATTCAGAGATTTTGTTCACCATATTAGATAAATGTAATGGCCAAGAGAATATTACCAAGCCAGGCTATAATGTGATTTAGTGCATTAGTTAAATCAGCTTCATTCACAACTCATATTACACGAGTATCTCTACTCCTTTCCCATTGTTTTACATATTTTCATTTAGATACAAGAGTCTATGGCAGGAGTGAGCAAAATGGTCATCGTAACTGAATGAATGGTGCTGTCAGGGAATGCAACCTGATGTGCACATGGCACACAGTTCAAAGGAAGTGGTTTGATAGCTGCAATGGCGGTGTAAAGGAACTTTTCTAACACATGTTTAATACATATACAGACTGAAAGGGTTTCTACAAGTATTTTTCATTAATTTATTCTTTACTTCATCTGGGGCATTACAGTTTCGAATACATCTAATGCTAATTCACAAATACTGATGTACAACAAAGCACATGGCTTTACATCTGTCAGTCGCAATCTACTTTTAGATTTTATGATCTTCAATTTGGAAACAAGTTGCCCACAGACTTATATGTTGAGCCAAACATAGCACTAATATGCACAGCAAATGAAGGGAGAGATGGAAATGTTGCCATATTCAAGTTACCTAAATTAATCTAAACCGGTATTATTATGTAATTGTGATTTCAGAATTATTTTTGTCTTTAAATTTGCAACCTCAATTTGTAATTGTGGTTTTAAACAATGGCATCTTAGGGTTTAGATTTTATAAAAGAAATGTATTTTGTAAAGCACTTCTTCATTGATTATGAAGCTTTATTGAATATTTAAACATTATTGTTGCAATTACAGACAAATATTTATTTCATAATACTCTTTTAAAATATCGTAAGATTTCCTTCCTGTGACTTGCTCGTTATCTTTGTGGCAACATTCATAATGTCATTTAATGTTTGACTTGTAAACACCAATCAAAATTTTCAAACACAACAGAGATTTCACATTTTTGCCATTGTGTACCTAAAATATTGTTTTTTTAATTATCCATTTATATCCCCCCTTTAACTCTACAGGTCATATCGACAGCCTTTACTTTGGAACATATTGCAATACTGGTGTACAGTGGGTTTTGAGTCTGGGTTTTTTTATACTTTAGAACACATACACATTCACATTCTCACTCTTATGGCCGCACTCTGGGGAGGTCAGGAAACAACCCAGGGTAGAGAAAAAATTCCTGGACTGCCTAGGTGGTAGGCAAGCACTCTAACCACTCGGCCACAGTGCCGCCCATTTAAAAGTATCGACGGTTTATATCAAAGTATTAGACTTACTTTGATACCACCAAGTATCAAAATATCAACTTTATCAAAGCCTCATCCTATTTTGTGGGATTTAAAATTTTGATTGCATCATTAGTGACCTCTAGTAATGACCAGCAGTAGCTCATGAGCAGTAAATGAGCACAAGATGAGAATTCTAGTTAGTCCTCCCTTGTAAACAATTTCTTATTCATGTTCTGTTACTGGGGAATGTAAGTTTCACCTACTTTGTGGTAAGTTTTGGTTATGTTCATGGTATGAAGCACAAAATGTGGACTACAAATTTGTATCTGCCTAGTAGAGGGTATTCTTTGCTACCATTTAATATTTACCTGTGTACAAGTAGGAATTGCAGCATATGTGTCAGAAAGAAGCAATACTATGGGATTGTCAAGGGCTCTTATAAAAAAGAATTCCCATTTGTATTATATGTAATTTTTGTACATTACTGTGCTTAACATTTTACACATTCTAGTAAATTTTGTGCTATCACAAAATAATTACACTTTGTTGGGAAAGAGAAAGTTTTATGAGTCTCAATTTCAACAAGCTGGCAAGTATGAAACAAGTATGTTCTGTCTCTAGAGGTAATTTTCATTCCATGAGCTTTAATTGTGTAATTCACTTGATTAATATAATGTAAAATTGTAGGTAATATGTTACATATCATTAGAAGTTTATTTCAAGCTGTACACTAACAGAAATATCCGTTATAAGAATTTTTCAGGTAAATTGGATGAATAAATTGATTGGATTGATTGATTAGTTGGTACTCATTCATTCTCATCTATAGAACTACAGTCTGTGAGGTTTAACTTATCCTGTACCTCTTAGACAGAGAAAGGAATACTCACCATCTCACTCTATGACAACGCAGGCAAAGTAGATACGTCAGCCAAACATTCATCAGTGGTGGAGTGTCCATCTGATCATTCATCCACTGATTAGCTGTTAAAAATTTAAAATGAATTTTCGTCTTCATCTTTTGATTCTTCTAAATTTATGAATAATCTGTAATTTAATCCATCAGAGCATATTTTTCCCAGTAAAACGTTCACTGTGTTCTACATGCTCGGACAGCTCATATGCTACTGGCAACCTTCACTCAACATACAGTGTAGGGCACCAGGGGGTTGCAAGCTCCTAAGTGTCTGGAATTTCCACAAATTGCGACAAAGAAGTGGTTGCTATCCCACCTATTTTTACTACCCTGTGCTAGACAAGAACAGTAGAAAATATGACAACTTAAACCTCACACACTGTACTTTTCATCTCTCTTTTGTTATTTTAGTTTTGGGTTTTGAATTAAAAAATCTACAGAAATGTTCTATAACTTTCAGGCTTGCATGCGAGATATTCCAGATTGTGATTGGCTACAGTGTTGGACAGATCTTGCCAAAAGTTTTGCATTCTGCTATAACCCAGCCCTACAACCAAGAGCTCTGATTGTTTTTGGTTGTATCAGTAAGTATATTGTGTTTAATGACATTGTATATAACGTAGTGACCATCCCTGTAGTAATTTAGCATTACTGCCTACTGGCAACTCTAAAATTAGCATGGGAAATTTGTTCATGTTGGAAAGTCAAAAACAAAGGGCTTCTTATCATAGAATCAATGAATAAGTGGCCAATAAGGTTTAGCATTCTGTTGTGTTACTGTCCATTAAGTCCTGTGTGGAAAACAGAGGATGCAATGGTCAGTGTTGACCTTTCTGGGATTGTTGTACCTTTGAGAGAAGTTAGAAATACACACTAAACCTCAATTTAATGGACTTCGGTGTTAATGAACAAAATTTAACTAGTGTAGCAAACGTGGTTGGGAAAAAGAAAAAATTTAGGCAAAAAAATTAGACTAGATTTTTAAAAGGCAAAATCAATAATAATTTGGCAGGCGGTAGTGGTTCATACCTTGGTTTATACACAGAACGACACTGCTTCCCCCACTACAATTCATTCAGGATTTTGGATGCATTCTTAAAAATTCATGCATATTCACAACTTCAAGCATTAGTACTGATGAGCACGCCATACATTCATTAATACAGTTGAATATGTTAACCAGTATTCTCTAGTGCACAGCAGTTTTCTGGTTCACATGTTTGCATTTATTATAGTTTAATGAAATATTATTTTAATCTATGAATATTTCAAATAAATAAGTTATTATAGCTACTTGTAATGATACCTGCAGTTAAACAAAAGCATGTGAACTTGAGCTAATTAACAAGGAGGAAAATAGTGCATCTGTTGCTCATGTTTGTGAACATCATGATGTGAAGAAACAAACTGTTTTGTATATTTGCCAAAATAAGGAAAAACTTCAACACGTTTTGCTAAATTACAGCATCAACCGCTCAGAGTGGTTGTACAATAGGAGAAAGAAAGCAGTTAAACTTGCCAAACATGAATGGTTGAAAGAAGCTATATAGAAGTGGTTGATTCAGCATTGTTGCTCAAAGTGTGGGGTTATGTGCTGCAACTGATAATTCACAAAGCTAATGAGTATAGAATTTTGTGCGAGTGATGGATGATATTTTCAGAAAAGACATAGTATCAGCAATAGATATTTTAGGTTTTATTATCTTGTTTGTACTTTTATCACTTTTATCTCTGAAGAAACCTTATATTCTATGTGATCCAGATTATGCTGATTTATCTTTTTTCTGTTTTTTAGCTCATGCGTTACTTAGACACTTTTATTTATGTGTGCTGAAATCCTGGGAGCTCTTCAGAGCATCACAGCTGAAAACGAGGGTAGAGGGCAAGAGCCTTTTCAAACATTTAAATACATGACCATTGTGAAATCTGAGTTCAAGATCCACTCATTTTTGTACTTACTTATTTTTAATATTTAGGTCACATATGTGCCTGCTGCTGTAAACATAATATGAATTTATTCTAAATACTTAGAAATATTTTCCCTAGTAATTCATTACGTGTAAAGTCTAGTTCACCATAACCCCAGAAAGTAAAACAGCGTACAACATTTCGGTTCACAGTACCCCAGGAATGAGAATGAAAATGCATAACATGATCATATTGATAGCAAAGTGGAAAGTAAATTTTTGCATTGGGGCATCATTTATTTGTAATTGGCCAATGCTATTTTTTCACCTGCTTCCAGTCCAGCCAAACATAATACAGGCTAGCCAACAACAAAATTTGAGAACACATTTTCTAAAAGCAAATCCCTTGTATTTCTAGTTCGTCTATTCATAGCAAGAGTCAATCCTTTATTAACAGTATACATTAACATTATTTATTGTTCTTAATTGTTTTCTGTTAATTTCTGCCATTTTTGCTGTTACTTGTGGGTTATGCTATCGCTGCCTTTTGAGGCTTTGGGCAGTTTTGATTTGCATATAAACAAACTACATATAATGCTTTTGCTAGAATAACCAAAGCTGGAATTTTGTTTAGTGTGATATGCATAATATGAATCTTACAAATCTAATATGCCATCCATCCTTGGAAACAAAACTGAGAAAGCTAAATATTAAGCAAGTCTTCTTTCATGTTCCCAGGACCCAGGAAAGTTTTCTGATATTTGTGAATGCTCACATTATAATATATGTATTTTAACTTTGTCATTCTTGTTCGGTTTCTGTTCTCAGTTATTTTAAACCAGCCATAATAATTGTAAAGTACACTTCATAAATAAACATTCTTAGAATGCTGTGTGTGCATTTTATTCAGTCAATACCTTGTGCTTAATTCAAAGCTTTGCAAATTGGATAAGTGTTACGAAAAGGATCTGTAATTGAAAAAGCTACATAAAAAGATATTTAAATATTTTTCAAAATTCTTTATAGCCATTTAAATATAATTCAGAATTCTCAAAGCATAGAACAAGCTATTGCATTGAAAGATTAAATACACAATATTTTATTCGTAACAAAGATCCAGAACTTCCAAATTGCTCATAAGTTCTCAAATTCTCTTTCAGAATGTATCATGTTTAATTAACGTAATTTGCATAGTCTCTGAAACTAATGAAGTAAACAAAGAATATGTTGATTTTAAACTTACAGTCAACTTACCTTACTTACCAAATTATGGCACACTCTTTTGTAGGCATTTGCTCGCATCATCAGCTGTAGTAATGGGCTAAGTGGAACATATAAACAATATGAAAGTTGACTCCATAATACAAAACTGATGATGATGAAGTGTTTAAAACAGTGCAGCATATTAATAAACTTCATTAAAAACTATGTTGACATTTATGAAACTCATTGTGCTCCAACTTATTTAAAACAGTACTAGTTTCAGAGGTCATTCAGCTGTTCAGTCGAAACTAGTACTGTTTTAAATAACAAGTAAGTTGAAACAGAATATGTTTTTTAAATGTGTTGTTGTTAGCTAATGCTGGATTTCTGACAATGAAGTCATTAATCCTCTTGCTCTACAATATTTTTCACTCATAGAGCAATAGCAGTATAGTAACCGCTTTTAAGAGAGCACCATATTTTTATGTTTTGGTGGTCACATCGCTCTCTCACAACCCCCAAAATGTCTGGAGGACCACACCTGTCGTTGGTTTACGGGTCTCACCGACCTGACCGGGAGAGTTATGAAAATAAATTCACCGACCGTATCCTCTGATTACCAGTCAGAGGACGCATTACATACCATGACAGGTCAGCATGTTAAGGGTTAATATTTTATAGAGAAATTAGAGAAATGGAAAGATTGAAAAATAAAGACTCCCTAGCCCTCGGGAACCCTAATAGCATCGGGGTCGGAAGAGAACAAGAGATGACCAAGGTACGGTCAGATAGAATAGTTACAGTGAGGAGCAAAACACCAGTAAGTGGAAGTAATGTTCTGCTCAGCTTGGGTACCTTGTGGTCGCCATTCACATATCCCCTAGATGGAGACCCCTGAGAAAGTTTTTTAAATGTTGACATAGTTATTAACTGAGTTTATTGACTCCATAAGCTTATATCCTATTTATGACAGTTGCTTCACAGTGTGACTCCATTGTAACAAATATTTTTTTGCATTGTTTCACAGGTAAGAGTATTACAGATCAAGATATAAAGCAACTTCTAAGGATACTTGTGAAAGCATTGGAAAGCTTTAATGATATAGTACTACTAGAAGCTTTAGTAGTTTGTCTTACAAGGCTACAGCCATTACTACGACCTGTGAGTATTTTATAAATATTTGTTCCGTCTCTTCTCGTAGTAGCTTTTTGGTTTTTAAGCAAATATGCAGGAATTTTTATTTTCAAATGTTGGCATTGCTACTTTATGGCCATTGAGTGGTTACATATAAAGGAATACATAAAATCTCCCGGATATATTTTTTGTACACATTTTTGGCACCTGCTGTCACTGATCACAGCTCTTATAGCTTCTACCCTGTCATATTACTATCATATATGAGTAAATTCCGCTATATCAAGATGCTCTTTCTACCAATTACCGATGTTCTTTGCTCTCTGATGCAATTCTGTTAAGAGTAAGCCCAGAATTGATTTACAAAATTAACTGTGTACAAAGTCCTTATCACTCCATCAATTGGCTAAGTCCCATATTGCCACTGTTATGATGTATTGCATCGGTAACTGTATTGTATAAATTTATACTCATCATTTTGAACTTCTGTTCAGGTATATGGTTATTATTGTTTGCAGAAGCATTAACAATGGTAATACAGTATCATTTTATTGAGTAAGGTCTTTTGAAACATCATTTATTTAGAATTTAGTGTTGGCCTTTCTACAGCATTTAATAAATTACTTCAGTATTCAAAAAATATTAAAATCTAGCATGTATGTGAAAAAGTTTCACCTATATTTTTAAAGATATAGCTTTTATAGCTTCCAATTTTTTAAAGTAAAATTGATTCATTATGAAAAATTATAAAATATAAATTCTTATGTAATTCTTCTAATAATTTTAATCTGCTATTTGTGCCACTAAAATTTTATTTGACATTTATTAATATGAGGGTTGTCCGTAAAATAAGATTCCCAGGGATCTGCAGTTGTGAGGAACACTGCTACAGGAGATCTGGCAACACTGGCGTGTAGCTTGGTTCTCCCTGTCACAGTACCCCGCCCTGCGAGCTGTCTGATGCTTAATCTTGGCTTGGCAGCTGTTAGAAATGGAGCTCCCACTCGCTTCTCCCTCCAGGTGCAAATTACGCTTTGTGATGCATTTTTTGTATGCAAAAAGACTGCACCGGTGGACATTCATTCCCAACTGTGTGAATTGTATGGAGAGCAGTGTATGGTCATACAACATGTGCGTAAATGGTGCAGAGAATTCAAAGACGGATGTACAGACATCCAACACAAACCAGCGTTCTGCACGGCAATTGGTTTCGGATGAAACGATTGTGAAAGTGGAAGAAGCAATGCTGAAAGATCAAAGCGTGACAGTTTGGGAGATCTACGAGACGAGCCCTGATGTCAGCAAGACCTACATTCACAACATTTTGACCAATCATTTAGGGTATACCAAGGTGCGAGAAGGCATGCTCACGAAGGGAGTGCATTTCCATCAAGACAACACTCGTCTGCATATTGCCCATGTGACAACCAATCTCATCAACAAATTTGGATGTGATACTGTCACACACCCTCCTTACAGCCCAGACCTAGCCCCAAGTGACTACCATCTCTTCCCTGACTTGAAGAAACACTTGCGTGGGACGCATGTCGGAACCAGGGAGGAACTGAAAGAAACTGTTTTGAGCTATCTTCGTCGCACGGCGGGAGAGTTCTATGATGCAGGCATACAAAAGATGCCACACCACATGCAAAAATGCATTGATCAGAACAGTGATTATGTCGAAAAATAGGAAAAAAGTCTAAGCTTTCCAAAAATGTATTATTCAATGTCAATAAATATGTTTTCACTGTGAAAAAAAAATTGGGAACCTTATTTTACAGACAACCCTCATAACTTTCTAGCCTTGTATAAATTGTATATCGTATTTGATCGCATGATGGACACACTTTGATTTATAGACAAGCAATCAGGACTTAAACATTTCACTGCATAATCATCACATTCATATTCCAGATGTTCACTATTGAAAAATAGGTGCTGCTTCTGCAACCTGTTAAGTTCACTGGAGGGACTATACTATATGCAACGTATTGTGCATATTCCTCATTGTCAATGCCATAAGTTTGCTGACTGCCAAGATGGTGGCCAGCCCATCAGTGAATCTGATTGGTTCAAGTATCTAAAGAACTAGGAGATGCAGCTAAGCATAAAGTGAATGGAGTGGCAAACGATTTTGAAACATTAGATTTGCATACACTGAGTCATAATACTTGCACTGTATATTTTTACTTTATGAAGAAAGCCTAAAAGGTGTGACAATTATGAGATGAAATATGATACGAGAGTTGTTTCGAAAGTAATTTCTCGTATTTTTATTCATGGAAACTACAGGAGATACGTAAATCACAACAGCACAGTTATATAGAGCAATATTTCAGCTACAGATTGTCATTTTTCCACATAGTCACCACCATTTGTTATGCACTTTTACCAACGATGAACCAGAGCCTGCATGCCACGCTTGTAAAAATCTGAACCAGCTGAGGCTAACCACTTTCTTATTGCTTTACAACAGCATCCGAGTCTTGAAAATGTTTGCCACATAATCCATCTTTCAGAGGCCCAAAGAGATGGAAGTCTGAAGGCGCTAAATCTGGACTGTACAGTGGATATGGTCAGACAGTCCAGCCAAACTTTGCAATCAGTTGCGTGGTCGCAAAACTGGTGTGGGGCCTGGCATTATCATGTTGCAGGTGAAAGTTGGTCTTCTTCTCTCGCCTTATCCTGGTAATTCGGGCTTTAAGCTTAGTCAGTGTCATCTTGTAGCATGCTGAATTGACAGTTTCTCCAGGCTCCAGGACATCCAAAAGAACCATACCCTGGCTATCCCAGAAGACAGTACACATCACTTTGCCTGCAAATGGCTGTGTTTTGAATTTTTCTTTGTCGGAGAATTCGCATATCATCATTCCATGGACTGTCTTTTGGATTCTGGCTCGTAGAAGTGACACCATGATGATGATGCTGTTCAGAAAATTGTCACCTTCAGCTTCATGTTGGTCCAGAAGGTCCTGACAAATTTCCATTTGATGACTTTTTTTGTTCTTCTGTAAGCGTCTACGGGACCCATCCTGCACAGACGTTGCGGTAACCAAGATGTTCCAACATTGTTTCCAAGGCATTACAACCGACATTCAGGCTTGCACACAATTGTTTAGTCGTTATTCGCCAGTCAGCACGGATGAGTTGATCAAGACGCTCTTCATTGTGAGGAGTGACAGCTGCGCAGGGTTGACCAGGTCGTGGCATATCATGCACACCATTTTCACGACCTCTAAGATGCTGTACCCACCACCTCACATTGCTCACATTTATGTTTCGTCTCCATATATCTTTAGCAAGCGTCGATGGATTTCAATTGGCGCAATTTCTTCTGCAGTGAGAAATTCAATCATACATCTCTGTTTTACACGCACATCTATATCAGACTCCATTTTGGAACACTCCACTGCTGGCGCTAACTACCACAGAACAACGGAACCACCTGCAAATGAAAGAGGAAGGTTCAAGCATAACCACTACATTAAAGACATCTGGCTCAGACATCCGAAGTCAACACAAAAAAATAGGAGGCATTAGTTTCGAAACAACCCTCATACATTGTTTAGTAATTTCACTCATGTATTCATTTATACATTATATTTTTGCAAGTTGTTATAGCCTCCAAGTATCATGTATCAGGGAATTAAACAAATACTTAACATTGAAACTTATCCTCCATATATCACAATACCTTTTCAGTGGTTTTATCATTTTTACATTTTTTTTTTTAAATGAATCCAGTCACAAAATCATCTTTGAACAGTAATCTTGGTATTTTCTTATTATTAACTATGGTGTATGAAGGTTGTCTTTGGTGAAAGCCATGATAAATGCTTATTTTTTTGTAATACAGGAATCTCCAATTCATCGTGCTCTATTTTGGGTGGCTGTATCAGTTCTGGAGCTAGATGAAACATCTCTTTATGCATCAGGTCTTGCTCTCCTGGAGCAAAATCTACACACATTAGTTTCACAAGGGACTTTTGATGAAAAGGTACTTAGAAATATTTATTGGTTCTAATTTTGTTTTGTTAATATTACACCTCAAGTTTTAAGCAAAATGCCTTTTTTTATAAGTCTAAACTGAAACTTATTAAATATCTTTATGTAAAATATGTACATTTGATAAGGATAAAAATCTCTATTTAGCCTACTACCTTTTCCTATTCATTAAGAAATGTAGTTTTGAAGATAGGTTAGGCTGTTTTCAATAAAATTTTTACACTTCAGCATTTATACCACCTAAAACCAACCCGTGTTACCATGTTCGCAGATGACACAAATGTCATAATCAGGGGAAATGAGAATGCAAGGTGCATAACTAATCAAATTGAAACTTGGTTTACTGCAAACAAATTACTTATTAATGCCAACAAATCAGCAGCAATTTCATTTTTGTCACGAGCGAAATAAAACTCCTGGGATATTTAATATCAAGATATATAACACTCCAGTCTCTTATGTGATGGAAGCAAAATTTCTGGAAATCTGGCTAGATCAACATTTAGATTCGGCAACCCAACTCAAAAATTACTAGTAAAACTGAATAAATTCTACTTTTCACTAAGAACAATAAAACATGAGTTAAATGACAGAGACATTAGAACCTTATACTTTGTGTACATGGGCGTCGCGAAGGTGGGGCAAGGAGGGGCCGACGCCCCCCTCCCTCCCTGGAAGTCGGTCAACTTAATGTGCAATCAATTACTGACTATTACGCTACTATTTTGAAAGATCAATTTTTATTTGGCACAAATGAATATGGTTATATGCAACAAATATAAATTTTGACAACAAAATAATGAATTAATATTATCTGATTGCAAATTTCAAACATGTGCCCCCCTTCCCTGGAAAAATTTCTGCCGACTCTCATGTTTGTGTGTACAGAAAATCTAATGAGGTATGGTATAATGTTCTGGGGAGCAAGTAGAGATAGCCACTTAGTTTTCAAAAGTCGGAAAAAGATTATAAGGTACATCAAGTCAGCAGGGAAATATGACTCTTGCAGAAACATTTTTAAGGAAGTAACAATCTTAACTTTACCAAGTCTATACATGTGTTGTTTTTATGTTACACAAAACAAAATTACAGGAACTTCACTACAAATAACCAAACACACAATCATAACAGTAGAAACAAAACTAACCTAAGAACAGTGTCGCATGGAACTACACTTTTTTCCAAAGGAGTTAGATATACTGCAGCCCTATATAATAAATTGCCAAACGGTTTAAAAGACTCAAAATATATGCGAAGTTTCAAGATCTCTTTGAAGTAAATGTTATTGAGAGATAGCTTTTATAGTGTGAGTGAGTTTATAGGGACACTGTAATTGTAAAACTATTCATATATTCTCATCACTTATTATGTGGCTATGATTATTGTTATTCTATTATTACTGTATTATTATATATATTTTATATATTATTATTTTATATCCAATATGGATAAATAAACTAGAGGTAACTATATAGTAGTTGTAATCCATTACTACAAAATTAAATTATAAATTGTTTTGTAAAATCTCCTATGTACAATCTATAGATACTGACCATGTCTAATACTTATAACTCATGAGCCTACAGACAATAAGTATATATAATGCTGCAGAATTTAAAATGCACCTTTTCTGCTCACAAAATAGTTCCATCTGATAAAGGGAAAATTTCATAACAAAACTTATACAGAAAACTGGTTATTTATGGCAATGTCAAATATATTTTAAGGATTTCATGAAAATATAGTAGGAGGTACATCTGCACAATGTATTTGAAAAATAAATAAGCACAGATATGTTACTAATATTCCTTCCCCCCCAAGTGCCATTATTCTACAGAATGTGTCATCAACTTTTAACCTTATCTTGCCCCCCCCCCCCCTCTTCTGTCGGTCTGGGTGGCTCAGTTGGTTAGACGCTGGCCTACTGATCCCAAGGTTGCGGGTTCAAATCCGGCCCATACCGATGGTTTTTAAGTGTGCTTAAAAACGACAGCTCCATGTCAGTAGATTTACTGGCATGTAAAAGAACTCCTGCGGGACAAAAATTCCGGCACACCGGCGACGCTGATGTGATCCTGGGAATTGACAGCGTCGTTAAAGAACAAAATAAAATAATTTAATTTTTTCCCCCCTCTTCTCACCGAAAGATAGTTACCTCCTCTAGTTGCATGCAAAATTGTACTTGTTTCATACAAAAGATTTGATTGCTTTGAGAATAGCTTTATGCTTTCCATATGTATCAGATTTTGCGTTAAGAAAACTTTATTGGTAATAAGAGACTAAACTAAGCCCTGGCACTATGACCATACAGAATACAACACACGTTATACAGACTTAGGTACAATAACTTACATATAAATTTAAACCAGACTAATTGCATTCCGTTTCAATGTCACGGAACCGATTCATTATAAACACAAAGATAACTATTGAAAACAGGGAATTAAAGAAAGTAGATAGTGTAAATTTTCTAGGAGTAGTCTAGGATAAAAATTTGATGTGGGATAAACATATAGGTTATATCTGTAATAAAATAAGTTCAGAGTTATTTGTAATGAAAAAAAAATGACAATCTGGTGGTTGCTAGGACACTAAGGACACTATGGCTTAGTCAATCCTCATTTATCATATGGGATAACCATATGGGGCTATTGTGCTAAAAAATGTACTAACCAAGTATTCCTTCTCCAGAAAAGAGCATCAAGATTTATTTTAAACATGAAACAATCAGATTCTTACAGGCAAGCCTTTAAAGACCTAAACATTCTCACAGTACAGTGTGTCCCAATTGAATCGCCCTATTTTCTCTTCAGTATTTCTGCCAAACTATTTGAGATATCGAAATGAACTAAACTTTTCTAATACGTATGACTCATCAAGTTTGTATACACAAATCAAGAAAAGTCATATCACTTCCACATGTGCCCCAACAGTCACATGAAGGATATGAAAATAGGGTGATTCAATTGGGACACCTTGTATATTCAGCATACATATAGGAAGTAATACAATTGTTTAATAGGCAAGATGCAGATAAAACAAACAACCAAATATATTATTTATTTATGCCAATAAACTTACTGTTGGTGTTTTTAAACACACAAGCCGTGTGTGGGCAAAGTTTGAGAGGTAGAACTGGAACTTAAAAATTCAATGCCACAACTGGGATTTCAACCACAGACCTTCCGCTTACCAGGTGGCTGCTCTAACCATTGAACTATTGTGACAAACTGCCAGAATGGCATTAAATTCTCAAACCAGTTTGTATTTCTCCTGGTAAACCACAAAGGCAGTCTCACATCAGAGACAAATTACCCCAATGGTGACTTACTATTGTAAGTACTTTATGTCCCATCTGAAGGTTATTTAATCCTGGGACATAAAGTACTTACAATAGTAAGTCACCATTGGGGTAATTTGTCTCTGATGTGAGACTGCCTTTATGGTTTACCAGGAGAAATACAAACTGGTTTGAGAATTTAATGCCATTCTGGCAGTTTGTCACAATAGCTCAATGGTTAGAGCAGCTGCCTGGTAAGCGGAAGGTCTGTGGTTCAAATACCAGTTGTGGCATTGAATGTTTAGGTTCCAGTTCTACCTCTCAAACCAAATATATTTTAATTTAAAAGGTGAGTCAAATAACACTGAACAACACTTACAACATAGTTTTCCAGGATGCGTTTCGAAGGTTAACTTTCCTCCATTATCAACCGGACAATAACCGGGTTTCCATGGTGTTTCATGGTTCGGATGGTGATGCTTCTTCTGATGTTTCTTCTGGTAACGGTTCAATAAACTTACTGAAAATGTCTTTCTGAGGAATGTCGAAATTAAATACTCGGTTTCTATTTTTTAAAATGAAGATTTGTTCCCATGTGGACAGTTCTTGTTTTCCGGTTATGTGTTTGAGAAGTTTCAGTTCTAGCTTTATGTCATGATTTTTTGTCCAAAAGTGAAATGCAACTGCTGATTTTTCTAATTGTTTACTCTTAATGTTCCTAAAGTGTTCCTTGGATATAATTTCTAAATTTCTTTTGATTTTTCCTATGTATATTTCATTACAATCACTGCATTCAATTTGGTACAAGCCAGATTTTTTGTTAGGTGGAATAGCATCTTTGATGTTTGAAAGTAGTAGGTTTTTTATGGAGTAATGGTTTACTGGTGCTAGCTGAATGTTGTATTCCTTGAACACTTTTAAATTTATCAAAGGCCCAAGGATGATATGTGAATTTTTTTGAATGTCATTTTTGTTTTTGCTGCTGTGAGAGTTGTAGTTTCTTTTAATAATTTTTTCTTTTCTGCTCGTTTTACCTTTTTATCTACTAATTCTTTGGGGAAGCCATTTTTTTGTACTATTTCAATTATTTTGTAATATTCTGTTTTATATTCTTCTGCTGAAAGAGGGATGTTCACCAATCTATGTGTTAAACTATTGAAAATTGCTTGTTTGTGGCTTCTTGGATTGTAACTATTAGCTTTTATGTAGTTGTCTGTCTGCGGTGGTTTTCTGTGAATACCGAAATTTATTCTATCCTTGTTTTTGATTAATTTTAGATCTAAAGATGGTAATTTATTATCTTTTTCTACTTCCTCTGTGAAATTTATACTTTTGTCCTGTATGTTCAGAAGTTTTAATGCGTCATTGATGTGTCTTTTTGGAACTATTGCAAATATGTCATCTACGTATCGCTGCCAGAGTTTGAACATCCACGGGAAGCATTTTGTGATCCTTATTTCCAATGAACTCATGTAAATATCTGCTAAGAATGGCGAGAGAGGGTTGCCCATTGCTAAACCTGAAGTTTGACAGAAATACTTTGTTTGGAACTGGAAGAAATTTTGTTCTGTGCATAATTTGGTGAGTTCTATGTATTCTGCAATTTCTGATGATGACATTCCAAGTGATTTGAGCCAATTTTTGATCAGTGATGGGAGTTTTTCTATTGGTATACTGGGAAATAGTGACTTTACGTCCGCAATAGTTCCAAAAAGACACATCAGTGACGCATTAAAACTTCTAAACTTACAGGACAAAAGTATAAATTTCACAGTGGAAGTAGAAAAAGATAAGAAATTACCATTTTTAGATCTAAAATTAATCAAAAACAAGGATAGAATAAATTTCGGTATTCACAGAAAACCACAGCAGACAGACAACTACATAAAAGCTAATAGTTACAATCCAAGAAGCCACAAACAAGCAATTTTCAATAGTTTAACACATAGATTGGTGAACATCCCTCTTTCAGCAGAAGAATATAAAACAGAATATTACAAAGTAATTGAAATAGTACAAAAAAACGGCTTCCCCAAAGAATTAGTAGATAAAAAGGTAAAACGAGCAGAAAAGAAAAAATTATTAAAAGAAACTACAACTCTCACAGCAGCAAAAACAAAAATGATATTCAAAAAATTCACATATCATCCTTGGGCCTTTGATAAATTTAAAAAAGTGTTCAAGGAATACAACATTCAGCTAGCACCAGTAAACCATTACTCCATAAAAAACCTACTACTTTCAAACATCAAAGATGCTATTCCACCTAACAAAAAATCTGGCATGTACCAAATTGAATGCAGTAATTGTAATGAAATATACATAGGAAAAACCAAAAGAAATTTAGAAATTAGATCCAAGAAACACTTTAGGAACATTAAGAGTAAACAATTAGAAAAATCAGCAGTTGCATTTCACTTTTGGACAAAAAATCATGACATAAAGCTAGAACTGAAACTTCTCAAACACATAACCGGAAAACAAGAACTGTCCACATGGGAACAAATCTTCATTTTAAAAAATAGAAACCGAGTATTTAATTTCGACATTCCTCAGAAAGACATTTTCAGTAAGCTCATTGAACCGTTACCAGAAGAAGCATCACCATCCGCACCATGAAACACCATGGAAACCCAGTTATTTTCTGGTTGATAATGGAGGAAAGTTAACCTTCGAAATGCGTCCCGGAAAACTATGTTGTAAGTGTTGTTCCGAGTTATTATTTGACTCACCTTTTAAATTAAATTAATTACAACAACACTGTTTTCAAACTTCTATGAAAGGAAGATAACCAAATATATGACCACTAAAGGGAAATGCAAACTTTCATATTAAATCACACAGATTAGAAATGTATAAAACTAAACCTACTACTGCAGCTCATGAACTGTATAAGCAGCTCTGTCTACATGAAAAATGTTAGCAACTGTAATATGTTCAACAAAGAATTAAAGAAATTTTTCTTAGAAGAATGCTACTATTCACTAGATGAATATCTTTGTTAATTATCATTCAAGTAAATAGCACTTCATAACATAAGTTGCAGTAAAATAGCAAGTGATTTAACATTTGAAGACTGGACATCAATAATGGGCTAAGTGCCAAAAAGTTGATTTTGAGTTATTCAATGTTTTGTGTTTTGTCAAAAGAATTTCAATATGAAAACCTGAACCAAATTGTTTAGTTATTATCTAGGCTAACAGTTATATTAGTATTACAAAAGTTTTCTAAATTACCTCCCCCTTATGAGTGAAAAAAAATATTTTAGTCAGAAAAACCAAGAACGTGGTAAGTGCCATGTATTTATCTGCAAAAATGAGGTAAGTGCCAATGAAAGACATCACAAGGTTTGTTGGTAATTTTATCTGTTTATTACTGTAACACGACAAGAAGGTACATTATATACATACATTGTCATGTATTTAATAATTCTGAACCCTTTTTTTTTTACTTTTAAAGAATACAAAGCTCTTGTATTTGATTAATTCTTCAAAGAACACTTGATTTTCTTCTTTCAAATACGGCAGCATTTGTCGCAGATCTCTCTTCTTCTCAGCTGACAAGTGGTTTTGACACGGGTGTGATGGTATAATCAAGTCCTTGATTATATTACTGGTAATCCCTTTCTTGAGAGCTTTGAAGGTGCTCCATGCTTCAATTTCGTTAAACATTGTTCTTGTCTTGACGACCCCGGGTGCGGCTTTTTCAACTCTAATCCAGCTGCATTTGGAAATATTTAGTTTTGTCGTGTTGATGTATGATTCGGTTGCTTGCTTGAAATCAAAGAAGTCTTCAGGTTGGAGCATAGTAATTACAAAGGGATTGCTCTGTGTTGCATTCACCATCAGTTTAACCAGGTCCTTAGGAACTTGACACTTTTCAACCCTTTTTGGTTTCTCGATCTGAGGAAAATCCCTGTCACATGACAAAAATGATTGGTTGGAGACCAGAGACTTATGGATTACTTGCCTGTAATCATTAAATAGTTCGAAAGAAATACCATCATTTTATTTTTATTCTGGCCAATGGAGTTATCAGACCAGATGTTAAGTTTTCGTTTCCTCATAAATTCAGGACTACTGAATGCTTTAAACAGGCATGAAGCAATTTCATTATCGCCTCGGCCATTCATACGCTCATGCTACAAAAACATTGTTGTTGTCACCAATATAGACATACATATTATAGCAGTATAGATAAGTAGTGGAATATTAGTTGGAGTCAAAAAGGATATTAAAACCTCCTTTGAAATTGTTAAAGAAATGGATAACACAGATAAAAGTGAATTAATAAAGCTAAATTTTTGAGATAACAAAACACATCTACATTTATACAGTATTTACAATCCTCTCAGGAATGAACCAGATCTCTCACTTGTTGACCAATTAAATAAAACAATCGTAATTGGGGATTTCAATGCACATTCCAAAAGATGGGGTTATGAAAAAGTGGATTCTACAGGGAAGATAGTGGAAGAATTTTTGAATACCACAACTTTTGAACTGATTTATAGTAAAGAAGATCCCACAACCTTCATACATTATTCTGGAGCGGGCAGTAACCCAGACCTCTTGTTAGCTACAACAGATATTGTTTCAAAAATTAAAAAGCAAGTTATAGAAGATCCAAGTTCTGGTCACAGAGCAGTAATTGCTGATATAAAACTAGAGAATACAAATAACAGTCAAGGTCTTACGAATCTGTATTGGAACTTCAAAAAAGCAGATTGGAACAAATATAAAACTGAATTAGAACATAAATTTAAAGAACAAACAAACTCACAGCTGCATGACCAACCAGATCATATGAACAAAGAATTCTGTAAAGTCATCCTAGAAACTGCAAAAAAACATATTCCTCGTGGAAGAATTAAAAATTTCAAACCCTTTTGGAACCCCCAGTTAGAAGAACTGAAAAAGCAAAGGGATACAGCTAGAAATACAGCTGAACAAACAAAAAACATATCAGATACACAAATATGGCGGAAGAAATGTGCCTCACTAAAAAAAGAATATAATACTGCTAAAAGGAATCACTTTAATAATTTCTTAGAAAAAATGGATTATAGGACAGATGGTAACAAAGCTCATAAGTTCATAAAAAATGTCAAGGACAGGAAAGAAAACAACAGGACACCTATCATACACAACAATAAAATGTTAGTAAATGACGCAGTCATAGCCGGAACATTCAATAAATATTATGCGAATTCACACAAAGTAACAAGAAATAATAAAAAGGAACGTAAAGAATTTAAGAAAGATTTGAAACAAGAAAGAGAATGTAATCCTAACACTCAGTGCAATATCTTTTTCAAAATTTTAATATGCAAGAATTGAACATTGCAATAAATAATCTAAAAAACAAAAAGTCTCCTGGACCAGATCACATACATCCAGAGTTCATAAAAAACCTTGGAAAAACAGCAAAACAACAACTACTGAAACTCTACAATCTATCCTGGAAAAACCACTGTACCTGCTATATGGCGAAAAGCAATAATTGTCCCACTCTTGAAGAAAGACAAAACAGCATCAGAAATAAAAAATTATAGACCAAACAGGTCTATTAGAATGGTGTCAAACAGGTTAAATTGGTTCCTAGAATCACAAAATTTAATATCCCCATGTCAAGCTGGATTCAGAGAGTTCCACTCTACAAATGAACAAGTCTTACTTCTCAGTCAAGAAATCAAAGACTCCTTCAATAGAAAAGAAGATAATTTATCAGTTTTTATTGATTTTCAAAGTGCATATGATTCTATATGCAGAACAAAACTACTAAAGAAAGTAAAAAAAATAGGGATACAAGGTCCAATGTTTTCATGGCTATGTCATTTCCTAACACAACGCTTTATTGCAACCAGATATGGAAGAAATATATCTAAATATAAACAAGTACACCGTGGCTTACCACAAGGTGCAGTGCTCAGCACTACACTTTTTAATATATTTATTAATGATCTACCACACCAAATACAAGAATCAGGCGTGAAGTGTGCACTATTTGCTGATGACTTAGTCATGTGGACTTCAAAACCAAAAAGCAAAAGTACAGAACTAGAAAAAACCATGCAACAATCCTTAACCAACTTACAGAGGTGGACCAAAGAAAATTTAATGACTGTTAATACAACAAAATCAAACTACCAAATCTTTTCACTAAGAAAAAAACCACTAAAAATAAAACTAAATTTTGAGGGTCAACAATTACCAGAAACAAAGGAAGCAAAGTATTTAGGAGTTACATTTGATACCAAACTTACATGGACCAAACAAATAGAAAATGTAATACAAAGAGCAGAGAGGCGCCTTTCACTGTTAAAACGTCTAACAGGAATGAAGTGGGGTTGTTCCAGAGCAACGCTTAACACAACATACAATGTATATATAAAACCATTATTTACTTACTGCAGCGAAGTTCTTGTAACAGCAAACACAAAGAAAATTCAAATCTTTCAAAACCAAAGTCTGAGATTAATTACAGGTGCTATCAAAACCACACCAATAGCAGCTATGGAAATACTAACCAACCAATACCCCATTGAATATGAAATAGAAAAAGCGGCTCTTATTCAACACGAAAAGTTGATCAGACTCCCATTCAATACATGGCACAAGAGAAATTTTACACATACACTAAAGACTCAGGAGAGCTTTCTTTCCAAAATTCAAGACATCAAGAAGAATGTATACCTTCCTAATTCAAAGGAAAACTTCATATCTAAAGTCAATCCAACACATACATTAGACATCACATATTATTTACACCTGACAGAAGAAGTTAAAAAAAGTGATACTCCAACTAGTGTTCTAAAATTATTGGCATTAGAGACAATCCATACTAGATTTCCAGAACATGAGTGGCTCCATATTTATACTGATGGATCATTGATATCATACCAAGATGGAGCAGGTGCTGGAGTCACATGTCACCTCTTTTCCTATTACAAATCTTTAAGTTATGGAACTACTAACTTTGATGGAGAAATTGAAGCAATTCGAATGGCCCTACAAAATCTTTTGTACAGAATTTCACATTTTCAGCAAGCAGTTATTCTCTCAGATTCCAGGGCAGCAATTATAGCAATTACTTCCAAGTTGTCACCAAAAAACCAAACTATTATAGAATGTTGGAAGATGCTTAGCCATCTAACAGCACTTCAAAAACACCTAGTCTTCCAATGGATACCGGCTCACTGTGGACTGAGTGGTAATGAGAAAGCTGATTTTCTTGCAAAAAAGGGTACCAGCGGTGTACAAAAATCTATAGTTAATCTACCATTTTATGCAGCTAAAAGATTAGTCAACTCTGAATTCAAAAAAATTATTGCAAAATATTACTATGAAAAATCAAAGAATAAAAGATGGGAACTACCAAACATTCAAACAGTGATTCCTGAGTATCCTCGAAAAACAGCAGTTGCAACCTTCAGGTTGATTACAGGACATGATTGTCTGGCAAAACATTTAAACAGAATTGGCATATATTCTTCACCACTCTGTCCTCTATGTGATCTGCAAGAGGAAATGGATCAAGACCACCTTCAAATATGCCCGGCCACTTCTAGTGCCCCATCCATCAGTGAAAAATATTGGAGAGCAAGAGGATTAATGACTTCATTGTCAGAAATCCAGCATTAGCTAACAACAACATATTATAGCATGAAAGCTGACGTGAGTAAAACATCTGACATGTTTTTATAGTTGATATAAGGTTTCCCTTCACTTCTACGTTTCTTTTCATCCCGAATTGATTCTCCTTTGTTTCGTTCCTTACTGTCATTGCTTAATTCCATTGTTACAATCTACCATGAAAAGCAAACGACAAACTGAAGACACAAACACAACAGGTTTTGAACAAAGTAATTAGGTTAGAATTCACAGTGGAGTTGTCCTCTGCGCTAAGAATCATCACTAAAGCTTGTTGGCACATAGCCCGTTTCAGCGTCAACAGCGGTCCGGCACTTACCTCGCGGGCCATCTGTTGGGCCTTATATATACTATGATCATGGTCGTGGCAGTTAGCCCGCTTGTTAGGTTATTGGCGATGGCACTTACTACCCTTTTTTGGGTCTAACTCAATTTTTTTGTATTTGGCACTTAGCCCATTATTGAAGTCCAGTCCTCATTTGTAAATATGTTATTTTAAAATCATTGTATATATTAGTGTGGTATTGTTTATATATCACTAAATGTGTGTACACTTGTTCAACTTGACGATGCTATGAATTGTGTGTATTTTTTTAAGCAGATAATGAATGACGACATCTATGATGATGAAAGAATGTTAGTAACAGAAGACATACACATGTGTCTCGCTCCTGAGAATCAGAGACCACAAAAGTATTTTTCTTTTTATTGCTGTACCATTTCCCTCAGGGAGCTAAGTGTAAATCCTTTATAAAATTCCTAAATATAACAAATATCTAGAGACTATAAACTTCACTTATCTTAGTATTCTCTGCAAGTTCTTGAAATTAAATGCATAATATTGGCATTTAATAGAACTTAGAGCAAATACTAAGATAAGTGAAGCTTATAGCCTCTGGATATGTTATATTTAAGAATTGTGTTGCTTCACTGGTTAACAGTTTCGGTTTTTCATTGAATTTACCTTCATAAAACATTAAATGTTAGCATTTAATTTTACATTATTGTGTCAGCAGCTGTAGAACAATAAAGTCAATTATTTAAAGGCGGGATGCGCACATTCTACGATAATCAAGGAGAACAGTTTCTCACTGTTGGCGTGCTCATGTTCAAACAAAGAAATGATTCCCTTTTTTGGACACACCTTCATACAATTAAATATATCCAAATCAGATGCTGCATAATTCACACTGCTTTCTTCTTCTTCTTCTTCTTCTTCTTCTTCTTCTTCTTCTTCTTCTTCTTCTTCTTCTTCTTCTTCTTCTTCTTCTTCTTCTTCTTGTTCTTCTTCTTCTTCTTCTTCTTCCTCTTCTTCCTCTTCTTCTTCTTCTTCTTCTTCTTTTTTCCAAACTTACCAGTATGGAAGTGGAAAATACCATCATTAATTGTACTCTCACTCCAATAATTGTATTGTCTATTGTTTAAATGAAAGAAGAAGAGGCAATTTCTTGGATATCTGCAGTTCATCTCCTTGTTGAAGGGGCTTGAATGATTGAATACAATTAATTTTATGCTATGTAATCACGTGCCATCAATCAGTAGTACATTCCAATCTTTACATTGCAGTCCCTAGAACAGGTGATGATGGCAACAAGAGAACCTCTGGAGTGGCACTTCAAGCAACTAGACCATGCTGTAGGACTCAGCTTCAAATGTAAGTTTAACGTTTACCTACTGCTTTGAGGAAATAATTAATTTTCTGCACGCGACTTTTGTGCACGCTCTCTCATTTCAAGAAATATTTCAATTACAGAACTAGGTATTGGTGGATATTCTTTGCATGCCTAAATCGACAAAATCCGTTTTTGCCAATTCAAGGCATGCAGTATGTAAATTTATAAAAACTTCAATAAGTGAAGAAGTGAATTGCAATAAGTGAAAGTCTGAGGAGTCTCCTATGCCACATCAAGAAATTTAAAAATGCAGTCATATATTCAGAATCCAAAACACCTATTCTATTAATAGTCTCTAAATACACATCATCATCTCAAATAACTGAAATTATGAAAATACTCTTCCAGCTTACAGCACTCAACAAAAGAATTGTGCTCCAATGGATACCATCCCACTTGGAATTCTGGGAAATGAAAATACTGATACTTTGGCAAAGAAAGACAGCTCAGCTATTTATAGACCTATCACAAAAACTCAGTATTCCTGCATTAAAAGATTTGTTAAATCATCATATATAAACATCAACAGAAAAAATTTGATAGCACAATCCAAAATCCACAGTTAATTCCAGACCTTCCACGAAATCGTCTGTAGTTGCACTTAGATTGTTAACAGATCATGACTGTTTGGCCAAACATCTACACAGAATTGGAATATTCCAGTCTCCAATCTGCCCATTATGCAAACTAAATCAAGAAATGGATTTGGAACACCTCAAAATCTGTACTTCTTTGACTGACCATGAAAATATTTATGGAAAATATTGGAGTACAAGAAGACTAATGACTTTATTGTCAAATGTATGTCATTAGAAAACAACAACAAGCAACTGTTGAATGTGTATTTCATTACCTTGGCATAAAATATCTCTTTGAAAAGGATCAATGGAGATTTTGCATGTATCATTGCCTTTCTAAATTAAGTGCAGGTTTTTTTATAGAGTAATAGATTGGGTTTAAGCAGTAATTTAACGCAGTGAAACATGGGACCTGGGATGCATAATTATGATGCTATAAGTTGCTAATGAGGGTATCATATAATTTGGAGAATACCCAACTTTGACATATTTGCCATCTTTCCCATCCTGATCTGATTACTTTTTTGTGACATTTGGGTTTGTCACACAACATTTGATTTTCATTCAAAATTTGCCATTTCAAACATGACTATCATCAAAAGTTCATTCTTGCATTATTTTAATAGTTATTTCATAATAGTATGTATTACCAATTGCAAATAACATGTTCTGTTGTTACTACACTTAAAGTAATGTCTTTAATGGTGGCCTATAAGTCTACAGAAGCACTAACTTTGACACTAATAAACATATGTTATGATTTAAAAAATAGGAAGTGAAATGTGTGTTAAGCAATTCTAACCCAAATAATAAGTTATATTGTTACTCCATTTTTTATCAACTTCTGATCATAATTGCTTCCTTCAAGTCCATAGAAGTGCTAGCACTGCTTCTCATAAACATCTGTCTGAATCTGAAAATACCATGTGAAGTGTGTTACCAATTCAAATTCAAATAACATCTTATATTTTTATTTCGCTTTTTATCAACTTCTATTATAAGCTATATATACATGGGTGCCGCTAAAGGGGGGCTGCAGCCTCCTTCCCCCTTTGGAAATTAATGAATTTAATGTGCAGTTAATCACTGACTATTACACTCTTAATAATAATAATAATAAGTGTTTCCGGGGAAGTTGGTTATGTTGTTGTTGCCAACATTTCACCCTACTATGTAGAGCTTCTTCAGGGCTAATGCTTTCTTTGGCAGCACCGCAGGAACTGTGCTGTCTCTTCAACTTCTAGCTTGTTTATATCTTGGCCGTAGAGGTTAGAGCCGGCCCTCTCGTTCTCATTGGCTGATGGTCTGCCAATCCTCGCGTTCTTATCAATGTTTGCCAAATAGTGTGGAGATGTCTTCCATTATCCCTGTTGATACTTTCTTTTAATTTAAATATTTCTATGCTTTCTCTGGCCATTCTATATGTAAAATGGTCAGAGTTAACTAATAACTGTATTTGGTCGAAATCTATATGGTGGTTCATGGATATGGCATGTTCAGCCAATGCTGATTTTTCAGGTTGGTTTAATTTTAAACTTCTGAAGCTGTAATATAGCTTCCTAGTTATTACCTCGCCATTTGTAGCTGCAGTCGTTGGTGACGTGATGTTGTTGGTCACGTTGATGTGGTTTGGTGTATTGTCTCCGGCTAGCTGAGCTTGATCTCTGAGCTTGATCTCTTTATCTCGGGTTTGCGTGAGTGTAAAGGACAACCCAAGAACAACTTTGCACATCAATTTATTTTATATTAAATATTTTCGGGAGTTATGCCGATTCTATATGTGTATCTGTAGAAGCATCGCAATCACATCTGCGCAGCACGAACTGCACGAACTCCCGTACTGCTCTCTGGTTGAGTACTGACTAGACGCTTCTCTCTAACCCACGCCAAGAAGACCGTTCGCTTCCAATTTGAATGTCATGACGTCATCCAAGAAAGCCTCGTATCCAAAATGTTATTTCCTTTTCCCGCAATTTAGAAATGTCCCTTTCTATTATAACATGTTCTTTTATGAATTTTGAATATATAATTACCTTTTTAGGATTAAACGATGTTTACTTTATATTTTATTAAATATATCGCGCGACTTTTAAGGTTGGTAAAACTGACTTTCGAACGTGTATTTTAAACTATGTGGTATGACGTCATGACTCGTTAATTTCAAACCAATAATGCGTTTATACTACAAATTTAACGACTATCATTTACTCATATCTTGCTCACCTTACAACACTTCCTGCTATATTATCTATTTATGTTATTACTCAATATTTATCGCAAATCTCATATCCGGCAATTAATTAAAACGTATCTTTTTCAAAAGCCCATTCGATCGGAAATCTAAATTTCGGTATCACTTCTGATATGTTCTTGCTGTCTGATTTTTATTGATCTGCCTGTCTGCCCTATATATGCCACTCTGCAATCACAGTCGATTTTGTATACACCAGCGTTGTTCAAGGGGTCTTGTTTGTCTTTAGCTGGACGTAAAAACGATCTGAGTTTCTTAGTGGGTTTATATCTGGTTTTGATGTTGTGTTTTAATAGTATTTTTGCTATTTTGTCAGTCGTTCCTTTTACATAAGGTAGCCATGCTGTGTTTTTATCCTTGTCCCTTTTGTTTCCTGTATGGTTTGATTCTGTGAGCCTCTTGTTGCTTATGTGCAGATTTTGTATTTGTCTTTTTGAATATCCATTTGCTTCTAGAGCATATTGTAAGTAATTTAATTCCTCTTGTAAGTTCTCCAGATCACAAATGCGGTTGGCTCTGTGAAAAAGTGTGTTGGCCAATGCTCGTTTAATAGCTGGGGGATGGTGGGATGAAGCATCCAAGTATCTGTCTGTGTGCGTGGGCTTCCGATATACTAAAAATGTTAGCTTATTTTGTTTCCGTTGAATTAGAACATCCAGGAAGGGCAGTTTTCCGTTATTCTCTATTTCCATTGTGAATTGGATATTTTTATGCATGCTGTTTAAATGGTCTAAGAAGTCTGGAATCGTGCTTTTACTGTGGGGCTGGCTCTAACCTCTACGGCCAAGATATAAACAAGCTAGAAGTTGAAGAGACAGCACAGTTCCTGCAGTGCTGCCAAAGAAAGCATTAGCCCTGAAAAGCTCTACATAGTAGGGTGAAACGTTGGCAACAACAACATAACCAAGATGCGGCCTTTCCCGGAAATACTTATTATTATTATGGATACTGGCCACCAAAGCTTACGTAAGTTATTACACTCTTGTTTTAATTTTCATGTAAAGAACCATGTTTATGCAGCACAAATTAATACGGTTATTCGCAACAAATACTATAACTTTTCATACAGAATAATGAATTAATATTGTTTGATTGGAAATTTCCAACATGCTGCCCCCTGAAAAAAGTCTGCCAATATGTGTGAGAGAGAGAGAGTGTGTGTGTGTGTGTGTGTGTGTGTGTGTGTGTGTGTGTGTGTGTGTGTGTGTGTCTGTCTGTCTGTCTGTCTGTCTGTCTGTCTGTCTGTCTGTCTGTCTGTCTGTCTGTCTGTCTGTCTGTCTGTCTGTCTGTCGCTCTCTCACTCTCTCTCTCTCGTTTCAGTTTACACTTTGTTTAACTGCATTAAGTAATGTTAATGTCTTCAGAGAAACATAAGACTACTGGGTAAGTGCAATCTAAATCTAAAAGTTGTAGGGAATTGCTAAACCATGGACAACATCAGGTATTTCAGCTAATATTAATAGACACCTCCCTTAAGTTCATTAAGAAATGTTTGTGTTACTCTAATGAGGTTTGAGTGTGATGTTTCGTTTTTGCATGCTGTAAAACTTCAGTTATTTACCCATCTCTTTCTTTTAATCTGCATGATAGTGCTATGCGTGATTGTTCATATTTTTAATTTGTAGACGAACCCTGCACATTGTGTTTGCAGCAAACTTCCATTTTGCTCTGGTGGGACACCTGCTCAAAGGTTTCCGACATCCAACACCAACTACTGTTTCCCGCACAACACGAATATTGACCATGTTGCTGGGTGTCATAGCCAAGACTCATAAACGGGACAAGTTTGAAGTAACCCCGGAGACTGTGGCTTATCTGGCTGGTATGTACTGCTGTTTGATGTTATCTATAACAAATGGCAAAGTAACATGTTTTACACTGTGTAACACTGAATGACATTGTTGTCAGATGCATTAACAAATTACTATGCAATATGTTACAAAGATTAAATATCAATTTTAAGAATTAATTCAACAATAGTTGAATTTGAGTACACTGAAGCAACTCTTCTCACTGTTGGCAGCCACTTTGTAGTTATATGCAGTAATTTCTCACAAGAATATTATGACATCAGGATGAACACAATTTTCATATGGAAGTCCTTAAAGCCAAAGCAATTAAAATCATTCTGTAAGTTATGGAATGCTTATCATTAAATTACAAATATATATAAAAGGATATAATAGAATGTTTATTGTACCAAATATTTACAAAAATATAATTTTTTAATACATATATACCAAGTCCTAAAAGCTACTTACATTCTAACACAAATTGGGCCCCAATTTAATAACAGTGGGAACATACGAGAATTTTTCTTTTCATTTGTTGTGGCTAATGTGCTCGCATTCTATTCTCCTTCAGTTCTTGAAATAGGAAGCTGATGTAATTGTTGCTGTGGTGGGTCTTGCCTATCTCATACTAAAGAAAAGGAAAAAGAGGAAGAAAGTGGTGGGTGCATCACATAACAGTGAGAGGCTTTTGCATGCTAACTTTGACACATTGTATCTTTGACTCCAGGGAGACAAGACAAGTTTTTAAATTATTTTCAAATGTCTGCTTCTTCATTTGATGAACTTTTACTCAAAAGCCTCACACAATGTTGTACATGAATGCAATGGATAGGTACAATTTTGAAGAGACACTAATCGCTCAAAGGATTTAAGACGTTCATTTTATAGATAGTATAAACATTAATAGATATGACAGCTGATATAGGGATACACTCTTAATTATTTTGTAGATGCTGGTAAAGTTCTGGTGCAAAATAACTAAACATAAACAATAGGAAACTATGAAATATGTACTACTCTGGACATTTAGCAATGCGTATGAATTGGTGGCACTGTTATGTTTAGATGCATACCTGTGTGCTGGTTATGCAAGGCATGCATAGTTCCTCCATTGGCTACAAATGAACAAATGCAATGCTACCTATCCTGAGTAATACTTGCCTAATAGCTTTTGTTTTGATCCATTTTTTTAGCAGATGCTGGAAATAGAGCCATTGCAACTTCATTCCATCCAGCTGTATTCTGTGAGTGTGTATGTGTGTGTGTTGTTACCATTGTATATGTGACAAGCTATATCCCATAACATGGACAGTTTCCATCTCATTAATTAATCTCTCTGTATTCATCATTGCAATTGCAGAAACACTTTCAGAAGTAGAACGCAAAATAAATGCCTTGATAATGCAAAGTGTTTCCATTTTTCTCTTGTTTAGTGTGTATGCACTTTTGATTACGTACATTCTACCATTTCAATACTGTTCCCGCTAAGACATGCATTTATGCTCACTTTGCTTTCATAATCTTGCCTACATGCTGAGCATGTGTGCAGCTCCATTATGTGGTTGATTAAACTAAGCTGCAAGCATATTACATGCCTAAAATGCATGCAAAATAAATGTATATGTGTCCCCAGGGTAAGGTCTACTTTGCGCCTGGCATCCTGGCCCTTTGACTTTCAGTTAACTCTTATTCTTTTACCTTTTATTTTATTTTCCCTTCTTTCCTAATAGGTACTTCCTCAATACTCCCCTTTCTCTTGGCTTTCCTACTCCTTTCCGTTTGCTCTGTTTACTTTCCATGGCCATTTTTCCTTGGAAACTCCACCATATCTTTAGTTCTTCCTGTTCCCTTATTACTGTTATAGCAGCCATTTACTTGCTTATTTTGTCCCACTTAGAATCCCCAACATCCTGTCTCCACTTCTCTAACTCTTTACGTTCTACCAAAATGTATGTTATCCTTGTTCTCTCCACCTATGACACATATTCCCAATTTATTCCCTCTTAACCTCTAAGAAACATTGCCCCTATTCTCACCCATGCTAAACTTTTCCTGTCTGCTACTTAAGGTGGCGTTAATTTGCAAAATGTATTTTTTCCTCCATTGACAGAAAAAAATCATATCTCTGGGTAGATATATCCAATTTGTTTGAAATTTTGTGTGCTTATTATCATAATAACTATCTAACTACTATATAAATTTCAATGTTTTACACCTAATGCAAGTTGTTTTACAAGATGTTTCATCCTTAATAAAACAAAAACAATAAAGATAATTTACTGTGTAATGGAAGCTTATAGTAACACCAAAATTTATATGAACTATCTCATGTCCATGCTTAATAATCTGAATTTATAATGTTTGCAACTTGTGATTTAATTATTTTTAAATTAATTTTTAATTTTTTTTTAATTCAATTTCTAAGTTTTGAATTTTTTATATGCAGTATTTAGCAGAATGAGAAATGTTTTTGGTTCAGTCTCAAAATCATGTATCTAATAATAACCACAAAAAAATTCATGCAACTCTATCAGTAGTTTCTGAGAGAAGGTACATTTTATAAAGAAAAACTTAATTAGCAGGAAACTGAGTATAAAGAATTTGGTGTACCAGTGACAGTGTCCTCCACTGTAGCTCTAAAACTTCCCATTCTTTAAGAGGTAGAACTGGAACTTAAAAATTCAATGCCACAACTGGGATTTGAACCACAGACCTTCCGCTTGCCGGGCGGACGCTCTAACCACTGAGCTATTGTGACAAACTGCCAGAAGGGCACTAAATTCTCAAGCCAGTTCGTATTTCTCCTGGTAAACCACAAAGGCAGTCTCACATCAGAGACAATTACCCCAATGGTGACTTACTATTGCAAGTACTTTATATCCCAGGATTAAATAACCTTCACATGGTAATTATTATTTATTTATGCCAACAAACTTACTGTTGGTGTTTTTAAACACACAAGCCGTGTGTGGGCAAAGTTTAAGAGGTAGAACTGGAACTTAAAAATTCAATGCCACAACTGGGATTTGAACCACAGACCTTCCGCTTGCCGGGCGGACGCTCTAACCACTGAGCTATTGTGACAAACTGCCAGAATGGCACTAAATTCTCAAGCCACTTTGCCCACACACGGCTTGTGTGTTTAAAAACACCAACAGTAAGTTTGTTGGCATAAATAAATAATAACTTCCCATTCTTTTTTTAACATGGCCTACACATTCTAGTTTTTCAATTGCCACATTATACCATCTAGCATACAAACATTGAACTTTGCAGTATTTTAGGAGGTAAATTTGGAACCTGTTTCATGTAAAAAACGGGTAATATTGAAGTGCACAGTAAAGTGGTATTTAAATCACCATACCCACTTTGGAAATGTCAAATTCAACACCCTATAACTAAAAATAAAATGGAGATGTCACAATAAATCAACTTTTACATGATTTACAAATATATTGCTTACCTGATTCAGAAATAAAAAAAAAACACAAATTTTATATGTAATGCAAGTTAACGCCACCTTAAGTCAACAAACTTCTCTTCCACAATATCTCTTAATTGTTCTACATAAACTTAGAGACTTTATTTTCCAGAATCCCCCAGATTTCTTGAACAGATATAAAAATGAAACAAAGAAATATCTTTAAGAAATAATTAAAACGATATAGGTATTGGGGTGGCACCATGACCGAGTGGTTAGACAGTTCGCCTACCACCTAGATAGCCCGGGTTCGATTCCAGGGTCCTGCATGTGGCATTTGTGGTGGACGTAGCGGGTGGGTTTTCTCCGGGCTCTCTGGTTTCCCCCACCACTCATTCCATCAATTGCTCCATCATCACCTTTCAAATCATCCATTTTGCTTGCGTTTCATATCATTCTCTTCCTCACTATCATACCAGATGCTTGGCTAACCATCCGTTTCCAGTCTTCACTTTGTCCAGTCCATAGGTTCCTGTGCTCCCCGACAGGCGTCTGATCCTAGGCACTGGCTTGTAAGTCCTACATAAAGGGAGGTTAATCAGATAAAGAAGAAGAATATAGGTCTTGGTTTATGAGTGTATACATAATGGAAGGAGTATGAACTGCATGTAAGAGTCATTAAAAGGAGCAAAAACATTCTCATAACCTTTGATCCATCTCCTAGCATTTTACCAAAAATAAATCATTTTCAAAGAGCACTTGGCACATGTGGCTAAGTTGTTGAACTGTTTGCTTATTACCAAGGCAGCCCAGATCTGATCTCAGGGGACCATATATGGATTTGTGGTGAACAAAGCAGCAACTGGGCAGGTTTTCTCCAGGTTCCCCAGTTTTTCCTACTATTCATTCCACCATTATGCCCTCATTTCATATCATCTCCATCAGGTTTCGGGCTGAATCACTCATCCTGACTACTACATCTGATTGAGAGTTTGTCTGCTGCTCGAATGGCATCTCATGCCAGGCACCCACTTGTGAGTCTTGGGGGGTATGTCTTACATACAACAAGGTTAAACAAGAAGACTAAAAAGAATTTAGTGCCGTAGTCTAAACTCAAATTTACCCATGAATGACTAAAGGGTTTATGATAAATATATGCTATAAAGCATAATAAATGTTCAAGCTTGACATTAACAAGCACTTTACTAGAGAAAACAAATTAAACATTAACATCTTGTTGGCAAGTTATGTTAAAAGTGCACTTGCCAACAATTAGGCATGCATATGCTCCCCTCTGTACATAGGATTGTTGTGAAAATTTTAAACACCACATTTTCCATACATGTGGCTTCTTCAGCTGCCACTAGTATATTATGAATAAACTGGTAATGATTATTGTTAATAATTCAAATCATTAACAAATTCTATCTGTAGTTCTGGATACCTCTTATTGACAAATGCAAAGTTTGTAATGTTAAGTTTATTTGTTTCTATGAGAACTTAAGTTACCCAAGTTGTTATTTGTTTCTAAATATTACTCTTTCAGCAACAGAATGTGTTGTTTTTTGGTTTTTTTTCAGTTGCCAATTAAACTATGAACATTTGTGCCCCTTCTATTTTGCATGTTATTAGACATGAACATGTATTTCTAATATATGTTTAAAATTTCAGAAAACTTGTATCAAATTCATTCTCATCCATAAATTTTGCTCCTTCTCACCCCATGTAATTCCCTTATATTCTCCTATCTGTGAACCACATGTTAAAAGAAATCCAAGTTCACGCCTAAACTGGTCTTGGAGGAATGAATAGCAGGTAAAAGATAGCAACAAAGTCAAAAGTCCTACAGAGATTTGTATTATGTACTGGCTTACAAGCTTCACTTATGTTTGAAAGCTTGTTCAGTCAAAGAATTAACAAATTATAATTACATGTAAAATTTGGAGGCTTTTTTATTACTCTTACTTCAATTTCTACACCAAAACTTACCGGAACATGTATCAGAGACTGTTGTCTCCATCGTTAGCCTTGATTCATTGCCATGCTTCCTCCTGAGACTTGTAAGTGGCAATCTGGCTTGACATGTTTATTTTTGTACATGAATACTATATACTTCAGCAGATAAAATGACAGTAGAATTATAAAAAATGGTTCCCAAAATCTGGGGTCTTTTATAGAACAGATAAAAAAAAATATGATGTGTTGCATTCACCTGACTTTCTCTATTCTTGTACTAACTATTCTTACAAACTCTTATTCTTATATTTTCTTTGTGTTATTTGAGACAAACATTTACAGAAATGATCTTATTGCTTATTTCCTTGTAGGAGCAAGGGGAATGAATATGAGAATACAGTAGGCATTGAGCGATCCCGTTTTAGCTTTGAGATCCTGTTCTCTTTGCATGCCTAACATATAAAAAAATGAACAACGTTGTTGCATTTCACGAAACTGTTTTCCAAAACTGATACAAATAACAAGGAATACCTCTGAAATGGTTCACTCTACAAAAAGGTTTATTTAGACATAAACTGTGTGTTTTAGCGAGATCTACATTTTTTGTGAGTGACTACCTTTTTCTCCACATTTTTCTTAAAAATGCTAATTTTACATTGGCTTCTCCAAGCCTTCATAACAGAAATTATAGTCTCAGAAATGTCATGAAGAAAAATGACCAATGAATAAATGCAAATTTTGCATCACCATGTATTGACTCTGTGTGTTAGATCACAGCCAGGAAGCATTGGAATATCTGTAAAAATTGCAATCCAACAAATTTAAATTTTAGGTGATGCTTTTTTGTGAGTTTGTCCTAGCTCTGGTTCTGTTTGATATGTGTACATACATAACCTCTTTTGCTGGTGGTACTTTCACATCTGGCATATTATCTCAGCTATTTAATGCTCTCCTGCGATTGGCTGCTGTTTATGTTTGCATTTGGTGATGTGAATGACAACATATATAACATTAAGTTTTATGTTAAGTTAATTCTTAAGGATCATTATGAATGGCCCATTTATAGTGCTTAGAAATACCATAACTCAGCCATTATGCTCTAGGGAAGCACCACATATATTGACTGACTGAAATGGACACCATGGGAAAAATGAGAGCATTCATACAGCAAGACAGCGCTCTACTCTTCAACCAGAGACATACATCTGTATCACACATTGCATTACCGTTCGGAGGATTGTGACCTCAGTGTGCAGATATTGCAGCTGGAACTGGCACTTACCAATAAATTAATATTTTTGATTATGGCCTTTATATCCCCAATGACTTATCTCACAAGAATTTCAACATGGTTACAGCATGAAGGGTTTGACACTTCCCTTATGAGAATAATAGATGGCTTGTCTCTAAATCTTCAGGAAGAAAGGTTTGCTGTATGACTTGAAGCACTTATGTACCTGCAACACAACAAAGCCCATTTGGCTCACCATTCCACATATATTTTGCATACTGAGTACATTTCATTCATATGACCAATTTTTTACACTATTCTGACTGGTATGATCCATATCCAGACTATAATGAAAGGCTGACGTTGATTGAGAAGAGACCTCTCATTCGGTGTTGTGCTCATTATGTTCTGCAAGTGGTTTTGTTTGTGATTTCTTACTTCCATAGCACAGAGTTGGATGCTTTCTTCGGTTAAATCTAAGTCAGAAGACTTCAGAATTATTATGCATATAGCCATGTGTGTAATATTGAATGCTGTTTTTGAAAGTAGGATTATAACTTAGGAAGGGTAGCTGTGTCTGTCACACATATAAAGGAGCCATCTCAAAGTAAGTGAAGGAGAAACATTTCATTTATGTTAAAGATCAACCTTATTTGTTAAATTATCAACAATAGCAGCTTCTGGGCATACAATTTGGGTGTTCCCAAAATGTTAGATAGCCCTGAAAATGTTAAATAGCACCTGCTGCATAAATGTATTTTATGTTCATTTGTTACAGTTTTGCAATTTTTTTTTCTTTCTTTTTTTTTTTAACAATGGTAACATTCATGTTTGAAAAGAGAAACATTAAAATAACCACCAATTTTATCGTCCACACACTAAAAGTGTATTTACAAACACTGAGTATAGATGGCTGTGCCACAAGGTTTGTCACACGGAGTGATTGCTGAACTATTTTTAGAAAGCTATGAGAATGGATATGGGGCATGAATTTTTGTTCTGGTCTGTATAGTTAAGAGGAGGAAGATATTGCAGACAATGTATTACCTGGGAAGAAATCCACATGCTAGCTACCCAATAGCATTCTACAAATTTCAAAAAATCTTCAAGCAGCATAACATCATTTTGGCTCAAGAATATAGGTACTGCATAACAAAAAAAAAAAAACATCTAAATCGAAAGATGATAGCCCACAGGAACACAAACCAGAAATATACCGGATCAATTGCAAGAAAGCATACATCAGGAGAATTAAAATAAACATAAAAACAAGAATAAAATAAGACTATTCCTTCTTTCATTTCCCATACCTTCAACATAAATGATATACCATGGAGAATAAAATCACCTGTCATCAACACCACTTTGACAAAATATGTGAAGGCTCATACCCAAAAATCCTGTTTTACCATGCTGTTCAAAGAATCGTGTGACATGTATGCCAATTTTGAGCCAATTTATACCGATGGTTCCTGTGTGACAATAATGGCTGTGCAGTGGTTGCTCCTAACCACACCATGATGTATAGTCTACCAGACACTCTCACCATTTTCTCTAGTGAACTGTTTGCTATACGTTTCACCATGGATTATATATCAAAGAATGGAGACTTCAAATCGTTCATTATATACACAGATTCCCTTGGTGCATTAATGGCTATACAACAACGATCTCCTGACTCAGGGGTCTCCGTCTAGGGAATATGTGAATAGCGACCACAAGGTACCCAAGCTGAGCAGAACATTACTTCCACTTACTGGTGTTTTGCTCCTCACTGTAACTTTTCTATCTGACCTTACCTTGATCATCTCTTGTTCTCTTCCGACCCCGATGCTATTAGGGTTCCTCAGGGCTAGGGAGTCTTTATTTTTCCAACCTTTCCATTTCTCTATTCCTCTATAAAATCTTAACCCTTAACATGCTGACCTGTCATGGCATGTAATACATCCTCTGATTGGTAATCAGAGGATATGGTCGGTGAATTTATTTTGATAATTCTCCCAGTCAGGTCGGTGAGACCCATAAACCAACAACAGGTGTGGCCCTCCAGACATTCTGGGGGGTTGTGAGAGAGTGATGTGACCGCCAAAACATAAAAATATGGTGCCCTCTAAAAAGCTGTTACTATTACTGCCATTGCTCCCTTTCTATTGGAGAGCAATGACTTCATTGTCAGAAATCCAGCATTAGCTAACAACAACATTTTTTGTATGGTAAGATTTTGTCGATCTCTTACGGTTTACGAGTTATTCAAAAGTCATCCAGACTAAACAGGACTACCTAGGCTATAGCCAGAAAATTTGTTGACTTTGGTGTGGGTGTAAAGTAAAGACGATAGATGTAGTCTAGATAAAGAAACACTTTTATTTCCGTAAACAGTAACTTTGTACACTCGTTGCAACAGCAAGAAAGTCTTTTCCGATTCACCAACAGCACGGCTCCGAATTCGCAACACAAAGAACTCTTCTCCGTCGGCACGACTCCTCGACGCTTCACATAGTCTCTCCCTTCCGTCGGCACGACTACTCAACGCTTCACATACGTCTACTGTCCCTGTCTGTCACACTTTACCGCTATTTATATCTCCCAGGCACTATTCTGGAAAGTTCAGTTATTGCGGTGGAATACAAAGCAGACGATTCCAGAAGCCTCTATCCTTTTCTCTCTTTCGGCAAGCGCCCCAACAATGCGGCCATTCTCTGTCTCTTTCCTTCGGCTCCTTTGCGGTAGTGCCGACAATAATGCGATGGGTGACACTGCTGTTGTCGGCAATTAGATGCGGCGGGCGCGGTGACACTGCTCCCTCCTCAGAGCTGGTCGTCCCGACCAGCACTATCACTGCGGCATCTCCCTTGCGCCCCGGTGGACTAACCCATCGAACCTCTTCTCCAGGAGGCACTATCCTAGGTATCGCTGTTGGATAGTGTCCCTTGGTCCGGGTAGGACGATGTATGCCATCCTGCTTCGAAATTCTGCAACAGTACCGCCGGTCTTGACGGTCCCTCGTCCAGTTGCCCTTCTTCCTGGTGTATTGACGGGCCATCCTGCGCACTTGGAAACGGCTCACTAGGTACCATGTCCGCCGACCTCTCTGGCGCACCTTCGCAGCCACCTTGCTTCCGATGGGTCCGGCAACAAACCCCGCCACATCCGCGCGAGTCGCGTCCACCGCTGCACTCGTGTTCACTCGTGCTCGGCACGGCCTCTCCTGTATCCTGCCGTCCAAGATGATGTCCACCATTCTTCCGTTCACGGCACTATGCGTCAGGTGATTGGATGGCTCCGACGGTCCCCCCATGTCACACGCCAAGTCGGTTCTCGCGTGTTGCTCGTCTGCTTGTGCGCTTCCCTGCTGATCGTCCTCCACGTCATATCCTGGTTGGTTACGTACCCGACACACTCCTCCAGGGGATCCTCGACGACGTCCCTGAACTGCCCCTTTATCTTCCCCGAGACGTACACTTTCGTTATCTGAAACGGGCGCAACTGTCGCCTCGGCCACTAGGTGCTCCCTCCCCGGGTCCGCGCTATTCCGTCTGCCCCTGGCATCCAGTACTTTGACGCTCTCGTCAACTCTTACTACCAGGGCGCCAAGACGTTCCCCGTCGTCCTCCACGACGTCCACGTGCTGGCAGAGGTCTTCCACCTTTTCGCCGAGTTCTTCCACGTCTTCCGTCACGCCAATCAGTTCGTCGAGTTGTTCCACGTCTTCCGTCATGCCAATCAGTTCGCCGAGTTGTTCCACGTCTTCCGTCACGCCAATCAGTTCGCCGAGTTGTTCCACGTCTTCCGTCACGCCAATCAGTTCGCCGAGTTGTTCCACGTCTTCCCTCGCGCCAATCAGTTCGCCGAGTTGTTCCACGTCTTCCCTCATATCATCCGAAACGGGCGCAACTGTCGCTTCGGCCACTAGGTGCTCCCTCGCCGGCTCCGCGCTATTCCGTCTGCCCCTGGCATCCAGTACTTTGACGCTCTCGTCAACTCTTACTACCAGGGCGCCAAGACGTTCCCCGTCGTCCTCCACGACGTCCACGTGCTGGCAGACGTCTTCCACCTTTTCGCCGAGTTCTTCCACGTCTTCCGTCACGCCAATCAGTTCGTCGAGTTGTTCCACGTCTTCCGTCATGCCAATCATCCTGGTTTCCGAATCTCCCTCCATCTTGGTTCTAACGTTGCAACTTCTAACGACGATGTAACGAAACTAGAAGCAATTCGACGGATCCCACTCCTGACACCAGTGTGACTTTGGTGTGGGTGTAAAGTAAAGACGATAGATGTAGTCTAGATAAAGAAACACTTTTATTTCTGTAAACAGTAACTTTGTACACTCGTTGCAACAGCAAGAAAGTCTTTTCCGATTCACCAACAGCACGGCTCCGAATTCGCAACACAAAGAACTCTTCTCCGTCGGCACGACTCCTCGACGCTTCACATACGTCTCTCCCTTCCGTCGGCACGACTACTCAACGCTTCACATACGTCTACTGTCCCTGTCTGTCGCACTTTACCGCTATTTATATCTCCCAGGCACTATTCTGGAAAGTTCAGTTATTGCGGTGGAATACAAAGCAGACGATTCCAGAAGCCTCTATCCTTTTCTCTCTTTCGGCAAGCGCCCCAACAATGCGGCCATTCTCTGTCTCTTTCCTTCGGCTCCTTTGCGGTAGTGCCGACAATAATGCGATGGGTGACACTGCTGTTGTCGGCAATTAGATGCGGCGGGCGCGGTGACAATATTTCATTTGTACAGAATAGAAACAGCCCTAAACAAAGTACATGAATGGAGCTCCAAAAACCTCATGACTATCAATGTGGAAAAAACAAATTATGAATTATTTACACTAAAATACAAACCAGTTAATATTAAAATAAATTATAATAGTAAACCACTCAAAGCAGTTGATGATGCCAAATACTTAGGCATCACTTTCGACAGAAAGCTAAGTTGGAAAAAACATATAACAAACATCTCAGAAAAGGTTGAAAAGAAACTGCAAATCCTGAAAAGGTTAGCTGGTGCTAAATGGGGCTGCTCAAGGAGAGTCCTTAACACAACATACAAAATGTATGTTAAACCAAACCTCTTGTACTGTTCTGAAGCTTTAATAACAGCAGCAAATGCTAACATCAATAAACTTGAACAAATACAAAATCAGGCTCTTTGCCTAATCACTGGAGCAGTTAAATCCACACCTATTGATGCCATACTTGCCTTAACACGGACCCCATCAATAACAACAAAAATAGAAGAACAAGCACTGCTCCAACATGAGAAGATGTTACGACTGCCAAACTCTAAATGGACAGAAGAGAACTTCCCCCCTTCAATCCTTAAAACTCATAGTAGTTTCCTAGAAAAGGTAACACAGATTAAATCCAAATTGAACATTCCTAACACCAGAGAAAATCTACTTATAAGAGAAAATCCATTGTAATTATTACAACCTACCTTCAGTTTGGAATTAATAGAGGAAATAAGTAAATCAGACACACCAAAAGAAATACAAAAACTTCTAGCTCTGGAAACAATCAATACTAGGTATCCCACTGGATACTGGAGCTGGAGTTACGTGTTCACATTTTTCCTTTTATCATTCTGTTGGCAGAGACACAACAAATTATGATGAAGAAATAGAGGCTATACACATTGCTCTCCGACAATTATTAAATCTTCCCTTAAATAAATTTAACAAGGCAGTAATTCTTTCAGATTCTAAAGCTGCAATTCAAGGAATATGTTCAAATACTACAAAGAAGTCAACAAAAATTAGAGAATGCTACAAAATGTTAACACAACTCCAAAAAGTTAATAAGACTGTTCATCTCCAATGGATTCCAGCACACTGTGGAGTCATGGGGAATGAAGCTTGATACCGAAATTTAGATTTCCAATCGAATGGGCTTGATAAAGACACGTTTTAATTTAAGTGCCGGATGTGAGATTTGCGATAAGTGTTAAGTAATAACATAAATAGATAATAGAGCAGGAAGTGTTGTAAGGTGGGCAAGATATGAGTAAATAATAGTCGTTAAATTTGTAGGATAAACGCATTATTGGTTTGAAATTAACGAGTCATGACGTCATACTACATAGTTTAAATACACGTTTGAAAGTCAGGTCTGCCAACCTTAAAAGTCGCGCGATATATTTAATAAAATATAAAGTAAACATCGTTTAATCCTAAAAAGGTAATTATATATTCGAAATTCATAAAAGAACATGTTATAATAGAAAGGGACATTTCTAAATTGCGGGAAAAGGAAATAGCATTTTGGATACGAGGCTTTCTTGGATGACGTCATGACATTCAAAATTGGAGAGAACGTTTTCCTAGCGTGGGTACGCGAGAAAGCGTCACTACTCACCCCAGACCAGCACCGCACGTTGAGGTGTGCAGACGTGAGTGCGATTCCTCTACATATAGAATCGGCATAACTCCCGAAAGTATATAAGAAGTAATAAACAATATACAAAGGTTTTCTTGGGTAGTCTATAACACCTGCGCGTACCCGAGATAAAGAAAGAGATCTCATCCTGAGCTAGCCCGGAACGAACCAAATCAAAGGGCAACACCACGTCACCAACGACATTTCCGCCACAAATGGCGACCCAACGTGTGGCGTCGAGTGAATAGACCAACCCCAAGACGACCAAGCCAGCATAGAACCAGCAAACAAGAAGGTGACCCAACGTGTGGCGTCGAGAGAATAAACCAACCCCAAGACGACCAAGCCAGCATAGAACCAGCAAGCAAGAAGGTGCCCAGCGTGTCAACATCTGTGAAACGTGTAGTGAACAAGTTTAAGTGCAGTTAAAAAAAAAAAAAAAAAAAAAAAAAAATAGTGAAATAGTGAAAATATTGAAAATATTGATGAGTAGAAAAACACATGTAAATAGCTTAGAAATGGAAGACAGTGATAGCGATTTTCTAGGTTTTGAGAGTCCGGAAATTGAGAAAAGTGTAGTTAGGATGGAAGAATATAATCAGAATATAATCGGTAGCAGAATATGCCAAGAAGTAGAAGATCAGAACGTTAGAGAAACACCTAGAGGTAGCTCAGAAATGTTTAGTAGTAATTCAGAAAGGCCAGCAATTATGTCAGAAATAGAGAATATGTTTCAAAAGATAATGGAAAAGATGAGTACAGAGTTAAGTCAAAAGATAGATGAAACTAGTATAGAGTTAGGACAGAAATTAGAGAAGGGACAACAGGAATTGGGAATGCAATTGGAAAATCAGAAGAGAGCTTTCGAAACCTTTAGGGAAGAAGTTAGGGAGGAAATTAATAAAGTTAGTAGTGAAGTAAAAGAAAATAGAGAACAGGTTAAGGGAGAATTAGAGACAATAAGGCAAGAAGTAAAGAATTCTGAAAAGAAATTAGGTCAACAAGTGAGTGAAAAATTAGATAAAGAAAGGGAAAAAGTAACATACAGATTAGACAAACAAAGGGAAGAAATTAGAGAAGAGTTACAGGGGTGTAAAGTTAGAATGGAAAGATCTGATGTAGAAAGTGAAAGGCAGGCTAGAAATTTGGAGGATGTTACAGACCAAATAAAAGGGGTAATAACAGAAATTACTCATGTAAAAGAGGCCTTAGAAAATTTGAAATTAAATGAAAATGCATGTAATCACAACAATCTTAATAATGAAGCTGCAAGAAACGAGGCAATACCAGGTGTATCAGCTGACATTTCGATGCAAAATAGGGGTAACAGTAATTCCCATTCTGATCTCAGAAATAGTGCAGGGACAGGTGACAATTCAAATTTACATTGGCCTAACCATGTCTTAAATGAAATGACACCTCCAGTTTTTGAAAATGAAGATTCAGATGATCCTAAAGCCTTTTTAGAAGGGTTACAAGAGTACTTCACGGTGAAACGTATACCGGAGGAGTACAAGATGGTGATAGTAAGAAAATGCCTAAAGGGTAATGCTGCCAATTGGCTAGGCCTTTCTATGGGTAACAATAATGATTACGGGACCTTTAGGAACATCTTTTTAACCAGATATTGGGGAGCTAGTAGGCAGGCTAATATTAGAGTTGAATTAAGCAATGGAAAGTTTAATCCTAGATCGGAGGAATCGATGGTCAACTATTTTATGAGAATAGCGAGAAAATCGAAGATGTTGGATCCTCCCTTAGATGAAAAAGATCTAATAAATATAGTTACTCCACATTTTCCGGAAACGCTTCAACACTACCTAATCATAGCCCGACCCGATAGCATTGCAGCTATGATCGAATTATTATCAGCCTTAGAAGTCAATAAGCCAAAACACGCATTTGGAAATAAGTATGAAGGAAAAGAAACTGTAAATTCTTTTGGGCAAGGGGCACAGTATTATCAGAATAGAAGTGAGATTAGGGAAAGATATAAAGGACCAGTACCAAGGATGGAATCATTCCGGTGGGAAAATCAAGGTAGATGTAACCAGGAAGGGCATCACCGAAATAGAAATGGTAATCTAAGGGGAAGAAATATAAGGGTGAATTATATGAATACAAATAGATTTGATCGAGGTAGACAGGGATGTTATTTTGGACATAGTAGAAATTCAAATGATGGGTATTGGACAAACAGAGATAATGAGTTTAGACCGAGGTCACCAAGACAGGGAGAAAGGTATTCTAATGGACGAAATTCCCCCGAAAATGCTGAAATGGTTGAGGCCATTAACACGGTCAAAAACATGGTAGGAAGTAACCCCGATTTAATGCAGGAAAACAGAAGTAACAATTCGGGAAATAGTACAGGAGCCGTACATAAAAATCAGGGAAACGCCAAACCCGGTCAAACGCGCCTTCAGTGAGAACTGGGTATCCTAGTAATGATTGTGATAAGTACTCGGAAATAAATAGTCCTGGAAGGCAAATGATGATACAAAAGAAAAGAGAATGGAAAAATAGAATTGACGAAAACGAAAAAGTAGGAGATCCACCTAAAATCAAAATTGGAGTAAATGGAAAACAATACAATGCAATTATAGATACGGGATCAAATAGCACAGTATGCTCACAAAATTTTTATGATAATTTACAAAGTAGTGGTTTTAAAGTAATGTCTTTACCAGTTAATGGGATATATTGCTCGCTAGCTGTGGGAAAACGAAAAGAGAGAGTAAAATTTCAAGCAATGATAAATATTGAAATAAATGGGAGAATACTAGGAATTTTATTTCTGATTGTAGGAAGACTTGTGACAGATATTATAATAGGTTGTGATTGTCTTTATGCCTGGGAAGCTGTGGTGAATTTTAAAAACATGATTGTAGAAATGAAAGTTGAAGATGAGACCATTATAGTGCCTTTTGTGGAAGATAGTAGTTCAGAAACTATTGTACGAGAAAAAGAGGAAGAAGAAATCCAAGGGGATACATTCTTTGTAGAATATGTTAAAGTAGGAGCTATGGAATTAACTGAAGTAAATGTCAAAGAGTATAGTGTCGATAATAAAGAAAATGTAGAATGGGATAAAAATGATTTCATAGACAATTTGGGGTTTTCTGACGCAACTAGGTACTATGATAGGGAGAGTAGTGAAGACTTAGAAGAATTGTTGAGGGAAAAGGTAACTCAGGCTGATCAACTAAATGAACAACAGAGGGATAAACTGTTTGAAATATTAATCCGAAATAAAGAAGTATTCTCTGAGAAACCTGGTAAATGTAATATTTATACTCATTCGTTTGAGATGATACCCATCAAACCTTTTACACATAAAGCGAGAGCTATCCCTAGTACAATAAGAGAAGAGGTAGATGCAGTTATAAAGTCAATGTTAGAAGATGAGGTTATTGAGATTTCGAATTCAGAATTTGTGAATCCCCTATGTATTGTAAATAAGGCCAATGGAAAGATTAGGGTGACATTAGACGCGAGAAAACTAAATTATTGTTCATCATACTTTCCATCAGGGAATCCAACAGAACGTGTCCTCCGAGATATAGGAATTTATTTACGTGTACTTACGCATCATAATCACAAGGATTGGGTGAAATATTGTCCATTGATAGAAAAGATTATCAATCACACCATTAATGTAACTACTGGGTTTGCGCCAATAAAATTAATGTTAGGAATTGAACCAGAACCAATATTGATCGGGGTACCAAAAACACTGAAAATTAATGACATTCAGTTAAGTGAAGAAGAAAGAGCGAAAATTGCTTTTGAACGAATCAAGAAAAAGGCAGAGAAGCGAAAATTAAAGAAAAAGAGTAGAAAACATAAATGGGAACCTAAGATAGGCGATTGGGTACTAGTTAAAGACCATAAGTTATCAAGTGCGTTGCGAGGTAGGAACAAAAGGATGGAATTGTTATATAAAGGTCCTGCAGAAATTATATCCAAATTTGGTTATCATACCTATGAATTAAAAGATGTTAAAAATGAAAAATGTCTGGGAAGGTGGCATAAACAACTCCTTCGACCATACAAGAAACCGTGTGGTACCTTGGAACCTTGACTTCATGTAAAGAGAATTCGAAGTGTTATTTGTATATTGGCGCCCAATCAGCTTTGAGATAAAATTTAAATGTTAGCTTACTTGAAAACCATATATTGGTCAGGTACTTACATATTCATGAAAAATGCAGAATGTGAATTGCTATCTACTACAAAGAGCTTAAGAATACATTGTATAGAGCTCACAATAACCGCTTCAGAAAGATTGTTAAAATGTTCATCTCCGCATAGAGAGAAAACAGAACATTTAATTTGTAAAACATTTGTTAAAATATTTAGATGTATAGATAGTTATCACAGCAAGACAAAGAAAGAACTTGTCTGAAGAGTGTAATGGATTTATATAAATATATGTACATTTTAGTGCTTAAAGGATCTAGTACAGATATGTGTTACAATAACAAAAGTGAAAATTCACAGTGCAAGTGATAGTGAGAGCGAAGTGAGCAAACATGAACTAAAAGAAGGAAGTATAAAGAAAGACTCTTGAAATTTAACCTTTATATAAAAGTTTCACAGAAGAAACCATAACATATTGTAATTAGTATTTAAGGATTAATGTTTAGTCAAGTGTATAATTGTTTGTCATGTTATAAAGATTAATGAGAAGATGTGTTAATAACCAATTTCAAAACAGTGTAATTGAAAATTGTATATAATGGGAGTGTTGCCGATTATTCAAAATACAGGAGTAATTTTTAATTTTTCTTTCGGGCAAGACATTTACATTATTTTATTATGAAATAATAAAATAACATAAATGGGGGCATTTGATACCGAAATTTAGATTTCCAATCGAATGGGCTTGATAAAGACACGTTTTAATTTAAGTGCCGGATGTGAGATTTGCGATAAGTGTTAAGTAATAACATAAATAGATAATAGAGCAGGAAGTGTTGTAAGGTGAGCAAGATATGAGTAAATAATAGTCGTTAAATTTGTAGGATAAACGCATTATTGGTTTGAAATTAACGAGTCATGACGTCATACTACATAGTTTAAATACACGTTTGAAAGTCAGGTCTGCCAACCTTAAAAGTCGCGCGATATATTTAATAAAATATAAAGTAAACATCGTTTAATCCTAAAAAGGTAATTATATATTCGAAATTCATAAAAGAACATGTTATAATAGAAAGGGACATTTCTAAATTGCGGGAAAAGGAAATAGCATTTTGGATACGAGGCTTTCTTGGATGACATCATGACATTCAAAATTGGAGAGAACGTTTTCCTAGCGTGGGTACGCGAGAAAGCGTCACTACTCACCCCAGACCAGCACCGCACGTTGAGGTGTGCAGACGTGAGTGCGATTCCTCTACATATAGAATCGGCATAACTCCCGAAAGTATATAAGAAGTAATAAACAATATACAAAGGTTTTCTTGGGTAGTCTATAACACCTGCGCGTACCCGAGATAAAGAAAGAGATCTCATCCTGAGCTAGCCCGGAACGAACCAAATCAAAGGGCAACACCACGTCACCAACGACATTTCCGCCACAAGCTGCAGACTCACTTGCAAAGAAAGGCACAACAATAAAACAAAAATCTAAATTCAATTTCTCATATTCCTCAATAAAACGCATGATCATTAAAAAATGTTCTCATTCATACCTACAAGAAATAGAAACAAATGCCAAAGATAAAAAATGGATTACACTACTTTCCAACCCAGATATAATCCCCCAGAGACCAAGGAAAACAGTGGTTGCAGCCTTCCGACTATTGACAAATCACGACTGCTTAGCAAGTCATCTCTACAGAATAGGTATCTCATCCTCACCAATATGTGTCCTGTGTAACGATCCAGCAGAAATGAACGAAGACCACTTGAAGACCTGTGAAGCATTAAGATCAGAAGAAACTACAGCTCAAAAGTATTGGAAAGCACGAATGCTAATGGCTTCATTGCCAGATGCAAGGCACTAGAAAACAACAGCAACAACATTTCATTTGTCATAAAAATGTCTTACACATATGGCATTTTAATCAAAATCGTTTGAGCCATTATCAAGAAAATCAAAATTTTCCATGTAAAGGGTAGTTTAGGGTGGAGCTAGTTTCTACAAAATCTTTGTGTCACATCCTTGAAAGTCATTGAACTTAAATACCAACTTTGGTTTTTAACCGACTTCTTTTTTGAGTTATGCTGTCCACAGACTGACTGACACAGACATATACGCACGCACGCACGCACGTACGCACGCATACCCAGACAGACACACACACCTTTTTCTAAAAATGTTTTTTTTTTTTTTTAATTCATGGGGCCTCAAAACATATATTTCTGGTGAAATCTCAACATCAAATTTTTGGGTGGAATACAATACTTCCTCTACTTACCAGTGGAGAAAGTAAAAATCGGATTGAAATTTATATAAATTAAAACCATTGTTAAATAAAACAAATTTCTCACCAATGTGTTTAAAATCCTGCAAAATCCTCACATTCGTCATTTAAGGCTAACAGCTCCTCAAGTACATCCTCACTTTCATTGTTAAAAAGGTAGTCATATAGGTCCCATTCTGTACCTGGCGAGTCAATTTCCACTTAGTCATCAATATCCCATAGCAAATCATCCTCGCTTCCATCCGTAGCAATAGAAATCCACACTTTTTAAAGGATTTTATTACTGTTTCCACTTTTTCTTTTTCCTATGATTTGATCACAGAATCACATAGCACATCAAGTGACACATAGCTCCACCATTCATATATGACTTTTTGCTGTTCCATCATCTATTATTCCATTTTTCACCTATGTGATCTTTGAAGGCTTTATTCAAAGAGCTATCTAAAGGTTGTAGCATCAAAGTTAAACCACCCAGTATAACAGCAATCTTAATATTGCTTCATGCTAAGTGATTTTTAGAGTTCTCAGTTATGTGACTGTTGATAATCACCACTCACCAACATATAATTTGGTAACATGGCTAACAAAAAGATTTAAATATTTCCTTAAATTCAATAGCTTCAATATAAAAAAACTCCCTTAAACTTGTAGGAAATATCAAAGATTTAACACTAAAAAATGAAGACATACTAATATCATTGAAATTCTAAGGCTATCACAGCCGGTATCAATACTAGAAGCAATATATTCCGGGCTTATGGGCCGTGGTCTACTGGGCTTCTTCTTCCCAGATGTTTCATCTGCGACTACGGCAGACATCATCAGTGGCGGCGAGGTCGAAATATATTTCATCAGCAACTGGGCTGCTTTTCAGATTCAGATTCAGATTTTGTTTATTTCAATTTTGTCTGGTGCTGGTACAGCAGGCCCAGCTAACAGACTTACATTTACATTTATTTACAATTTTTTGTTTTTACACATTATATACAACGGGTTTTCCAGGAAGCCCACACAGTGGCCGTCCTTGGGCCACCGAGAACAGTTCCCTGTTGTATTGTCTGTGGTTTTTGTTTCTAGTTTTTGTTATTGTTTTTTCTTTATATTCCATGGGATGCTGTATTTATATCAGTGGCTGGAGAGAAGGTCTGTTGTGATTGGTCCGGATGGGCAACGGGCTGGACCAATGTTGGTGGCATGTTGTGATCTGTTGGCGTCTGATTGGCTTGTGTGTATCTTTCAACATAGAATCATTATTTCCTAGCATCCCAATACTGAAACTTCCTACGTTGAAAACAATTGGTTAAAATCCATAGGAATATCTGTAGATTAAATTTCAAAATACATTGAACTCAAAATTATGCATAGAACAAAACTTTTTCCAATTTCAATTTAAATACTACCTACAAACTTCAGGACTAACAATGGGTAATCCGCTCTCTCCTACACTCACAGATCTCTTAATGAGTTCATTGGAAACAAGAATAATCAAAAACTTCCCTTGGATTTTTAAAACGTGGCAAAATTTTGCAATAGTATCAAAGAAACACATTCAAGATGCACAACAACTGTCAAATTTGTAAAAAAAAAAAAAAAAAAAAAAAAAAAAAAAATCATAAAATATTTACCTTAGAAACAGAAATAGATGGACAACTTCCATTTTTAGACTTGAAAATCATAAAAAATGCTAACAGGAAAAACTTTGGGGTCTACAGAAAACCAGCATAGACGGATAATTATATCAGGTGCAACAGCTACAATCCAAGACCGCACAAACACGCAGCTTCCAATCGTTTTATTGACAGACTGGAGAACACACCACTTTCAATACAAGAACACCAAACAGAATATAAAAAATGATTAGAACTGCAGAAATAAATGGCTTCTAAAAATCATTGATAAAAAAGTGAGCATAGAAAAAAAGAAATAAACTGTTGAAAGGTACAACCACACTCAGCAAACCGAAAAAGGAGATGCCATTCAAAAAATTCAGTTATCACCTACAGACATTTGGCAAATTCAAAAAGATTTTTAAAGAACATAACATTCAGTTGGCTTCAATTAACAGTTACAGCATAAAAAACTTCCTCAGCTCAAACACTAAAGACAGCATTCCAGCAAATAAAAACTCTGATGTGTTGCACTCACAGGACTTTCTCTACTCTTGAATGAACTATTCCTACAAAGATTTATTCCTTTTCCTTATGTCAGTTGAGATAAACATTTGCAGAAATTATTGCTAGTATTCTTGCAGGTGCAAGGGGAATATGGAAGAAAGTCGAGTAGTTGGATAGCTGTCCTAGTTTAGGATTGTCATAAAGACACACCTGCTAATAGACCGGTAGAAAAAGATAATTTTTAATGTGAATGATAAAGGATAAAAAATCCTATAATGTAAAAATATTTGATAAATAAAATGCAATGATGTACAAAATAAATATATAATTTGGAAATAGAACAACTAGCCATTTTGGAATTATTTATATATTTAATTTAGTGTAGTATACAGATGATTGTGGAAAATGTACAAAGAACCGCAGATAATTTGTAAAGCAATATATTCTAAAACACTTAATTGCAATGCAAAACAGAACAAATTAACAGTAAATTTAGTAATCACTTCACAAGCACCAAAAAATAGACCATTCACTTCCCAATTTGAAATGTTGTATTTATCTCTTAAATAAGGAATGCAAGGCTCACAATATAGTTCTTTTTCCTTATCAACCTCCCTAATTTTGTCTACGTTATTTTGAAATCAGATTGTGGGGTCAAGAATTAATCCCATATTTTTTTGCCTGTCAATGACAATTACATCTATTCTTTCATAAACATAAGGTTGAAAATGTGTTGTCAACATAAATATTGTGATTTCCAAACCATCATAATGTTTATGTTTCAATAAATCGTAATTAATTATTCCTGGATAAAAATCTTCGTGCTAATATTTCCACAAACTAATATGTATCTTCCAAATGTAAGTCAACAAGAAATTTGTATATATGTCACCAAATAATAAGTATAATTACCAATTCCTTATAGCAGTATCATGAAAATGGCCTACGATGGGTTTGAGCAATAGTCAAATCTTTAAAACTGGTCGCTATATGAAGGATTTGAAATTTCATTCTCTTTGCACAGCTAAGATATTAAAAAAGTGAATTGCGGCCTTCCGTTTCAGAAAAGTGTGAGTACTGCAAAGCTCACACAAATAACAAGGAATATCTCTGAAATGGTTCACCTCAGAAAAAAATTTATTTGGACATAAATTGTGTATTTTAACAAGATCTACATGTTTTGTACAGTAAGATTTGGGCTATTTCTTATGGTTTACCAGTTATACAAAAGTCATCAAGAGTAAACACGATTACGTAGGTTATAGCCAGAAAATTTAAAATATACATTTCATTTGCCATAAAAATGTCTTAAACGTATGACATTTTAATTAAAATCATTTGAACCATTTTCGAGAAAATCAAAATTTTCCATGTAAAGGGTAGTTTAAAGTGGAGAAATTTTTTTCAAAATCATGTTGCATCCCTGAAAGATATTAAACTTGAATACAAATTTTGGTTTTTAACCAACTTCTCGTTTTTGAGTTATGCTGTCCACAGACTGACACACACACATACACACACACACACACGCACGTGCGCGCACACACACACACACAGTTCTAAAAACTTATTTTTTTTTATATTATTCAGTAGGCCTCAAAACATATTTCTGATGAAATCTCAGCATCAAATTTTTTATTGGAATGCATGTACTATATGTAGTAGAGAAAGTAAAAATCTGGAATCTACCAAATAGAATGCAATAACTGCAACCAGGTTTATGTAGGAAAACTAAGAGGAATTTGGAAACAAATGAACATTTCCAATGTATAAAACAGAAACACAAAAATCAGCAGTTGCCACCCATTTTTGAGAAGAAAATCACAACATTAATCCCAATCCAAAACTATCAAAACAAATATCAGGAAACCAAGAATTATCAACATGGGAATAAATCTTCATCTAGAAGCACAAGGACAGAGTTTTGAATTTCAACATCCCACAGAACGACCCATTGTGCAAAAACGAGTTCAGTAAATGTCCAGTTGATAATGGAGGAAACTAGCTTCTGAAACATGTTCTAGGAAGAGGTAGAACTGGAACTTAAAAATTCAATGCCACAACTTGGATTTGAACCACAGGCCTTCCGCATACCGGGGCTGCTCTACCACTGAGCTATTGTGACAAACTGCCAGAATGGCATTAAGTTCCAGTTCTACCTCTCAAACTTTGTCCACACACGGCTTGTGTGTTTAAAAACACCAACAGTAAGTTTGTTGGCGTAAATAAATAATAATGTTCTAGGAAGTTTAAAAAGTGAGTGGTGTTTAGTGTTATTAATCAATCCATTGATCCTAATTAAAAGAAAGTCAAACCTATACCTCTGAGAATAAAAGCTAGAACATTGACACTAAAATGCAGAGGCTATCTTAGCGAGAATTTATTTGACATTTTGAGCTCTAAAAATGAGTTTCAAAATTGTTTCTATTGGTGTTACTAACAAATAATTTAATGCATTTGTCTAGTAAGAAATTTGACATCTGATTTTCCTTTCAGCACTTGTGTCAGTGTCAGAAGAAGTGAGGAGTCGATGTCATGTCAAACATTCAATAACAAGAATGATACCAGAATCAGGTTCCAGTGACAACTTTACTGTTGATGGACACCTGAATCTCTTGCCACATGTGAGTAGGAAGTAAAGGAAAAGCATGTAAAATTATTTTCATATTCTTATTCATAATTCCTTAAAAGTAAGCAAATCTATTCTTAGAGTGTTGGGGAAATTGTAAGCCCAGAACATTTAATTCAGGAGAAACAGAAAAAGATGCTGATTCATGCTGGTATTTATTGCATATATTTTATGTTGACCAATATTGTGTCAATTTGTGTTATATATATGTTACAATTTTGTTTTGTTAATTTTAATATTACGTCCAAAATTATTCAGCACTGTAATATGGGAGCATGGCTGACATTGGTCATGAATATAAATGATGAGGAAAAAGAGAAACAATCATTGCTAGGCCTTGTAACCAACATGAATAAATAGTCACTCTTTTCAAGGCAGTTGTGATCTTAGCAAGGACCAACCTCTACAAACGAGTTCAGTAAATGTCCAGTTGATAATGGAGGAAACTAGCTTCTGAAACACGTTCTAGGAAGAGGTAGAACTGGAACTTCTGTGTGTTGGAACTTAAAAATTCAAGAGCTTGCTAAATAATGAATTGATTCAGTGAAGAAACTAAAGCTATTAACAGTGAAGCAACAGAATCTAAAATAAAAACAAATTTAGAGTCTAAAAGCATCACTTATCTTAGTAATTGCTGCAAGTTCTTGAATTAATATGCTGCTAACATATGTTTCATGATGCCTCCATCACATTTTCAAAGCTGTGCTTAAAACAGTTACCATAGTTACAGATGCTCAACTACTTAATATATCTATTTGTTGCCAACCTCTGAAAACAAAATAAATACAATCTATCGGTGGTATTTCAAAGTTCATAATGTGATTCCTGTTTTTTAGAATGAATATCTTTCCCAAACCATTAAATCTATAGGTGCATTTAATTGTTTTAATAATACTCGTGGAGTAATAAATTACAGTACATTGTAAAGTATGTAATATGTGGTAAAGTACACCACTGTGAAGTGCAATTACACACCAGTTATGCTATGGGTGTATTCCAGTCCTGCAACCGATCTTAATTTATAAAAGTACATACAATTACAATGTACCCATTTTACACTTATCTAAATTTGCATGCGTTGCGACCCGGCACCTGTCTGTCTGGCATGCAATATTCAACTCTCTGTCACACATGTACTACTAGATTGTCTGCAATATGCTCATGTGTGCCAGTCCATTGGCTTGGGGTCTACGCTAGCCTCAGTTTTGGATGACAACCGGTGTCTGTTGCCAAGACTCAGCAGTTTGTTGCCCAGATTGGGTTTACTAAGCAAGTCTAACTTGCATTTTAGTTTTTTGAGGTTTTAGCTTTTTAGTTTCATTTGTAGGATTTTAACCCTGTTACATTTTACCTTTAAAACATTAAACTCTTTTGTATTTTAATGTTCCAGCTTTCACCTTTTATGCTTTTTAGTGCATGGTTGTTTTAAAGTTAGTGCACTCGTTTGCCATTTGGTGTTATTACCTGTTTACAATTTTAGTTGTCTGTTTTAATCTTCACCTTTTAGCCAGTGAACTTTTGAGTGTTTTAGATGTTACATTTTGGTTTTGGGCCCACATGACTTAGCTGTCAACAGCCCCTTAAACTCCACTCACTCCAGTCTAATTTTGCATTGTCTTAAAGAATCTGTAAGTTTTGTTTGGTGATATAATTCACATTTTTTTCTCTGCATATTGTTTGATTGAAGATGGTCAGGACCAACATTATTTTGAAATGATGACTCATAGAAGAAAGATATGATAAGAACTTGTATTAGGAAAGGAGAAACAGACTGAAGAATTGGATGCCATAACAGATATTTGAACCATGGATCTTTGACTTTCCATGTTGTTGTTCCAACCAATCTAGTCATCATGGCAACATACTGGTACATTAGGTTCCTCAACTGACTGGCATTTTTTTTTCATACCATAAGACATTCTTGTTAGCCTAGACATGGCATGTATGTAAAGAGTTATCAATTGACCTAATGGTGATTAATTATGAAATCTGGGAAAGCACTTTCAACTTCTAATTTGCCATTGGGGTATGTTGCTTCAAAATGAATTTGAGAACACCTGGTGGTTTACTATTGCAAAAAATGCAGGTCATTTGGGGAATTAAATGTCCTAACAGCATTGCTATGATAGCTCAGTAGGTGAACATCCATGGTTCAAATCCCAAATTATGGCACTGAATGTATCAGTTGATTCTATCTTTAAAACTTTTCCATGACATGTATGAAAAGTACAGTTGATTGTCAAACTTGTTGGAGTAATTTAGGCTCAAGGAATAAATTACATAAAATATAATATTTTTAAAATAAGTTTTATATATTTTGATTATTGTGACCTAGTAATTCAACATTTCTACACAAAATTTAATGAAAGTTCAAAATGTTGTTAGCTAATGCTGGATTTCTGACAATGAAGTCATTAATCCTCTTGCTCTCCAATATTTCATAAATATTGAAGAGACTTAGCAGTAAATGTAACCGCTTTTTAGAGAGCACCATATTTTTATGTTTTGGCGGTCACATCGCTCTCTCACAACCCCCAGAATGTTTGGAGGACCACAGCTGTCATTGGTTTACGGGTCTCACCGACCTGACCGGAAGAATTATCAAAATAAATTCACCGACCATATCGTCTGATTCCAATCAGACATCAAAATAAAACATCTTTAAATCTTCTCCTCTGGAGCCCGCAGTTCTCTTCCTCCTGTGGCCAAGAATCCTGGGTTATTACCACAGCCTAGTTGCACCTCTCCATAATAATGTTCAGTACCCAGAAAATAGTTTTTTTTTTTTTTTTTAATTAACGTCCTCCAACCAGAAAATAGTGTTTTAGTGTGTCAGAGTCCCCCATCATTGTGAAAAGATTGTGTTCATACTTGGAACACGTAATACAAAGAACATTTTAAGTTTACTTATTATTACATTTAAGGAAACAGAGTGAAGCAGTCCCACCAGCTTTGTGTGTGATGTGACCTTAAAATACAGTGTTATTTTTTAGCCTGGTGTTCCATCTGCTGGTGTTGGTACTCCAGTAACCACAAGTCCGTCTCCTCGTAGTGATGGAGGAAATGGCCAGATTCAGGTTGTTGGGGCTGGTACCCCAACCAACCGTAGACAGAAGTCATGGGATTTACTGGATCAAACAGCCATTGCTCAAGCTCGTCAACAAAAACATGTTCCTAGTCAGGCACAACCACAGGTGAGTGAACGCAGCTTACCTTTTCAAAATGTTTACTGTAGAATAATGATCTATTTGATGGCACCTCTTGCTTAAGCTACTGTATCAATGGAGTGAAGATGTTTTTAATATAATTAATATCAAAATTTGTTTCTTTGTTTTGCATTGAAAAGTTCTACAGTTATAGCTGCTATCAGCATGTTTAAAGTACTAACATATTTAAATGTTTAAAATACTAGCAAATTTAGCATTTGAGTTCCATGGTCTTTATCTGTTGCAGCAGAATGACAAAAATATTAATTTAACTGCAGTATTCATTTCTTTTGTGAAGAAAGTTACCATAAAATTTGTGGTAGGATAATTTGAGTAATATTCATAGCGTCAACAATTGACTAAGCTTTTTATCACAGTAAGGCATAAGCTTTGTCAGAATTATTACTAGGAGTGCTGCCCAAGGAGAGAAGATGTGGTCTGTCGTCCAGAAATTTCATACAAACTGCAGAATATATCTGTAGTCTGGTCAGATTCTTCTTGATGAAGTTTAGTCGCAACTGACTTATTTGCTGGAAATACTGTATTTATACAAAGATGCTCACGGTTCTGCTAGATTATATGATGGACTGAAGCAGTGTATATGGTGAGAGGGGCCTAGCAACTGTAATGAAGCTACTTGCTCCTGATTGGATTGTGTGATTTCTCATTTTCATCACAGAAAATTCACAGTTGGCAGAGAGAGAACCCATTCAATTCATGATAATCCATGCCATACTACCACACCAGATTACCATTTTAAGTGATTGTTTACATATGTATATTCCAACTGTTTTTGCAAGTGTTGCAACACTATACGTTCAGTGCAAATTTACGCACTTTTTCACATGCATGTGCTGATCTGATTCTTTGCAAGCATTTCATTTAGCAAAGTGTTATTCACAGTAATTTGTAAGAATTTAATAATTCTAAATGTTATATTCAGAACTAAACTGTGTTTTATATCCCATGGATATTGCTTCTGCCACTGCAAACAGACAGCGAGTAAACACATCAACAGCTTACTGAGATGACTGCATAGCAGCAGAAATGTCAATCACAAGCTAATTTCTCATCAATAATATTTTAAATATTTTTAAAAGAAAACTATCAATGGCGGACCTTAACTCTGTGTCACTCCATGGCAATTCATCCAGCATTTTTTAGGAAATGCAATTCTCTCAGATATTTATGAATATTTGTGTAAGTAATTTATTAATCCAATTAATTGTTTAGTACAAAGAAGTACAGTCAATAATGGACATGTCAAATGAAACACAAAATATTTATAGTGACAACAAGCAGCAAAGATACAATGTATGGATTTACCAGAAATAAAATATATAAGTTTACAGAAATAGAACATGTACTTATGTGAAGGCAGATTATTTATGCTCATTAACTAGAAAGTCTTGAACTGAGTAAAAGCAGTAGTAAGTTAAATGTGCTTTTAGAGAAAGTTGGAACCTATTTTCTTGCTATGTTTACTTTAAAAATTTTGGAAGGCAGTTATATATCTTAGTTGCCAGAGTACAAAACACTATTTTTGACATAGGGAGGTGTTGTGTTGATGGACATGCAGATTTTTGGTTTGTCTCATTTTATTCTTATACACTGATTCATTCTTTATGAAGGGTGAATCTGCATTCTTGTTGGTTTTATCGATAAACATTATTATTTCATATATGTAGATGCAAGAGAAGAGAAGAATGTCTAGTTTTTAAAAAGGGGTTTGCATGATGTTTTTGGACTTGCTCCTACCAGGTCTCAAATTAATTTCTTCTGCATTATGAAACATGTCTTACTTCTAAAGTAAGAACAAATTAGAAACTAAAAACTTCACTTATCTTAGGAATGTTGCACGATCTTTTTGCACAAGCTGACCCAGGGTTTCAAGTTGTCTCCAACTCATTCTCAAAGCTTACTTGCCGTTCACTCCCCACAGAATATTATGCCATGTCTTATCAAAGAGTGGGCATAGGCAAAATAAGGCATTTAATGGTCTCCTCCCTTGTGCAGCCTGGTAGTACTTGAGTCATGTAGCAAGTTGTACCTAGCTTTTTGTTTATGTAATTAATGTGATTTTCCCATTTTAAATTGTTTTGAATCCAAAGTCCAAGAAATTTAGTAGTTTCTACTTTTTCAGTGGTCTGATTTAGAAGTTGAATTTATGGAGCTAGGTAGTCTTTATTTCCTAGATACATGAAGGTTATATGTTAAAGAGGCATGTAAAATGTATAGTGATACATTGAATGCACATTTATAAAAATTACATCCTGTACATAGATGGCCATAACGTTGAACTAAAATGCTGCACAAATGAAGTATTTTTTATGATATATCAGGCTTATATTGCTTAAAGTTAATTATGGATAGTCTTCAAAAGGGTTATAAGAAAAAATGCAACTAAAAGGTTCCAAAAATATATTATAGTGCATAAAACAGGTGGTTGTTTGATTATCCTGAAATATTCCTTATATTCCCAAAAAATAATGAAAGAAAGTATGTTTTGCTTTCTGTTTCCTTAGGCTATAATTTCTCATTTCCATTTCTATCTTCAATCTCAATAATGTCATTAGCATAACTGCAATTTTTAATAAATTCATCTTTGTAAGATTTAAAGCTTTCACGGCACACGTTATTTATATATCCGAGATCACGGGTTCAAACCCTGCCTAGACTAATAGATTTTAAGTGTACTTAAAACCAACAGTAGATTTACTAGCATGTAAAAGAACTCCTGTGCGACAAAATTCCAGCACACGATCCTCGCAATTAACAGCATCATTAACAAACGTGTGTGTGTGTGTGCGCGCGCGCGATTCTAAAATACTTCTACAAACTTCAAGCATGGATTCCTTATATGAACATATGTCCCATAATCCTGTATTTTGTCATTATTAATGAAAGTTTACATTCATAACTTTTCAGCATATAAACCTCATAATAAATGCACTAAATGTCCCGCTCTGGATTCTATACACATATGCACTCATCAAATCATGGACTGTTGCAAGCTTTCAAATACTCTGGGATGGTGTTGAATGATTTCGTAGACTTCCATGACTCATTGATAAAGAGTTTCTTCATCCAAGAAATTTGCTGCACAAACAATTGTTTAACGTGCTCCCAGGGATAAAAGTGCAAAAGCCTGCACAGGTGAATGTGCAGGCCATGGAAATGGTGCTCCACTATATATCCAACTGTAATGGTAGATAACACTCAGTGTATCTCAAACAATGCAACTAAAATGTGCTGGAGCCCCATCATGCATAAACCACATGTTTTATAGCATTTGCAGTGGCATATTTTCATGTAGTAAATCTGAAAGAATGTTCCGGGTAAAGTCCCTATATACAACACCTGTAAGATGTGGTAATGAACCTATCAGATGGTCACCTATAATTCCAGCCCACACATTACCCACACATTAATCCTAAACTGTTGCTGATGTTTAGCGTGAACTACAGCATGAGGATTAAGAGCTGTCCATGCGTGTTCATTGTGGAAATTTGTAATTCCAACTCTTCCAATGTTGTCTCATCTGTAAGCAAAACTGACAAGACAAACAATGGATTGGTTGTTTGTACTAGAAACCATTGGCAAAAGTTCTTCCGTGGTGGGTAATCGGCAGCCAAAAGACCCTGCACACATTGAAGATGACACAGATACAGGAGCTGCTTATGAAGTACCCTCCGTGCTGTACTTTGCGATGTACCAGATGGCACAGCCAATTGTCTTGTACTGATACCTGGATCATCTTCAACACACTACAATTTGTTCTTCTTGGTCCGGCATACAAGCAATTCGTGGCCTTCATTTATTAAAAGCCTGTGGTGCAGTGGTTCCAACAACACAACAATAAATAGCAGCAAAGATTGGATGATTCAACTATTGTCAGTTTGGAAATGCCATCTGGTACAGTCGTTCAGCCTCACATCCATTACCATTCGCATGGCCACACATAAAAATGATGTCTGCCTGACCAAGAAATGAATATCCTGCCATCATTGAACCAAACACATCCAGTTAATTCATTACTGAAATGTACACAAATGAAACGTTGAAAACAGACAGAGAACTGTAAACATGTCTCCATGGCTACACTTCTCTACTGCATAGGATACAATGAGTTGAATCGGTCAAAGCCTTCTATGAATGAGTGCACAAATGAAGTTGTGAGACCATTGGACCTGGAAGACCATTGAACGTAAACTGTCATTAATAATGAGAAAACAAAAGATCATGGGACATATGTTCATATGAGCTTTTTCCTCTTCTTTTGACGTAAGAAATCCATGGCTATTCTGTGGCATTTTACAAAAATTGTGGGTTATTTGTACAGGAGCTATTTGGTTTGGCAGGAATGGAGATCAGCTTGCAGAAACTTGTAGTTTCTTGCTAGCTTGTGGTTGGTGGAGCACTCAGAGCATGTAGTTTTATGTCCCAGAGATATATTGTTTTGATGGCTCATAATATGAACTGGCAGGTGCATGTGGATACAAAAATTGCACTGTGTATCTGCTACTTTGTTAATGCTTTTTATCCAGTCATTATATCAATGGTCATCATTTAAGCCAAAATTTTTGGAACCACATTGTGTATAGGAACCTCAATTGTGTTGTGAGTGTATTTTCCCAAAACATGAGTCAAGCCATTTGCACTAAACAACTTCCCCATGCACATGGTAAGGTGACTAATAATAATTGTGGCATTAGTTATCGTAAATGGAAGCAACAAAGCAGTGAATGCTAAGGTGATGATGTAAATCAGGATGCTTTCAGAAATCAAAAATGAGAGAGACATGTCCATCTTTATTGATTCTTTTCACATCAATTTTTTAAATATTTTTAGGAAAATTATTGTGAAAATACCTTGTGCCAGGTATGGTTTTACCAAAACAAAATCTTCTCTGACACCAGTTACATCCATTTTACGTGTAATTCTTTCAAAAAAATGAATAATATACTGTGTTTCATTGCATAATCATCACACTTTTTATGCTTTATGAAGACACAGTGCAAATATTATACAAAGAATAAATTATTTAAGACTGGCCATGTAAACTTTCAGCAACTAGTGTATGATGACGGGAGTAAAACCAAGTAGGAGTGTCACTGAAGCACAACCATGTTTTTCACTGTTTGTGGTTGAAAAGAAAGGAGAGGGTAAAGAGGGGAAACAAAAGTGACACTGACACTGCACTGCAAACACCTACTCCAGTAAAGTTGCTTTGCTATTGCTTGCAGTATCTGAAACACAACACCCATTATTGCACAACTCTTCAACATATGCTATCATCTCAGTATCAATTTTTGGGGACTTCCCGGTTTTAGGGCCACAAAAAGAGTACCTTGAATAGTTCGTAGATTCCAGTTGCTTTTTCACTTTGCGCCAATCTCTTACAAGTTTTTCACTTAATGAAAACTCCCTTTCTACAGCTATATTAGCATTCTGATCTACAAATTGAATCACTCTTAGTTTAAAACCTGCTGTACAAGTTCTGTATTTCCCTATACTGATGGTTCACAAAATAAGCAGTCGTTATAACTACAGAAACAAACAGCCATATACAGTTGAAGAATAACATATTATTCAATAATAAGTTATTGACTTGGCACACGCCAAGCAGGTGGTTCACATCCCTTGCCGCTTATCACTTAATCATGTCTGCATATTTCTGTACTTTATATAATTGAACCAATCAGATTCATTGATGGGCATATCATCAGTCAGTAAACTGATAACATCAACAATGAGGAATATATTGCAATATGCCTCATACCCTATACTCTCTCCAGTGAATCTAATAAGTTGCAGTGGTAGCATGTTATTTTTCAATATTTCTCAATAGTAAACACCTGAATATTAACACAACAATTATGCATTAAGTCCTGATTGCTTTTCTATAAATCATTGTGTGCCGATTATGCGATGGAGATGATTGCGCGATGAAGTACATTATTATACATATATAAAAAATATTAGGTATAAAACTGAAAAACTTTTATGGTTGTTACCTGATTTTTGATAATATGTTAAACACTTGCAGTTTTCACAATACTCCATATACCATCAGGTGAGTTCTTCCCAAGACTAGTTGCAAATATACAATTGTTTCTGTGATAATAAAAATTCATTATGTTTTTAGTGTTTACACTGTCAAGCAGATCCATCACTGAAATAATGTATTTTACTAATGTTTGAACACATTATATGGCAAATTTTGTAACCTGTTAACTTTTAGACACTATAATAACTATTTCATAGGTAATGCTAGATCTTAGTGATTTCAAATTATCAGGCTGTCTTTGCACATATGAATGGAGTAATGAAGTTTTCAATGTTATCCACTAGTAATCCAAGAAATTCTCCCATAATGCCTATATGGATTTTGAATCTCTGATTTGTCAGTTGATACCCACTGGTATGATTTAATTGCATCTTAGGAGTCATTTTTTCAAACTTTCCTACTAAAATGTTTTGAAACAGAAATGTTGGAACAACTATTATACTGTCTCAGCGTAAATTTAAAATTATGCTTGTTACAAAATAAAGCATCCATTAGTTTATGATATGATTACACGT